>OZ034967.1:47919032-48109032 GCA_964030785.1 Siderastrea siderea | reverse complement strand
GAGTCATTGTTTTCTATTGGAAATAGAAGTCTTGAAACTAATGCTAACAATATAATATTTACTGACATTAGTGAAAGTGTTGGGCAACAACTTACGTGTAAACTTTGGTTCACCAATGTATTAAAATTCAGTCATTTTGCGGTAAATGTTTTGTCCCAGTAGCATGGCACTTTTTCACATCAAAACTCAACAGAAGTAAGAACCAATCCCTTCACTAAAACGAAAATCTGGCCTGCGTAGCATTGCCGAAAAGGGAGGGAGGAGGGTTATTAGGGTTAACGAGCTAACCAAAATCGTGAACAAAGGTACGCTGAAACTCAAAACTTATCTCAGAACACCATTGACAGTTTTGGACTTCAAAGATTTCAATAAATGGAAACACTCACTTTAAGGGACAATTAACTACGGCTTACAATCTACGTAACTACACTATTTTCGATGATCTCCATCTGGATTGAGAATTTTCGAAAAAAGTGTACCTATTAAAGTTAAGCGTTTGGAACAAGGGACTGTCCAAATATAGGCTTGATGAACAAAGAACGCCGTCCGACCCCCACAGCTCTCCTCTTTTACACATGACGGACAGAGGAAGAGAGTCAGAAGCGTGAGCACTGGGGTTGAGAATGGCCCCCATCTTGGTTTCTCAACCGAGCGACACCAACCTCATCCCAGGGTTTTCTCGCTTTTCAATATGGCTGGGAAACAAGCAAAATGCCCGTTTCCTCTCTCCCAGGGCCCACTCTTTAAAGCTCACCAGACCCCATCATCCCCATAGGTATTTTTCAACTCTCCCCAGGTATCTTTTGTCTTCAGAAACCAAGATGGTGACTAGTGCAACTCAACCGTGACAAACACTCTGAAAACTAAGGGACCGTGCAAAGTCTAAAAAAACAGGTACTTCGATTCATTTGGCTCATTTGATGTCAGGGCCACTTCGCCCATTTGTGTTGTTGTTAACATTCAATCATCCAAACCAACTGCACAGATGACACTGGAATTTCAATTTTCTTATTTCTTCCACAAATTTTGAGCACCACATTATTTATATGTAGGAGTTCCTCCAGGTTTAAAACAAGAAGTCAGTAAAACTGTACCCAGTAATGAGCTCAAAGCAGTTTTTGAGTGTTGCTAGATGCTTTCACTGTTCACATAAAAAATATAAGCTTAATAATAATATTATTTCACATTTCTTTTGTCGAATACAAAGGAAAATGACAACATTCACAACATTCTGTGATAACATAAGTTAATTTCAAAATATTCCAAGGTGATGTCGAATTTGCCTAAATGATTCCAAGGTCTTTCACAGTCCGAAGATAAACCAAAAGCCTTCTTAAAAAGCTGTTTCAGCATACTTTTTAAACAAGGGCAGCCAACAAATGTTGTAATTGTAGTGTTTTCTAGGAAGTGTGCACATTGCCTTTTGTCCTGCAAATCGTATCTTGATTTTTACTTCATTGTTTAATTTTTACGGCAGCAAAGGAGATTAAGTCTAGTTAAGCCTATTAAGACTTCTTACATTAACTCCATATAAGGAAATGAAAGGACCAAAACAAATACCCGGGCAAATTTGCAGACCCGAGATTGGAAAAATTACCAATGCCAATTCACGTAGTCCATAAGGCAATATATAGTACCATATATAATAACTGCTTGCATTTATTTGATTTACCAGGTTTGTAAGCTGTTTAGGAAAGGGCTGAAGCAAAGGGAAACTTCCAAATTATTTGGCTTTATTGTAATGACGTCCTTTTGCATGGGACACGCATGTGTCAATATCCAGACGGCATTCTGGGAGGAGCCAATCATCACATGGATTGCCCTTGTTATTACAACAGGTAATTTTTACAATTAACAAGTTATAACAGTCAGTATGTGCACTGATGCTGTAAGGTTTTACCTTGAGTGTCTGTTGCAGCTTTGTGAATAGCTATGTGTTGCTAATGAGAAGCCGGCCTGGGCTGGCCCAAGACAGATAAATGGCAGGGTGGCCCAGGTTGGCCTCAGCTGGCCCAAATGGAAAAATGTTTTCTGCTTGTCAGGCCAGCCTGGGCCAGTCAGCCCCAAGCCATTAGTCGGGGCAGCCATTAACTGAAAAAGTGGTTACGCTGTTCCAGTTACTTTGTTTAATTTGCTTTTACAAAAGGAAAATGTACTTTTCTCCAATTTAAAGAGACTTGACCCTTAACTAGAAATTAAATACAGAGACCTGTATTCATTCATGACTAGTTTATTTATAAATAAATTGCCCTTAATTTACAAGTATCAGATCAGATCTTGAAACTTGAGCATAAAACAGTGCCTACCATTGTTATATATATGTGTATAACATTTTGAAATCGAAAGCACTGCTAAAAAAACTGAAATACCAGTCAACTTGATTTTACAGTGCTCTGCCAGAGAACTGCTTTTAGAAAGTGTTTGCTGCAAGTCCACATTCCTGATCTGTCTTCAGATCTTCAGGAACCAGAAATCTTTCCTTAACCCATCGACTCCTGAGGAAATTTACGCGTGACCTCCCCTGATTTCCTGAGCATTTTTCAGCATTGAGTCAAAATAAATGACTTGAAAAATTAACACAATGCGCAGTAGATAAAGACAATTTCAGATTTTTCAATTTAAATTCTCAGCCTTTGTTGTTACATTTTATTTCACCATGGATAGTAAGTGAGTTTTTTTTAATTACAACGATTTGTCAGGATCGAAAATTTATTGTCAAATTTAGCTCCAAAACAAGATTTAAGGAATTTTTTCAACCACGCGCCATTTGCAATCAAAATCGCGAAGCCAGCAAACTTTGCAGTTGCCTTTCTCATGAGACAAGCCGTGTCTATTCCTGATATATTGCACAGTTATTATTCATCAGAACTTTTATTCTAACCACTTTTTCAACACCAGAGGGAAAATAGAGAAGTTGAACTTAGTAGACAATCTGCAAAACGCTCAGAAATGCAGATGCTTCGTAAATATGGAACACAATATTTGTGAAGCCAATTCCCGTAACACTTTTTGAGTAGGGTTGTAAGGAGTGAACTGAAGGTATTGGAGATCGTAGGTTTGTGTGGGAGCAGATATGCTGTGTGAGCTACTTGTGAAATGTCTTATTTTTCTCCTACTTTTTCAAGTTTTTCTTATTTTTTCTATTTTCTGTGTTGAAATTTCCTATTCTCCTATTTTCTCGACCCTATGTGCTGCTTGACACCCAGCATTTGTCTTAAGCGACGATGACTTTTGCTTCAAATTCATCGTGAGTCAAGCTATAGATGATACCTTTCTCTTTGTTGTACTCATTTCCATAGATATCTTGTAGGACCTCATTTCTCATGGTGCCATCACCGAGATTGGTAGGCTTGCGCGCAATATCAGCTTCCACGCATTTCTTGCATGGTAACAAATTGGAATGTTTCAGTGGTTGAAGGAAGCCTTGCTGAGCTTTATCTCTGTCTCTGCCAATGAATGAAATTCCCTCAAATCTCTCATCAATTTCGAGTAAAGTGGCAGAAATATTTGGTCTTTTTCTGATCTTCTGACATGAAACATGGCTGGACCTGTCAAAACAGCAGGGTTTTTTTAATCAGTTTGCTACTTTGGTAAGTTGTCGAAGTCATGTAGAAATTCCCGATATTGTACGTGGTGTGGATAGAATGAATACTCTTAGATCTTAACAAGCAACATTCTTGTATAATTTCAGTGATCTGTTCATCTGTGCAGAACACCACCCTTGGGAAGGGCGTCCATGTTGTTGACTTCAGATCAGTAAAGATGGCATTCTCCACCCCTTGTCAGGTTGCCTTGAGACTCCAAAGTCTGTACGGATGGGCAGTTGGGTAGGCATATGCCAAGCTCACAACCAAAATTTCTCGCATCGATAGGCTACCAGATTTGCGCACCAATGGTGGTCTGCCCCTGTGGCCTTTAGCTGCAAAGGAGCTCCGAATCAATTTTGGCGTTTTGAATACCTTCTTCGTGAACTTATCAATCTGTGAAAGTTCAAAGAAATAGATGAGATAGGGTGTGTCATGTCTGCCTGGTCCTCTCATGGACAGACTCTTAAATGAAAACAAAGTGCAATGGTTGCTTCGTGGACCATTTAAAAGACGGTTTTTGGGGTGTTATTGCAACGAAACAGTAGCAGATATCCATGACTTTGGATTTGGAGTTAAAAACTTGTGTGCTCTAAGTACAAGATAAAAATTCACGCTTATAAACTTTCTGGTGGTAGTGCAAGAAAAATGCCAAAAAATGGCTATTGGTCCAATTTTTGTGGACTGGGTGTCACTTATGAAAATGCCTCTATGATGCTGCAAAACAAATAAACATGGGTAGAAAATAAAACTGATTTTTATTGGCTTGCTTGTTACGACATTACAGCCTTTTGCTTTATTGGGCAGACTTATGAAATTTGACTCCCCGACATTTTGGGTCAATCTTCTTGCAGATGGCCTTCCACACTGCTTCCTTATTTTCCCCAGCTGCCATAGGATATTTCTCGAAAGTTATTTCTAGCAGGAAGGAAAAAGAAACATGTCATGCGGTCAGAACCTGTAAAGTATTAGATTAAGTTCCAAGAATGCCGACGAATAAATGTAATGCAGTGTTGATACCTATGTGGGTTATACTACACTGTGCCGTTGATGGAGTTGTTCTTTAACCTAACTTTTTGTAGAGCAGAATGGATAGGCTATTACTTTTTCACCAATAGAATGTGGACCGCAACTGTGGAAATTGCCTGCGACATTCTTTGTCCCAGGAAGTGCTATTAGCATTTAGACAGTACTCACAAAATATGTTGTTGCTCTTACTTTTAACTAGCACCAGTCAGTTCATGTCAAGCTTTGACTTGTTGTGCGCTCCACTACCATTAGACGCCATCAGTTTGTTTAGATAAAAATTAAGTCAGTAGTTATTCTAGCAACCTTTGTGGCCTATCAGGTGTTGGTTTATCGAATCACCCCAAAAACTGGGTTACCAAGTCTCCATTGATTATGATCAACGGGTGAGAGGAGCTTTGGTACTTGGGAGGGTCATTGTTGTAAGAAAAAATAAAAGATTAGCCAAACACATTAGTTTAAGTTATGGGTTATATTGAGGAGGAGACCTCTGCAACACAGCACACCTGCAGCTCAATAAGATTAGGGACATGATATGAAATAATAAATTAAAGTAAAAAGAAAAATAAAATTGTTAAAAGAATAACAAAGGATCTCAGAGCCGTATCATTTCAAATAATTGTGAGTTCAGAGTTCGTCTTTTCTCGAAAATTCTCCAGTGTTGAGAAGTGAGTATCGGTTTGGTGCCGTTTTGAGAGTGGAAAGGGTCAAAACGTTCAGCATTGGCACTTCGGCAGTTGGTACTCTTGATCATCGAGGTTACCTGTTGTGGGACACATGCAAAAGACAATAGTATTAAAGTTAGCATTTAACTTCAGATGTTTTGTTTGGTTTATACCAATTGCATGCAATCTACGTGGAACTTTGTATACCATGACATCTCTTGCACTCATTTTATGCATGCTTGAATTTGAGAACAACATACCATGTAGCATGAAATTATGGGTGTTTAATTTTGCTGACTGGTCTTTTTTGCAATTCAGGTTGACTCACTGACTTTGTCAGAGGGGAAATAATTTTTGTAATTTTTAATTCAAGTTGGGGACATTACAAACAGACAAAACATATAACGTCTTTTACTGCTTGTCGAGTTCTGGAAGCTTATGCTAACGTACGTGTTCACCTTCTTTAGGATTTTGGTTGTAGTATTGCAGAACACACCACTGAAACGTGAACAGCAATGACGTTTTGTTTCTTTTAGATAAAAGTATTAGAATCTATTATTCAGGCTTTCTTTTTGTTAATAAAAAGCAGTGTTCAGAAAATAAGTTGCAATTTAGTCTGATATCGTTAAGTCCAATATTGCATGATTATATGTTCCAGTACTTGACTGAAGGTGGGGTTGATGACATCGAAAAACTTTTGAGCCTTCTGACCCGATTTGCAAGGTTTCCCAAGCCTGCTTTAGTCTCTGTTATAAATGATGCCATATTAGTTTGCATCCTGTTTACCACCTGCAAGAGAAAACGAAAGGCGAGAAATTTGTTACCATAAAAGCACTCTTTATTCTGTTTCCCCTTCCCCACCCAACACCCTCTCAAATTTGCTCTTTCCTCCTCTCATTTTCCAAGATGGCGAGCTAAATTATTCCTCCCATGCCTATTTCTATAGACTAGAACACAAACGTACCCCTCACATATGCCCCAGGAAAGGATAACTGACATCTGGATCTCTTGCCAGCAGCCACGCAGTACCATTTGGCAGTTGTGTAGATGTGTACAGATAATTCCAGTTATCATCATTAGTCTCCAACGTCCGCCAAAATGAAAACATCTCTGTTTCTCCCTCTAGGCTAGTTTCATTCTTTTCTCTCCACCACCATTCTGCTTCACTTTACCCACACTCATCAGGCCTCTCTATCACGGCTTCCACTTCTTTTCCTATCTTCTCTTCCAGTCCTCTCTCCATCTCATATTCTCTTGAATTCTTCTTACCAGCTTCTGTCTTCCAATTCTTTCTCCATCTCTCTTCTATTGATGTCTTTTTCTCTTGTCTTTTATTCCATTTCCCTCTCTCGCTTCTCCACCTCCATCACTCTTCTGTGGAAATTTTCCTTTCTTTTCCTGTCCTCCATTTGTCTCTCTATGTCGTTTCTTTTCAATTTGTCTTCCTGGCTTTTTTTGTTCCAATTCTTTCTGCCATTCTCCTTTCTTGGTGTCTTCTTTCCCTTTCCTCTTCCCTAGGTCTTTTCCCGTTTCTCCGTCTCGCTTTTGTCCCTTTTCCTTTCCTCTGGTTCTCCCCTCTTGGTGTCTTCTTAACTCTTCCATTCCTCCTCTTGCCTTAGTTCGCTTGTCTTGATGTCTTTTCCGCTGTTCTTTTTCGTTGGTTGGTTCTCTTCCCTATCCTGTACTCCATCTTCTTCTCTGTTCTCTTCTCTCTGCATGTCCTTCCCCTTACTGCTGTCATCATTTGAACGCATTTTAAGGCAGTCAACTTCTATCTTGTTTTTTCTTTCATCTATGTGCTTTTTGTAGAGGTTGCCTTTGGCTGTACCATTCATCCTTTTGACGACCGAGAGCTTTAGCTATTTCTTTGGCCTTGCTAACTGGCTGAGGCTGCCTTTTCCTTAGATTTCTTTCCAACCTTTAATTTGGATGATCATACACTTATCAAAAACAAGTTTATCAACCAAAGCCACAGTTAAACGCAAACGTACACTATGAAGTGGGGCTTATCAAGGAAGAACAAGGTTTGTTTCATTTGTCTCATTAAAAATAACACTTGAAAAGTTTGCAAAACGAACTCTGTTTGAGAAAGGAGGCCTTGGGATTTTAGAAGAAAGGGAGGACAATGAAAGAACATCCTGTGCCTTGCCAACTGAAGACCGCAAGTCATGAAGATGTAATGAGACACACAATTACCAGTGACACTATCAGTTGTAAAAATGAATTACATTTGCCTATCCACCTAGTCATACTGCAAAGGTCAAGTTGATTGTAACACGCATATTTTAGGAATTCTAGAATGCATGGTTCGGGATGTTACAGGTTCAGTGGTTTTGTGGTCCTACTTCTTTACAAGACACAAACCAGTAAGTAGTACTTTGTTAATTTGTAAAGGATATGTACCAAAACATGTCCTGGCGATAAAACCCTGACATGCAACTTCATCTTTCGAGTCCAACTCGATGGACCTTGCATGTCGTATCTTAATATATCCAGCAAATCCAAATCAATTTCTATTGAAAAGTATCAACATCTCAAACATCCCATAAGAAATAAAATGCATGCAATTGGCCATCAGCATGAATGTGTGCACAATGACAGATCATGAATCCATGAAATCCACACTACGAATGGATTCATCAGATGAGATCTACGGTAATTCATGATCTGCTCGTTTTTTGGGGGGGACTGGGAGGACTCGAAAAAAGTAAATCTGACAAGGGGTGTTGTATACGAAATCACTACAGATGATACGTTCATGGTTGAACATATCTGCATTAATCACTTTAAGAAGGACGTTTCAGGCATACTTTTCACATTTCGCTTTTTTTCAAGACGAAAAAAAAAAATTTCAGCAAATGACGTGTGGATTGTCTACATAATTATTAAAATTGTAATGACATCATGGACATGCAACCAAACCCGTGCACCCAGCCATGAAGGTGGCAAGAATCGCGGGCACATCGAGGCACTCACAGCTGCAGACTGAGCCTACCCCCCCCCCCAAAAGTCAGTGTCGATGTCTTAATGAAGCACTTACATCCGTCGTTAAGTATTATGGATTTCGTTGCCCTGTTATGGGTGGTCATGTCTCCCAAATAAACAGCTATAAACAGTGTTTCAAAGTATATAAGTGCCATCTGGAATCTTACTGAAATATGTGATAAAGAAAAAAAAGGGAAGGCAGCTCTTCTGGCGAGGTGCAACTGGAAATGAAAGGCTTGATAACAGATATTTATTTATACTTATGCTTATAACACGAAACGGAAACAAACCAGACACGCCATAAGCAAACCAGACATAACATTGCTATTGGATTCCCATAACAGTCTCATTAACAGTTATTACAATTGGCCAATCAGCAATAAGAACAGAAATAATCCGACAGTCTTTAATAACTGTTATGGCGATGGTGTACCGTTTATGCAATTTTAATAACTGTTATAAAGTAGACTAAACGTTATTTTCTTCGGCCAATCAATTGGCAACTTTTCGCAACCGGCAATTGATTTTAACATAAGTCAACTTTACAACCAAAACATCTTTATAACAAGCCTGTTAAACTACCTCAAGCGGGCTGACATAGCTAATGCGACGAATTCACACAAAGATTGTTTCAGCCCTAAAATTTTGATGCGTTTTTAATTCCCTTTATGCAATTAAATATTCATTTCGAAAACCTATTAGTTTCTCTCGGCTTTCTATGACATTTAAGTGTCACGGAGGAAATCTTAGATTCTCAGTAATGACATAGGAACAGATAGTGGAACATGGTAAAGGACGTGACTTTGTTCACTAAAACACGCAAAACAACTTGTACTACATGTACAGAAAGATTTAAAGTGTTTCCACTGGTGTATTGCAGACTGGTTTGGACTCTAGTTTTCACAGAAATACGCATATACGATGTTAATATCTTATGATCCAGTCCTCACGGAGTGAGCTATTATTGTTATATTAACGTTAGCCTACGGGCAAATGGTATTGTCCCAGCATAGTCAATCGAACTTTCAGAAATCGAATTCAATGGAACTCAATCCATGGATTGATTTCGATTGATTCCGGCAATCGAACGAAATCGAACACCAAACTTTGTGTGAGTTCGATTTCCGAACAAATCAAACCCAATCGAACTCAGTCCATTGGATTGTGTTCAGTTGAGTTCAGTGAGTAAATTCGCTTGGACAAGGGTCACGTTACTTGGTTACTGTACGCAAGCTCTGGTGAACCTACAAACAAGGCAAGCCCATCGAAAACACGTTTTTCTCGTCCTTTTTTAATGATAATTCAATAACAAAAAGAAACTGTCCACTGCTTGAGAATGACAAGGCATTGTTCTTGTCGAAAAAAAGGGAGCTCATTTAACTCTCTGGTACCTCACACGGTTTCTCTATATGTTAATTCACTGAATCTGCAGAAGTAACCCTGGCAAACAAATTATTGCAACCAGTTCACGTTGATCGCTGAATTTAATCGAGCTTAATCGATGTATTCACATTATCACTAGTGATTTGTGTCCAGATTTAATATTACGTCCGTTTGAATGAAACAGCGCATTATCATCTTCAGTTACTTTCGCATTCAGCTCATCAATTTTGACCTTCAGCTTCGAAAGGTCATCAGTGTTGTTCTTGATTGTGGTAGTGTCATGGCATTTTGCGCTAAAATTTTCCTCCATGAATCTCCCAGTAGCCGCTAGATTATCAGTCACAAAAGCCAACTTGTGATTTATTGCTTTCAAAGCCTCGCGAACTTCCCACTGGCACTTTCTTTCATTCACCAAACAGTGGCGAACGTGTTCCTTGTAGGGACAAGTGGTCCAAAAGGACAGGTAGAATTTTGGCAGAATACTACTGGAGAATTCAGCATATTCGCCCTCTGGGTTTGGGAACTACCCTAAGTCTTCATCTTTCCACTTCTCTAGACTTGCACTGCCACTTGTTTGTGCACCTAATGTGCCATCTTCTTGATGCCTCAAAACAGAGTTGGAGGAGGGGCGGGCATCCTTTTTAGAATGGAGAGTCAACAAACAGCCACAATAGCAACAAGTTGCTCCATCTGACCTCATGAAATCGTCGCATTCATCACAAGCACATTGCCTTCCTTCAGTTCCTCGTATATCCTTGCCCATCTTCACATTTTCACCGTACAATCACACACTAAGCGAGACAAGCTGCTATCATTTCTGAAAATTCCCTTTTTCGATAGGTTCATTATTCCCTTTTATCAATGCTGATTTCCAAAACGTGGCTTTCCGCGATATCCACGTGTCATGAAGGAAATCTTAGGCTCTCAGTCTCGCAGTATTTGTTGACCTTTGTTATGACAGTTATAAAATGGGGTCGGGAGGCCTGCACGACTCCTACTTCACGTTTTCGTTCCCTTCGCCTTACATATCTCGGTCTTTCAACCAATTTTGCTTCTTGTATTTTTGTGGTGGGTTTAGTGAGGAGGATTTTTAAATGGTTACTTAATTGAGCCATTTCAAGTTAAACATCGCCTTTTTAAAACTTTGATCTTGAGGTCATATTGATCTTTTTCTGATAACTGTATGATGGCACGTCAGTTAAATTTGACCTCTGATCGTCTGTTAAGTGACATAATGTGAATTTTAATGCTGCTCTTGGCATATAAGATATGTTGAATTTGGCTCGTAGGTTTTTCAGCCTCTCATGATTGAATTTGTGGCGATAAAGGATCTGAAATATAATCTGCAACATGATGTGCTGGTTTTTGTAATGCCAGGCCCAGCTTAATGTTGTGTTTTTTTTGGTTGTTGTTGTTTGTTTTATTCAATTAATATTTTATTAGGTATTAGTAATTACACAAAAAAGTAACAGTTACCTATACAATGTACGTATAACAGAGGCATTTTACAAGATATTACAATGTATATATAAGAATTACAATTGATTTTACGTACACAGCATAAATCTATTACCATACTAAAATTACCAGAAAAAAAAAGGAACGGCAAAATTAGTATTTAAATAATATACACACGGTAAATAAAGTAAAATTTAAAAAAGAGAAGAAAAATTAATTTGAAAGGAAAAAAAATTTACAAAAGATTTCCATATATTTCATTAAGGGGGAATATACCTGAGTTTTGAGGGAATAGGATAAGATTTAAAGAAATAAAAGGGTGTTAAATTTTTGTACACACTCCCAGACAGGCCAACCCCACGCAAGAGCACTTGGGGTTGTTTTGTATCTGTCTATTATTATTTATTAACTTACAAATTTAATTTTAACTCACCTTTACTTCTTAATAATCTTCAATTTTCCACCCCCTTCTCCTTCTTAAAAATCGCGAAAAAATTCGCTCAGATTTATGGGAACTTGCACTATGATCCTATGATAGCATTTTTGGATTGAGAGAAATTTCCTGGAGATAATTAAGAAAAAAGGCTAAAACGTTTGAGGAAAAAGGTATTCTCGTGTAATCCCCCCTTAAACGTAGTAAGTTTGTTATTTTGAATAGCGATTTCTCTTTGTACATTTACTTTTTCCATTTAGAGTGATAGAAAACTGTCAAAACAGAGTTTTTCATCGTGTAAGCATTTACTGTAAATGGAGTACTTCGCGATAAGAAGCGTGTAGTTAATAGACCACATGTGTTTCCTGTTATCGAAAATTCCGTATAGAATCATGCTGTTTGATAATGTTTGATAAACTGCCAGTTTTGAAATAAACTCCAAAAAGATAAAGTTAAAGAGCAATGTAAAAACATGTGATCAAAAGAATGTCTGTCAGTGAGGCATTGGGGGCATATGTCATTCCTGGATATTTTGGCTTTAAAGAAACTAACTTTTGTTGGAAGAATATGTGAATAGCCTTATATTGCAACATTGATATCCTTATGTCATTTTTTATCTGGAAGGGTAATTCATAAACTCTGTGTTTTCTGTGACATGGCAGAGTAGACGTTTTTAGTGGAGATTATGTTTGTTATTTTCGTTTTCTGACGTTTGCGGGGGTATTCTTTTTATTGCTAATTTCCAGTTAGTTGGAATGGCATTGATTAATCCGAAATAAAAAGTGAAAGGCGTTTCAAGATGAAATTTCTCGGAAAATTGATTGAGGTGTTTCGATATGGTTTTTTTGGGACCATACCTCACTTTTAAAATCGGCTCTTAGACAGTCTTCATCTTGTTGGATCAACATGAAATTTGCAATACTTGCTAGTTTTGGATTGAACTTTAGCATGGTTTACATTTTGTAAAAATCGATGTTTCCATGAGAACAACAAACAAAAATCCTCAAAACAGTAGAATTGGAATTTTGCACGATCCAGATTTCACTTTAAAAAGCAAATAACAACATCTTAAACTGTGGTGTATGGCAAACAAAATATACAAGAACTAAAGAATTCTGTATGTTTGTTTTGAAGTAAATTGCAAAAACATATTCAACCTTAGTTTTTGCATAGTAATAGTAAATGCATCGAAAAATAATCAATTCTTTAATGAAATGGCTAGAAAATACAATTAAAATGTGTCTTTAACTTACTACTTTATGCCTAGAAAGTTTTGTTGCAACTGGTGTTCTCGATCTCGAGAACGAATTGTTTTTCTAAGATCATTGGCGTAATAATTTTGTGGTAATTATTGAATTTGAGCGCTTTTGCGAAAATCTTAAGAACGGCTCGATAGATTTTTTTAAAACATTAAACACACGTGCTTGACGATGTGACCAATTTTAGTTCTGAGTCTTGTTAGCATTGATTCACTGGAACATTTTTAGATTTAACGTTAGGGAGGATGTATCAACCAACAGAAAAGCTTGCGTTTCATATTCACAGTTGGCAAGTAAATGCTAATATATTCAAAGTAATGCCTAAGTCATTACTTCGTGATTTTTATCTGGTTTCTTTGTTCTTTGTTGCACTGTAGATTACAATGAAAAGTAAAAATCATGGAGGAATGCATTGCGCATTACTTTGAATATATTAGCATTTACTTGCCAACTGTGAATATGTAACGCAAGCTTTTCCGTCAGTTTATGGAGTTAATGGAGCGAGTTTGTAGAGTCCCCTCTGAAGATCTAAGCATAGCGTCAGATGACAATAAATAAAGTCAGACCTACGATTTGGCAGGTCGACGGCATAAAATAGGGGGTAAACTACTTGCGATTTAAATGTTTGTAAGAAAACTTTCTACGTGATTTCTGATGTTTCTTAAGATGGTTCGATTTTTAGCATCGTGGGATGTTCAGGGTCTTGGATTTCTTGAGTAGGGACATCTTGCTGTTGGCTTTCTTGAGCAGGGACATCTTGCTGTTGGACTTTATCGTTTCTCCACTGCATGGGGATTTTGTTGAAAGTGTTACGCCGGCCGTTAATTACAAGCTTGTCACTGACAGTAGATGCTTTGACATTGGCGTGTTCTTTGGCCTTCTTTGATGCTGGGACTAGAATATTTTTTCAAATTTCGCCAACGTGGAAAGGTAGGTCTTCCGCCATCCTGAAGTTGGATCCTTCCAGATGACAGCGCTGGCGCCAAACATAATCTCTGTCGGCCCTGCAGGTGAACCGTACAATTGTTGGCCTTGGCTGTTTAGCTTTTGGGTGTTTCTTGCCCAGCCGATGGACACCACATAGTGGAATGTTGTTGACATACTCTTCGTCAATTTTAAGACTTTTTGTCAATACATCTTTTACGAGATGGTCGCAATTCTCGTCTTTGTTTTCTTTAATTTTAAAGAAGAGCAAGTTCCATCCGCGGCTATAGATGCTTTGGCGGGTCAACTCATTCTCTTGTCTTATCTGGTATTTTTCGCATGTCGCCACACGGTCTTTGATCTCCTCGTGCTCGTTTTGTGTAAACTGCAAGGAAGCTTCAAGAGGGACCACTTTATTGTTGAGAGTTTTTAAATCATCTTTTGCTGCCTTGAGGAGGGTTTTTAAGCTGGCAATCTCTACACTTTTCTCGGCGTCCTTTTGTTCAAGTGCTTTGTAAAGAGTTAAAAGTTCGCCGTAATGGCAACCATCTTATTCAAGTTCCTCGCCAGTTGAGCTGCTCGGTCTTGCTCGTTTCTCCTTTTTGCCTTTTCCTTTTCCACCCATTCCTGTGCTTTGAACAACTTCATTTGGCTCTCAGGGAATGTTTAGGGTAATAAATTCACAAGTGAGCTCGCATTTGGCTTGACCTTCTCCGGAGACTCAAAATTACGGCCGCTCTCTATGAACGCATTCCCAGATTCCTTGTGTTAAACTGAATTACGGTCGTTGCGTACCCAAGTGAATTCGTACCCAGTTTCAGTCGATTCATACCCAGTATTTAGTCGATTGGTGTCCGCTTTTGGGTTGATTTTAATTACGCTTATTTAGGTCAACAAAACACGTATAATTTAGTATAATTTCATACTTGTATATATCATCAACTCTACCTATGAACATTACAACAGCAAATTTTTAACTATTCAATTTAACTGGATTATTTACAACATTTTTGTTCGAATGTCTAAGAAGAAGTACAACAACGACGTACAATATCTATTTAACCTTTTATATACATCCGTGACTGATTTAACTATTCAACCTAAAAAGGGATTGTTTATAGTATTTTTGTTCGAATGTCTAAGCCGAAGTACAACAAAGATCTATTAAATCTTTTATATACATCAGCAGCTCAGCGCTGACTTCATCTCTCAACGACTGATACACGATTGGAATCACTTCATACGGGAGGAATGGCAAGGCCATGATTCGGCAAATGTAATGGTTGATCGCCTGGTCTGAAGACCGAGTTCCTGTACTTTCCTCCAGACGGCCTGGTTCCAGTGGAATGAACAGCCCATGATGTGTACTTCTGGCAAAACCTTTCTAAATGTGCTCTACGCAGCTTTCTCGAAGTCTACAGTGACCTGCTGAATTGGGGTGGTGTAGGAAGGATTTCTCGGATCAATTTAAGAACTTTCTTATAGTCCTTCTTCCAGCGACCGGACATCAAGACAAACACTAAAGGAACTTGTTTGGCGTTGTTTTCCTGTTTCATAAAAGTGTTTATGGTGAATAGCTGCGTAAATGGTTGGTGACAAAGCTTGAAGGTGCCATCCACATACCACTGCTTTGCTCTGCTGAGGGTCGCAAGTTGCTTCTCTGTGGCGAAGATAAGGTACCTCCTTCCTCCAACGTCAATGTCTCTGCGCAGAAAGTTCTCTGGGAGGTTGTTTTCGTGAAGTGAAAAGTTCAGATCAACAGGACCAACCAGTCGTTGGGCTTGCCGGAATCTGTTGGCTGTGTGGGCTGAGCGCTCTGGTCCTGGAAGGGTAGGACAGGCTTTATCATTCATCTGTTCAAGCAGCACCTCATCAACTATGGCGGAAGCTGGTCTGAAGAGGTCCTCTGATGCCTTACGTTTCACTGCTGTCTTGATCTGCGCCACCACCGGAAGGCCAGGTTCCCCTCCGTGATTATGCTATTAGCATCTCTGTAATCATTTTATTTAACACGATTTGTCTATATGTGTCTCGTGAAAAATAATACATTTAAATCCTGATGCACGTGAGTTGGCTCCCTAAGGTGGAAAAAAATACTTGTGTATGATATTTATTTCAGCTTTGCACGCATGCAGATGTAAACAACTTGATTAAAGTTCTGTGAAGTCTGGAGCAAACTCCACGCGAGGTGCTGGAGAAGATTAGGTTAGCAACAATCGTTTTGAACGTCTTTTAATGATTTGGAAACCTTATAAACAATGAAAAAAATAATAAATCGGCTCACAAGCAAATCTTGCCAAAGTGGATCCAGAGAATAGTAAAACAAATGAGTGCACGAAAAACGAGATGCAGAGAATCAGACTGAAGGACAACATGTCCAAAGTAAACATCACACAACAAGTACGTGTATCCTTTTCTATTTCAATTGATTCTTACAATGGTCACAGCTAGAAGTATTATTTCAGAATTCAAAAGCACACCTTCAAAAACGTATCTTTGCTGGTGTTGTGAAGGTGGATGCGTAATGTATAACTTGCTAGTGGGGCAACGCACGCATAGATACCTAAGATCAACAGAACATACCATAGTATTAAAGTAGGTAAGAAGCTCACTTTTTATTATTATTGAGTTGTATTTAGTCTGTTACGTGTGTGTACGAATCGACTAGAATATGGGTACGAATCAACTGAATACTGGTTACGAATGAACCAATGTGTGAGTACAAATGGACTGGGTGCAAATCGACTTGGGTACAAAACGACCGATTTCCGTTAAATTCTGTGACAGGATGTTGTGTTTAGCATCACAGAGGGTGTTCTATAGACCCCTTTCGTCAGCAAATTAAAGTTGTAGCCTCGTTACAGCTATGCAACGTTTAGTAGATGGCTGAACTCTGCTTCAGTCAAACGTGTTTTCAACCCGTCACAAAACTGATTTTTGTGTCTAGGAGTTTGATATGTTTCCTCCTGTGGTATCAGCAAGATTTCATTATTTCATTCCCTGTAGAGTCAAGTGGGTTGTGGGAAATAGATTGACATGAAAGAAAATAAAACAATGAAAGGCACAAGCCAAACAACATCAAGAGTCAAAAAGAGTTAAAACTAAATAAGTTAGACTAAGTTCACAAGAGTTAACGTTAGGAACAAAGCTATAGCTTGAAATTACATTCTGTGAGAAAACAAGTTATAGCTACAGCATGTATCACAATGGGTACACACAAATTCATTAAAAAATTGTATTGGCACAACTGGGAATGCATCATAATCCATGATTAATAGAGAAATAATTTTTTGTAATCCTCATTGAACATAACTTGAAATGCTCCTGTTAAACTGGCAGTAAGAAAATTGAAGTCAAGATTAAATGGTTGATTAATCAACCTTTTCCTGACACGTGCATGTAAAGTTCAAGACAGATCCAAGGACTCATTATGCTGATTTAAAATAATATAAACGCAGTCTGGTACATTTTGACTGAAAAACACTTACTCTCTGTTTTTACCGTCATCCTTGAAAACACCACAATGCTTCAAAAACTCACGAACATCAGTGGGAATGGATGGATGCTTTGAACTAAGAAAATCCATATGCTCTCGGCAAAATGCCTTTCCATGGACAGGGGCAGGAGTGCAAACATCTGGGTAGTTCATGAGTGGTAGGCTGTCGACAACATTCTGAAAAATAAAAAATAAAGAAAGATTAAGATTTGAAAATAAATTGAAAAACAACACCAAAACTATTACATTTACCAATAATTATTATAAGGCATTCCATTGTGGGAATAATTAATGTAGCATAAAAAATACAACTGGCCATATCTGGAAAATCTGGGCAAATAATAGGCCACTGGAAAGAGGAAATTCAGGGAACAAGGCCTTCTTCCAAACAAGGAAAATAAAATTACAAATCTTACCTTTTTTGCATCATGCAGTGTGCAAACATCAGCTTCCACTGACCGTCTGCTTGCCACAATTTACCACATCGTAATTAACATATTCACAAAAAGCAGAGAAAAAATCATTTCCACATTTTTATAGAGTGATGATGAGGAACGGAAATTACTAGAAAAAATGTCTTGACACTGAATTCACTAACCTCTGGCCTTGCCTTGCCATTAGTGCAATCCTCTGGGAGGTGCAAATAATTGCTTTTGGTCCTTAGGTGGTCAATATGTGCCATAATGACCTCTCTGTCAGAGTCATTATGACACATTCCATACATATCAAGAGCCCCCCTTTCTCTCAATTCTGCCTCTAGCTCTCCGTTCCAAAAGGCTTGGGCAACACTCTTTTCACTTAAGCCTGATAATAGGAATGTCCTGAATAAAAAATGGCAACACCATGTTAATGTCAACTGTTTTCAGGTTATTAAGCGCAATATTGTAGTTTTTATTACATAATAAATGAGACAATTAACAGACAATACCATTTTGATTCCAGATGGGTGTTAACGTACACAATGAGAGGCAAACAACTTTGTAATGAAATTCGGATTGATATCCACAACTTTGAAAAATTCCCTCAAAGAAGTGTAAGGTCGTGTTCTATTGGGATCAACCATTTCAACCCAAACCGGATTTGGTTGAAACAGTTTAGGTTCCCGAATAGAACACTTTTTCAACCGTTTTTGGTTGACATGCCGTTGTGACTGAAAAAGGTTGTCAAATTGGCGAAAGGCCGACTTATTGCTTCGGTTGTCTCTCAAGAACTGTTAGAAGAATTGGTTCTGCCACATTATGAATCGATCGCTGAATCAGATTATTTAACATGTTTTTCGATGTTTTGATCATGTGTGTGACTGTATCAAGTGAAAAAGCTCTCTCATCTCGAGGTGCTGAAAATTGTCGTTTAAAAAGAGCACCATTGTTGTTTGTTGACAATTTTACGGTGACGACGTGCACACTTGAGCAGTTTACACACAAAAACAATGATGCAAAGCATGAAAACTGATGCTTGCTAACAGGTCAGCGGACGCTATTGATTGTTTTCAACCGTTTCAACCAAGCTCTGAGCTGGTTGAAAAAGTTGATCAACCAAACCAACCGAAAACGGTTTTCTCCCAATAGAACACGAAAAAACTCAACCAACCAAACCAACCAAAACTGGTTGATCCCAATAGAACACAGCCTAAATGTGTATCACATACCTGACTCCAGATGGTGACCTTCGTTGTAGGAGAAAGAAAATTAATGCACTGAAGGACACCCACGCGTGACACCTACACAAGAAAGGACAACAACAAAAAACAAAAAAAGGTCGAAAATGGAGTACAACAAGTAATAAAGAGACAAAAGATTCCCGGGAAAATTCAAGGCATATCAGGAAACTAGGATTGTTTAGTGGAGATGGTAATGGATATGCATGCAACACGTGAAAAAAATAAACTTGAGTGAAATCACCCAAGAAATTTGATGATAGCTTGATGCAAACAATTAGGCTTTAGCAGTGACTTTATTAGCAATAACAAAGAAACAAGAAACCAACTCACGCTATAGAGCACTGGGGCTAAAGAAGCTCACGCTCGGGGTATTTTAATAAAGATCTAAGCTTACTTAGGAATAAATGTTAGATTTAAGTTACATTTATATAAGCTTACATATTTCATAGATACTCACGCCAAGGCGCATGGGAAATCCAGTAACTCGTGGGACACAAAACAGACATCGCTTGCCTCCACGAATGGTCTGTTGTCTTGATCGAGGGAGAATCCTCTTGCCCTATTACCACATTTATCATAGTTGTAATTAATCTTGTAGTGGTCACACCGCAATAAAAACTTCACACCTGCCCTTTTGCCACCGAGTCCATAAACGTTGACATCATTTGGCCTGTTATGCATGGCAAGCGATCGGCTGCAATCAATGCACATGCTGGATGGCAGACATAAAGTAATGGGAAAGCCATTATTGTTGACTACGCCGTTGGAACCGTTGATGCCAACAACAGAACAAGCTTCACAGAGAAAGCACACCTACAAAAGATAAAAAAGTAAATTGAAAATCAGTACCGCCTACAACTAGCCTTGGGACTTTCAAGAAATACGCTATCAAGTCTTGAATATGCACTGAATGTGACAGTTTACTCGCATAATCAACAGAAAGCCCAGATATCTTGGCCACTGTTTCGTTGCAAAGAGATGAGGGGAGAACAGAAAGACCAGTCCAATTGTGCTTTATGAATGACACCAAACGTTGGTCGAATTTCGCCGACAAATACACCTCGACGACCCTGCTTGGTAGGCTTTGCATCGTGTCCAAACTTGCTCAGCAACCTTAGACTGCTCAACTTCCTCGCAGATTGCTTCTACAAAATCAGTGGCCGATGGTCGCTTACAACCTCTCTTCCTTTAGAAGGCATCCCTTCTATAACGAAGTCTTCTCTCGATAATCTGAATTTCAGTGAACACGATCTCCGACACCATTATTTACAATAATCTAGAAAAACGCTACTATTTACAAAGATCTAAGTTTATTTGCAAAGAAGGAATTACAATAATCTTTACAATGAGACAGTTAAAAATCGAAAAAGTCAAAGCGATCAATTCAGACTGAGACGTTTTAGTGAAGGCCAGCGAAAGCGAAAACTCGAGTGAGACCACATGACGTATTGTGATGTGTGAAACGTCACAAAACGTTTGGGCTCAGTCCAAGCCACCTAAATCGAGCATCAGATGGTACCAACTTTAAAACAATTACTTCAATTCACCGGCTTTGAACTAACCTTAGACTCTTCCAGCTATTGAGGTGAAATTAGAACGTAATGGAAATGCCATGAAGACATCTTGTTTTGCTGAGCAGACTTGGACTTAGTTTGAGCAGACTTATTTTTCTATGACTTGGTATTCACACGCAACTATAATCGTTTCCTCAAGTGTTCCTTTCTTAGCTTTAACTGGAACAGCTTATGACAAAATGCAGGAAACCATTGTGAAAGAGTTTGTCCTAAAGAAAGACACTGTTGTTCTAAACGTTAGCCTTGAACGAACAAACATCCGATTCACTGGTGTGAAAACTAAGAGAGAAGATCATCTGCGTCATCTGCAGTGGCTGGTGGGCCTCATCAAGGCCCATAAGGATAAGGTGCCCAAAGGCATCATATTTTGTTCCACCATTCAGGATGTCACAAAAGTGACTGGACATCTCCTTGATGCCCTTGGCGATCATGCATATGTACCTGACAAGCCTCGAGTCCCAGCTTACCAACTTTTGGGAATTTACCACTCAATGACATGTCCAAAATACAAGAGCCGATTCGCTGATTTATTCAAAAATGATTCTGGCTGTGTGAGAGTTGTGGTGGCAACCTCGGCACTGACAATGGGGGTGAACTTTCCAGATGTCTAATATGTCATTCAATTTGGTCCAGAAAGAACCAAAGTAGATCATATTCAAGAAGGAGGAAGAGCTGGCCGAAATGGAGAGCCTGCTCATAATGTCATAATCTACCACAGTTATCAGCTGTCTCTTTGTGATAAGGCAGTAAAAACATTCTGCAAGGCAGACAGTTGTGTTCACAAAGCACTATTTGCAGATTATGCGTATGTTGAAAGCGTGCAACCTCTTCATGATTGCTGTGGCAACTGTGCCAAGAGGTGTCTGTGTGCTGGAGAAGAGTGCCAGCGGGATACTTTCCCATTTGATCAACCAGTTGGTTCACTGGAAAAAGAGACTATGGTTGCCTGTCAAAGGACTATCAGCAAAGAAGATCAAGTTGTATTGTGAGAGGCACTAAGTGAGTTACGAAGACATTTGAACAGTCGGTCCTTAACTGTGTATGGTTCCTCAAGTGCCCATGGATTTTCTGCTGAACTAATTGATGCTATTGTTGCAGCATCTGCGTCAATATTTTCAATTTCAGACATACTCACAAGGTTTCCAGTTTTCAGTGTTGGTCATGCAAAGTTGATATTAAAAATTTTTCAAGAGAAACGTTCGAGGACATTGCTAGTTTTGAAGATGTGATGGAAGGTATGAATGTGGAACTGTTCAGTCTTTTATCCATTGGTAGTGAAGACTACCCTATGAACTGGAAAACTTATAGTGGTTCTTTGTAAGTGACAGTCAATGAGTTGATAACACTTGAAAGCTAAAACAGACATTTTGTAGTGTGTTCTAGGGCACTTTCCATTCGACCAAAATCTTCGGTTGTCATTTCCGAAATTTCCATGCACCAAATGGAACAGTATTTTCTACCAGGCTCGTTCCATTCCTGCTCGGGACAAATTCAAAATGGCAGACTTGAGGACGTTCTTGTTTCTTTCCGAGTTTTTTTCAACACAGAGATGCCTCAAAAAGAACTCAAAATCATTGCTGGTAAAGAAGCACACGCTGCATTGGTTAAGATCACCTGAAGTCGCCGCCATTTTCGCTCAGCAATCACGGCTGGAGAAACTGGGACTGAGGATCTAGTGAAATGGACTGCCCAATGGAACAGAAAATTCCCGGAATTTCCAAATTTTCGGGAAAAGCATCAACCTTGAGAGGTTGACCAACATTTTCGAAATGAATTTTGCGAAGATCTCCGTTCCATTTGATTCTCTACCGGAATTTCCAGAATTTTTGGTTGAATTGAAAGCGCCCCTAATTTTCCAAGTCAAATTAAATTTGTTGATGCCCATGTAAATCAGCAAAACATAAAACTGTTATTCATCTCTACTTATGGAACACATTACAATCTTACCTGGGTTAGTGTTCATGCTTGCAGTGAAGCATTGATGACTTTGCAACAGTGTCAGATATGTAGCAAAAGATTCAATTTATATTTCCTTTTAGCTTGTGTACATTTATAATCTATTTTTGCATCAGTTGCTCTGGAACTGAGACACATGAAAGTGGTGTTGAGAAGTTCCACCTTTAATTTCCTTATTGAAAATATAATAGACTATTTTAAGAATTTACACTTGGAAAAGAAATATTCATGCTTCTCTCTTGATACATGTGTACTAATGCTTGACGTTTGTCCAGAGATGGTTATATTTTGCCTGGATGTTGTCCACTGGAGACTTTTCTTTGTAACCCAGAAATTAATTTCCTGATTTATTTGTTTGTTTGCTTGTTTTTTTCATGATGGCAACAATTTTCAACAAATGTTCCAGAAGGATACATGTATATTCTTATTACTCATATGCCTTATTTCTTCTTACAACATTGTTTGTAATTTGAGTTTTGGTTATGTTTATAAAGACAGTATTGTTATAATGAAATATTTCTAAATGCAATGTTGAGGTTATTATATGTTGAAATTATTACATCTTGAACAAAATGGATAGTATTCTGAAACTCGGTTTTGTTTATGAACTTCATTCAAAAAAAAGGAAAAGCTATGCAAAAAATTAATTCTTCAAGATCGAACAGCCTCTAGGATTCAGACACTGTAAGATCATTTTCATCTCTGTTGCAAAAAAAGCATTCACACTAATCTAATAGTCACTAAGACTACAACATTATATTATTTACATTGTGCTGAAAGTTTCAAAACTCTGATTTTCAATATCTACTGTCCTAGGTTGTAAATCTGTCTCCACTCTTTCAACTTGTTTCTTATCCAATGATAGAATTCTTCATAGTTCAATTGAGCAATCAGATGTTCGCATTAATTCTGAGAAGCCAATTTAGCCATCTCGTTGATTGTACCTGGAGAAAACATCACCACTGATAAGGTCAGTGACAATCTGCATCACTGATTCCTGAGGATCCTTCCCACCCCGAACCTTTGACAATGATGAACTCTGGCAAGCTTTATCAATGGAATTCAAGACCATTTCTATGCCATTTAAGAGTGGTTTGCTGTAAGAACCGACTAAGGGTATGCAAGATAGAAAAATCCGATTTTCTCAAAATCTGCCAGAATAAAGGCGTTGGTGAACTAGTTTTAAAAATATAAGTTTCTTGTCGTTTAGATTTTTATTTAGTTTTTAGTGAATATTTTCGTATTTTGCCCTTTGCGGCAGTCAAAATCAACGCCAAAATCGGGACTTTTCCGGAAGCTCCTGTTCAACTATTGAAAGCATCCTAAAAAAGATTAACCCGGGGAGTTAAAAGATATTATTTCCTCTGTTTATCAGTAGTGTCAAAGTTTCATGAAAAGCCAACTTGAAATTTTTACAAAAATCCAAAATTTATACTCAACAACGGTTGTTACCGACAACCCAATTTAGGCTAAATTCAAGGCTCAAAAACGCACTCTGGTACATGGCTTTACACAACGAGACTATACTCCGGGAAAGAACAATCACTTCAACTAAACATTGGCTGAAAAACATTTTGGGACAAATGAAACAGCAAATTTTGAGAGCGCTTTGAAAACAGGCTTCTTGAAAGATATGAGTGACCCTTTGACCTTTCATGACAACGGAAATCAACACAGCAGCTCTTAAAATGTGACTTTCTTCGCCAGAATACGAGTTTGCTTGTTTTACTAGAATGTTTTCAAATAGAGGAAACTAGGATTTTGAATTTGGAGGCCTTTGTTCCCAATATTGAGTGATTTTGGGCAATTTAGAGAAGTATGTTATGTAATTGACCTACTCTGTTTATCACTGAATTAGACATTCAAAGTCTGTTTACAACGTGAATGCGGAATCAATAACGAAGTAAAAAACCGATTCATGAAATGTTTAGGAAATAACTCTTACCTAAGTGAGCTTTTCCAGGCTGGAAACTGCAACTTTCATTGCAAAACACATAGCGAGATCGCCGAGCCATGTTGCATGTGGGTTGTCAAATGTTTCTACAGCGCAGCCGACGTTCCCTATGTTAACGATTAACCAGATTTTAGGCCTGCATAGTGAGCAGTCGCAAACAACACTATGGTGACGAACGCTTGTGCTTGATAGGAAAAAAAGTAGGGGGAAAAAGGAAAAAGAGAGCTTTCATTACAAATATACTTACTATTATATATAATTTTTTACGTTCAAACCAGTGACACGTACTACTAAGCAAGTTCTCCCAATGTCAGTGGCCTTCAGGGTTGGAGCCTTATAGTGCTAGCCCGCTTGCAGACGTCTCCTATTTCCTTTGCTTCACAAATGTCTTTCTCACTGCTCGTCATCGATGATACAGCAGCCACACCCTTAGACAAGCCTTTACATGCTGTCTTTCCTATGCATGTCACACAGGTTCAAGTTGTCATATGCGGTGAAGTTGTAAAAAATTTAATTTTATACTAAAAAGGTACTTCATCCTGTACAATCTGGCTGGTATCACAGAACTTTTTCTCACTTAATATCTCCCGTTTGGGCAGCAGTACCTCTGCCTGTCCCTGGAAAAATGCTGAATATTCTGCATATCATCGGGACAATGATTCTTAACAAGCTAGCATGCTTACCGGTAGAAACAGATTTTACTGCATTCAGCACAGCAACCATGTTAGACCCTTGCCCACCTGTATTGCCAGTGCGTAAAATAAAAACAGAAACAAAAGCAAAAACTTCCCATGTCGCCAAGACTACATCACAAGAGAACTCTGCTATGAAACTCGAGATCAAGAATCCCACGATTGACACTGCTATCCTACGACGTGAGTACGCTGGGTGCTATGAACTGCTGTGTAGCATCATGTACCGTAAAGTCCATGTATAAGCCGCACCTTTTTCCTCAAAATTTAAGTCAAAAATCGGGGGTGCGGCTTATCTACGGAAACATCTGTGGTTGGAGTTCTTAAAGGCCTAATTAATATTCATAAAAACGTCTTAAGATGTCACTGAATAAAGATACACACAAACTGAAAGCATGTTGATGTTGTTCATTGACTTTTATACGAGTGGTGGCTCCTAAAGGAGCCGTTTGTACAGTGTTCGTGTCTTCAAACATTCACCGGCGTATCTTGTTCTCCAACAGTTCTTTCAAGCGATTTAATTTCACTTTACTCGAACAACTAAACACCAACCTACACGGAATCTCCATTCCTCTGCAAAGTTGTTTGCAATGGCGCCTGTGGCCTGTCACTTCAACACGTATCTTTCCGCCACGTGCGAGAAAATACCAGGATATTCGCGAGTACTCGCGAGGCAAATGGCCGACCGTTTCGTTGTTTTTCGTGACTTTCACTGCAAATTTATCCATCAGATTGTCAAGCTCCTGTTCGGCGTGAAGTTTTTCCCCTGCTGCGGGTTTCCAAACATCTTGATAAACATGGTATCCCCGAACAGCCAAATCGAAAGTAAATTCATCCATTTTGCAAAACTACGATTTGGATTGTTGAGGCCTGGGAGGACATCCCTAGCGAGCTGATCAAGAAGTCCTTTCGTAAGTGCTGCATTACGAATGCCTTGGATGGCACAGAGGATGATGAAATGTGGGATGAAGACGACGACGACTCTGATCCATTCGCCGGTATCAATGATGATGACGATGACGCAGACTTGCACTACGCCGACAGTTACGAGAGAGAGCAAGCGGACATTGATCCAGAAGACTATCAGAATCTCTTTGGAGATAGCGATAGTGAGGACTTCAATGGATTTTAAGCTTTAAGACGATGAACATTCTTATAAACTTTGACAGACACTTTCCGATCGCTTGTAAATATAGTTGTCGTAAATAGACATTTGTTAATTAGAATTTTATTACTCCAAGAAAATGTTCGATGTTCACACGAAGAACAGTGGTAGTTTTAGAGATTTTACTCGCAAAAACATCATTCGCTTATCCTTTAGAGGTGTAATACTAATTAGTGGAATAAATATTGTAATGGCATCTTTGCGTGTTCTCTTCTGTGTTGTTTTGCCGAGACCCAGACTCCTCTCCACGTTTGAAAGCTTGGCCGCTAAGCATTCGTTCGTTTCGTTTCAAACGCGTACGAATTTGTCGGAATTTCAACTTCATGGAGTGTTTTGAAGTGATAATCTTGAAAAAGTGGTATCAACAGATAAGATATGGTGAATACAAACAGAAATTAAGGTATGATAAGTGAAATTTCGCCATTTAAAGACTTCGTTTGTATAAAAGTTTGCCACAACCGCCGTGTACGGTGTTTTGGAATCGTGCTTGTTTGCCCTTGTTTGTATACAAATAGAACTTCAAAGGAACTTCAAACTTTATTGTCTATTTTTTTTTTCGAAATTTGAGCTTCCAAATCGGGGGTGCGGCTTATCTACGGGTGCGGCTTATACACGGAACTTTACGGTACTCTAAAGAAGGCCAATAGCGGTACCTGGATGGGTGTCTGCAGAATGGATTTCGGTGACCCAGGAAGAGAAAAAGGGGCTTGTGACCTCGAGGTAGACACTATCGAAACCCTAGCCTGTGTAGCAAGCGTTTCCATAGGCCTAGGGTTTTTCGTACATTCGAAGCATTTTTCACTTTTTGGCTGTGCGAAAATTGGGGCGAGCGCAAAAAGAAGTGGGAGAAGGGGCAGGAGAAGGGAAGAAAGAAAACGCTTGTCCGCAAAAGCCCACGATTTTGAAAAATCCATCTGCCAACGAACGTCAATCAAATCAGGTAAGTTAATTTGAGCGTGACCCACATTAACACAGCTAACTGTTTCTCTCCAGCTGGAAAATTTCGATGTTCAGGTTTGACTCTAGAAGACGGCTATTCGGTGCCTTCAAATCTCAGGGACTTTCGGCAAGCTTTCTCTTTCTACATCGACTTTTGCCCGATGGAGTTTTGAGCAGCCGTTTAGACAAGATGATACGCTGATTTGGCAGAGCTTGGGAAACAGCAGACTCGATATACTTATCGCATGCCGAATAACTTCAAATAATGCCCTTAAGTTCCTAATTTTACGAGCACAAAGATTGCACGCACGTTCCGAAAATAGCTACAAGTTTTCAACAACTTCCACTCTAACCACTCTGAAAATATCAGCAAAAATTGCTCCTTAAGAATCCTTTCTTTCCGATCCTTTGAAAAGGTTCCCGAAGTAATAAACCAATTTTCCTAGCAGAGATAAATTTTCAAATTTATTAACTTTGAAATTACAACGACAAATCCTGAAGTGCCCCCTTTGAGTTTCCAACTTTCGAGACTTCGACATCACATCTCCGAGTGCTTCGTTTCTGCAGTTCGTGGGTTTGACTTACGTGGAGCATGTTTTGATTTTCAAGGAGAAAGTAAGTTTGTAACATCCAGTGATCTGTTATTTGCTGCTTTATTGACAAGCTGTCACGCTATGAATTCACCCAACCTTGAGTGCTAAAGGGGCGTTTTTCAAACTTGTGGCGTTTGCAGGCAAGCGTTTCCTTTTTGTGCCTCTCCTCCCCTCCCCCTCCCCGCTCCTTGCTCAACAAACTGGGTACAGGCGAGAACCTGACAGATATCGAGTTGCTAAGAAAGCAGATAGGTCGAGGTTGTTCTCCAGGTACTAGTTCCTCACTGCACGATGGATAAGTTGTTCTTTTCAAGAATAATTTATAACTTGCGTGAATCTGATAGGTGTATTGGCTTTTTACTTCATGGTAAGCGTTTAAGTTATAGTGCTGCGCTAGAGAAGCAAAAGTTCTATACCCGATAGATTGTATTAGATCAAGCTTGTACAGTTATAGTACGCCATCGCTTACAACGCTGACCTGAACTTGTGCAACTTGCATAAGAAAGGCAGCGTGAAAACGCTAAGCATACCCATGCTTAGGACTGTTTTTTAGTAATTTGGCTTGGGCAGATGTATTTTTCGCATGGCGCAAGGTACAGTATCTTTCTTCCTTAGCGGACATTAGACCTTCTAATCAAAGACTCGTAGCAGAGAGGTAAAATGTGGCCAAGGCCATGTTTGAGTTATGTAACCAAGGGTAGGGGGAAGGGGGTAAGAACAGTAGAACAGTAGAAAACTACCGGATGAAGCACTTAAATTTGAAAGTATAAAATTATTATTATTATTATTATTATTAACTTTTTTTTTTAAATCTCTTCGCTAATGACAAGTTGAACCTGTGCGACAGGCATAGGAAAGGCAGCAAGAAAAGGCTGAGAACAGCCGTGCTAAAGACTGCTTGTGAGTATTATGGTGTGTGCACATATGTATCCCATGCAAGGCACAAATCACAGCACCTTCTGCCATAGCGGAACCAGTCGAGGGAAGTGGCTGCTGTTTCATCGCAAACTAGAGAAAGACACTGATTTGTGTGTTTTCATGTGTTTTATTTACCAAAAGGTAAAATGTTTCACTAAGAATGGGAGTTTGAAGAGCCTTCTGGAGTAAAGAATTGAACGAATTTTGTGTGTTTACTGCGCTTCAGTCGCTTGGTGGTCTGGTTGTTAACCCCAAATACAGTTGGCTTGGAGCATCCCCAGACAGGCTTGTGTATGACCCCACAAGCAATCCCCACTATGGTAGACTTGAAATCAAATGTATAGAGTCTGACTAGGGAATGACTCCCTTACAGACATACCAAGCGAAGAAAGAGCCCCAGTATGGAAAAAAGAAATCATTTTGTTTAATTAAAAATGAGGACATCCTTCAACTAGACCCAAATCATCACTACTGTCATCAAGTTCAAGGTCAGTGTGGTGTTTCAGGCTTGAAATGGAATGACTTTGTGCTTATGACTGACTTGGCCTTTGGTAACCAAGGAATTCATGTTGAGAGGATGTACTTCGATGAAACATGCCATGAAACCTCTTTGCCAAAATTGAGTACTTCCTATTTTTCTCACATCCTGCTAGCTTTTCTGCAAAAACTATTGCAGTTGTGTAAACAATGACCAGGTCCCCCCTTCTATAAGAAGTCAATTTTTCAAAATGTTATTAAGGCTGTCAATAGATTTAGCAGATCAATTTCCCTATTTCAAAGCTTAACCCTTTAAGCCCCAGCATCATTATGCAAATTCTCCTTACTGGTCTCTATACATTGTATTGAGAGCTAGTTGGGAGAACTTGTTTAAACATCAAGACAATTCATCTTTGGTGATCATTTCCTTTATTCTCAGGACCTCTTTGTGTTATAAGGCACTGACATCATGAGAAGAGCTTTGATATTGATCACTATCGGGGCTTAAAGGGTTAAGGCTTTTTTTTCATAACCCATATTCAGCAGTTCACAATAACCTGAAATAAATGGTGTTTATCCAAGCCACAGTGTCAATGTCATCTAAAGTTATTGCCACAGTTCTAGAATGTTAACATTTTCCCAAACTTGCAAAAGCACATCATACAAGAGGTGGTGATGCTGATCCCTGGATTACACATCATGAGGCACATTTTCAACTGCATGCAGGAAACATTCCTGTATTACAAACAAGCACATGTCACTGGCACTCTTTATGTCTTGCAATGATCAAAGTATAAATACCCAGAGGATATTACACAGCAGCATGATGATATGAAGTTTATTTTCAAGTGGTAAAAACGATATTTTGTGAATGAGCACAGCGAGTAAAATATAACTAAACTTCATATCTTTCACCTTGCCATCTAATTTTCTTTATATTGCATAGACAAAAGTGTTTTGCACAAGCAGCAGGGTAAAAGTGGGAAAGGACATCATCGATATTTGACTAGTGATATGGAAAATATGCCACTGGAGTCCCAGAAGTAGTTTTGTATGCACTTTACGAGTAGTCTGTTTTCAGTAAAACACTCCTGTCTATATAATAAATTAATGTCAGACAGCTCCCAGATAAGAGTGATACAAGCTGTGATTGGATCCCTACCAATCAGATATCAGCTTATAACCTTTGTTTGCTCCTGCAGTCATTTTTCATCTGATACTAATGGTGGCAGAAAGTTTGTTAACGTGGCGCAAACAAAGAAAATTTGATCGATGAGTCCCGAAGAACACAGAGTGATGGGTGCATGATCCAAGATGTGATAGTTCTTGATTCGCTCAATGGCTCGCTCAACATTTATTTATTTTATTTATTTATCTATTTATTTATACAGGAACATCTGGTTTAGCTTTAAGATAGAGCTAGTTTAAACATGGATTCGATATTTAGCTATGTGTCGTGTTTCCACAAGCTCCTCTTCATGAAATTGACTTTTTCCTTTCAAAACTGGTGGAATGTTTAATTTCACTCCAAGGGGTGCAAGGTCATCCTGAAAACCCTTGTCTGCCATTGGAATATCCCCCTTTGTCCAGTCCTTTTCACGGATGCCACTCCTTATGGTCAAATCCCTGTCTGTAACAGAGCCACCTTCTAGAGTGGATACAAAATTTACTACACCATCTCCACTAATTCCAATTAGGGATTTGAGGGTGTTGTGATGTTTATAAGTCGGAAAAGTTAGCTGCTGAGCCTCAGGATTTTTTGGTTGCTCAATGTAAATTTCAGTGGCATCGATAATACACCTTAAGGTGGGGCAAAATTCTTTTACCTTTTCAGGCAAGTTGGCCAAAGCTTGTTCTCTTGAGGGCAGATATCAATTTCTTTAAAACGATGATACATCGCATTTGTCCATGTGGTAATTATTCTGGATACATGTGACCGAGGCAGCTCGAAAGGAACTGCCAAATCCTGTTTGAGCATTCGCACAGGAAGCCTTGTTAGCACCAACAGCTGCAGCTTTGTACCAGGATGGTGTATGTGTACACTATGAGCCAAATGGAAGTGACTAGATAACGTGTGGGGGGAGCTTTCTTGTATAGATTTGTTAGCTAGTCACCTGCTTGGAAGTATGATTTCACACCTATTTGTGTCCACCAGAATAAATCAGCCACTGAATAAAACCATTCAATCATAAAATAACCCTATGGGCCGAAGGATTTATTCACTGTCGAGATTGTAAGTGGTGTAATCTGTTGAAGTTGTCTGAGAATTGTGGATATCTGTTGTTTGCTTCACATGAAGCTTCATGAATATACAACTCACTCGGTTCTGAAGTTCACACATTTTGGGATATGACGTTTTGTTTTCAAACAAAAGTGGCCACCACTTTGACAACGGCAACACGTGGCCAACACTTTAGCAATGCCAACATGTGGCAAAGGTTGTTATCCTCACTCTATCATCCTCATTAAATCTCTCTCTTCTCTTGACCAGCAGGGGTGATACCAAGGTGTCTTTTCTGATTGCCTGTTTTATTTTTAGCATCTTCATCTGCAAGGACAACAACGTTAAAACTTGGAGCAATGGCACCTTGCCAGTTTGCCATCCACCCAATCTTTCAGGAGAGACGTCTTTTAGTTTTTGTTATGTTTCCTCATTTGCAGTTAGCATGAGTTGGCCAAAGAGGGTGTTTATGCCTTCTAAGACCGGATTTCCTTGAACCTTGTGACAGGTGCTTAGTTCTGTCTGGCATCATCTGGGGGGTGTTTTTTAAATCAGATTTTTCACATGAGGTAGAGGAACACGATGCCATGATGAATTTGGATGAAAAAGACTGTTATGGTATTGTGCCTTGTTGTGTATTTCCAATTTTGCAACTTGGTTTTTGATTGGTGTGGGAACACATCACCTCCAAATATGGGATTTAACTGGGACTTCTCGTACACGTGATTACATTTCTCCAAGGATCTGTCTTCCTTTTGCAACAAAATGCCATCACGCAATCCACTTGCGTTTACGCATCCTCTTAATGACATAGCTGTATGGCAGTTTCTACCTATGTCTGGCGAAAAAAGTAAGCACATACATGACAACCTGATCACATGAAGTCTACCTTTGGAATGCACAAGGTGGCTGCCAATTTTATGTGCAAATTGTTAGAGTTTCAAACATTTAGTGACTTGAAACATAATAGGATGTTGGTGTTCCGTGCCACAGTCGATGGTTCATTCTCTCCATAAGCCGTTGCTAGGTCCGGAAGACAAGGCTTCTTCCTTCACCATTGAACCTGGCAGCAATATATTATTTCATCTGTTGCCTGTTCCCAAAGTGCAATTTTCTATTGCTTTTTTTGGCTTCTGTCTCCAGCATTTTTTGTTTCAAGAGTGGAATTTAGTGCCCAAATAGCAGGGAGGAATTGGATGCAGAAATGCTGATGGAAATGTCCACCGCATAGGCATTGCTGTCATATGAAGAAATTCATCCTTCAGCTGAAGATTTGCAAGGTGATTAGGCATTTCAGACAATGAAGAACGCCAACCGGGAATCAGAGACAGTGAAACACCACAGCTATGGATGCATTTAAGGTCACGAAACACTGTGAATTAGTTCATTAGAACAGCAGTGGACACTGCCACAGTTATTATAGTTGCAATAGTTTTCTTTTTTTACTTACCATGCATACTTTTATGATATTTGAGTAATCGTACTTCCCCAAATTATTGTTGCTTTTATCTTTTCAGCCTTAAGGTGGTACTGGAGGCTAAAGCGACCCTTATTGGTGGCAGCAATTTTTTGTGACCTTACAGAACATATCAAAAGTCTGAAGAGAAATGCGTTTCTCAGATAAAAACAACAGAAGTTTTGTTTCTAAGGTTCCTCTCCCGGGAAAACATTGATAGCATACTGTGCCGAATATGGTTACAGGTGGTTGAAGAAATCCCCAAGAGCTTTGTGTTGACAGAACTATTGCTGAACTGAAACGTGAAACCCTCCTTGACAGACCAAGTACAAAATGGAGCCATCTTTCATGCCAAGCTGCACTTCAGAGACTTGACAATGTGTTTTGAACAGATAAAGAGAGGGTAAACCAGGGCAATGGCTGAATGGGTAAAGAGAGATTTCTTTGTTGTCTTTTACTTTTTTTTTAATCATTCTCAGCTCCTCTAGTGTCTACTATCGAGGCTACCTTAGTCAGGGAACTCCAAGCCGCCGCTGAGTATTGGCTTCAATTAAATAGTTTATTTATTAGTGTAATTAATAATAATTAATAAAAATTTGTTATTTCTAGAGCCCTATTTACAAGAGTAGATCAATAGGGCTTTACAAATTAAAATAGTAAAAACCAATATTGATAAAAGAAAAATGAACTCTTGATATGTACAACAACTAATTCAAATTTAGTATAAATCTAATAGCGTTTTATCATAAATGCTGCAATCTGATTGGCTATCCTACTCACTATCTATTCTGTGATAGTGAGTAGCGAAAAGGTGAGTGGCAGGCGCAGTCTTATACTTCAAAATAACAATGCAATTAAGTAAAACTTTTCACTTTCGTGGTATATTAATCGAGATTTATGCTCAAACAATTAGATTATTTGCTCTCGATTTCTATGCGTGATGGTTGATTCGGCCTTCGGCCTCATCAACCATCACGCGATAGAAATCTCGAGCTCATGATCTAATTGTTAAATATTACAAATCAAATCTAAATAGCTATATAAGTATTGTAGTAAAGACATCCAGTAGTGACATTGCAATGGAAGCTTTAACGTGGCCAAGTCTAAGGTCGAGTCACGATGAACATATCTTTAAACTTGTAAGGAGATGTATTGATGGGCGGTGCCATCAATTTTTCAAGAATTATTTTGTTTCCAATAAGGACATTTGTGCTCGTTCGACCCGCCAGAGCAATCTTTTCCATCTAGAAATGTGATTAGAAACCACAGAACTTCCAACTATCCAGTAGCCACTTGACCTGATCTCGTTCTGAGTTATGCCATGCCCTTGATGTTTCACTGACTGGTGATAGTAACAGAGGATCAGATTTGTTATGTGCCCTTTCTTAGGTAAGATAGCAGGATGCTTCACGTCGTATGGGATGCTGGATTCTCGGAGATGACCACCAACTCGCAATATGCCGTCGTCGTCCAGAAAGGGGTCGAGTTTGCAGATCGAGCTTGACTTTCTCATCGCCTTCATCTGGTCTTGTCTGGTGTGCGTAGAGCCCTTGACATCTTCAAGCCTTTGCATTTCATCTGGGAATGCTTCGTGTTGTACAATCTTGATGATGTGAAGTTCCGCGTGCCGTAGCTCTTGTACGTCGACCGGCTTGTAGCTAGCTATCCCTTCATCTCGTTTCTTAACATTCCTTCTGCCATCTTGGGGTACACTCGCGTCGACCCTTCGGAATTTTCGTTGAAGCTGGAGACAGACAGCAATTGTTTCTTTAGGGAGAGTTTTTACTTTAACGGGGTGGCCGCGGACATGGATCTTTCTGTTTTACCGAAGTTTGTTAACCAATGCCGCGACGGAGAAATGTCTTATATTACGGAAACTCCAAGCATCTATCGATTCTGCTTTCTTTATTTAACTTGAAATTTCGTAAAAACTGAAATACATAGGCGAAATAAAGGCTATTACTAGTAAATCTAAGCTTAATGAAAACGATCTTAACTCGAGGACGTGGGGCGTGCATAATGGCAATTCTAAACAACATAAATTTCTATGAGCGTAATAAATCTGCTTTCCATGTAATTCATTTCACGATCCTAAGATATTACAATAACAATTAAGGTCACATACCTCTTTCCCCGCTCTTACATTCGCTTTTACAATGATCCTTCGATCAGTCTATCTTTCTTTCTAATGTTGTGCGACTAGCACGTGTCTTGTGGATTGAATGAACGAACTAACCCTTTCCGTTTGTGGCTACAGAGATATGTACTCGAAAACAGAGGTATTTAATCGGCATAATAATGACGTGAATCACGCAATCAAAACATAAATAGCGTTCGTTACACTTATGAAACCACAAAAATTGACTATGCGGTATAGCTGATTTGCAGTTGAAAGGGTGTGACAAGCTGAAATTTAGATATGAATGACTGTCCGTTTCTTTTTAGTGTACTGACGTTGAGATAAGGACTTCACCGAGTGTTAAATAGATATCCAAGAAAGGGAGTTTGACAGTGGAGATGAACCACGTGTACTCAAGTTTAGGATGGAAGTTAGAGACAAAAAATAGGAACTGCCTGAGTTCTTCAGCACATGAGGCTGCACCAGCTACGTCATCCATGTACCTTTTACACAGGTGTTGTTTCTTGCAGGGTATTGGGTCAGCATCTGCCCCTCAACGTAAGCGGCAAACAATCAAGCATAATCTGGTCCCAGCTTTGCTGCCCAAAGCAACCCGGCCAATTTGGTTGATATGTTCCCCATTGAATTTAAAGGAGACTAAGTTCCGCCATATGGAGAAGGGTGTGTGTTGGAGGATCCTGGGTTTCTCGTTTTTCAAGGAAGAAGGTTAGTATAGACAAAATGTTCCTAAGTTTAAACAGTGTATAAAGAACACCTGTGACACTAGAGCTTCCCGTGTTGATGACTGCGTAACAGAGGTTTGACTATATATTGTTTAGTGCGGCAGCTTTCACTAGCTTTCACTTTCAGTCATTGTTACCCAACATTTTGCAATTTATTCAGATGTTTCAAGAAACGTGTTAAAAAGTATAAAAGCATACACAAAAATTCCAAAAGGTAGTATGGGTAGATAAAACAACAGAGAATGCTTTCTTTGTTCACAGAACTGGTTGTTCCTGTTGCCATAGCAGTTGAAATTGAAATCAAAGAAGCAAGATCAAATTATTCCATTGATTTCTTACTTTCAATTCCTTCATTTCCTTTATAGACCTTTTGTGACTTCTGACGTCGCTTTTGAGGCCCTCCACCCCTCCTTTGAGCCACTCGAATTTCTCTGTGAAATGGGAAGAAAATGAGTCCCAATTTGTTTCTCATTGTCTTGCTGTTTGAGTGAGGTATGGATCATCGTCATTGAACAGAGCCTGTGAAAAATCTGCCATGTGGCAATGTGGATGACAGTGGAGTCGTAGGTGGTACATGTATGCTACTGAAAGGTGCATTGTGCTGTTGTATATTAGAGTTTGCTGGTGTTAGTGGTTGTGGGTGTGGGGTGATAGATGGTCGAATGAAAGGCTCATGAGAACCCTCAAACCTTAGTAATCTGCTAAGCTGGTCAACTAAACTGATCCATTGTGCAACATAAATGAATAGACGTATTTATAACACCCAGAACATGATCCTCTACGAAACCTTCTAAACCTAAACCCTCTAAACCTTGCAAATGAATGTTACATTCCATTTACTAGTCATCACTTGACAGACTTAGCTGAATTTCCATGAAATTTGAATCACAGGCACTCGAGGCAGAACCAGAAAAAACTATGTGGGGAACCCTAACAATCTTGTCAGCTGTCATTGCCGGCATTTACAATACAATACAAACTTTCTTGGCACTTCCCAAAGAGGCCTTTCACTGACAATGCCCTTATGATAAAATCATAGAAAATTACAATAGGATACAATGAATTAGAGACAAGAAAATACAAGAAAATAATAGAAACTATGATAACATTGTAAAAAAGATCCATGAGGTGACAATTCGGTAGAAGAATCACAGGCTTAGCATCCTCTGTTTGTGTTACGGCCTGTATATTAATGGCCGCTCTGCTTGTGAACAATGAATTTTGTGAATACGATATTTACGGCTTTTTGAACGGATGAAAGTCAAATAAAAGCGCCAAGAAACATGGAGACTATGTTAATGTTTGCTATTATGAGCTTGGTTTGCCGATTTAAAGCTCAGGGAGGCGGTTTTAGAAACTCAAAGTTTGACTGACTCTTTAAATAATATTTTATATATATACTCACAAGGCTTGCAATTTCCAGAACCTCAGATTGCTGACCGCCTTTGGGATTTCGCCAAAATTAATACACTTAACCTTATGCCTTTGACAAAAGAATCCTGGTTTCCGAAAGGACAGTCTCTGTAGTTTGATTTGACCTGATTTTGACTCATTTGCGTCATGGCCTGACCCTCAAAATCCAGCACAAACTTTCAAATCTGATGGAAAATTTGTTTCTGCCTATGATCTGCACAAGTTGTCTACTCAAAGGCATCTCAAGAATGCAGTTTTCTATGTGAAATTGAACTGGCGAGTCCCAAGCAGCTTGCTTGGCACACAAAGGAACCCAGTTTAGACACTTAAGCGTGCAGCCACGCATCACAGTGCAACAATATGGTGATGAAAATAAATTTTACAAACTTGCAGCAAATAGTAAAATTTATTTTACTATTTTTATTTTTATCTCCGAAAGAATCATGCCATGTCTTCAATGGACAAGTCAATGCCATATGTTTTTTTGCAGGCAATTCGCCAGTTCTGCTTCAAACTGTAAAAAAGGGTTTTCTCAAGTACACTTCACAGATAAAGAACTACCAGCCTTAAATACAGACACCCAACAAAAAGCAATCTTCTTCTGGAGAGTTGACCTGAATTCAGCTGTATCGTTATTGTCATCAACAATAATGAACTACCAGTTGATCAACATACTGAAGCTTCCGTGGTTATTTGCTCAAAGTACAGAGATTGAATCATATTACTTGGTCAAAACCTTAAGGGTTAAAACCGTACCATTACTGTATTAAAATTATTTTGATTTTACACTTAGCTTACTTAAATCTCCCTGGAAATAATGACAACGGACAACAAGTTCTTTAAGAGGGGTTTTACAAATTTCAATTGGCCGTGTGACAGTCTATAAGCAAGTCTCAGAGTCTTAACACTCTGTGACACTTAACAGTTAAGAATGCTAATTCAAAGGGCATATCATATAATTTGAGGTTGCACACGCAAGGTACAAGAATGACAAATGTACCCAATGTTTGTTTCTTAAGATTTCCACTCAGATAAAAGGAGCAGTGACATACCTCCACTTGATGACTTAAGCATCTATATTCTTCTAATGCTTTCCAGACCCTAATCCGTGCATCATTCTTTCACATCATTTTTTGATGCTCAACAAAGGTCGCTTTTAGGAGCTCCTGGACACTTTCCCTTTGCAAGTTTTGCTTTGAGTTTGCTCATGTTTCGCTCAGTGCATCATTGTTACAGGTTCTTTCGTGGGGGTTAAAATTCGTGAGGAGAGACAAAGTGGATTGTTATCGAGACTGTTGGCAGAGAAGTTACTGTGTCCACTCAGCAAGGTCTACAATCGGTTTACTCAGTTGGTGGGGCTGAGAAGGTGAGCAATACCTCATGATGGACACTCTCTATTCTAGTTTCAAGTAATATTGTGAAAGCAATGTTTTGTTGTAAAACTGACAGACCAATATTTGAATGTTAATGGGTTTTTTTTATGTTGCAGCGCAGTTGTCACAAAACAAAACGAACCAAAAAAGATCAGTATCTGAATATTGGTCTGTAGGCATCAACCAGCTGTTATATAAAAAAGGAGAAACTAATGCATTGTGTATTATGTGACAATGTCCCTAACAGTTCCAAGTTTTCATAATAACAACTGGTCAGTGCCCACTTGCAAAGAACTTGTAACTAGGTTCAGTCACTTTTATTCTGACAGTGACTGATTCTGGAGGTTCTTGACATCTAGAATCAATTTTTGTGGTCTCCTTCTGCAAGTAAGGTCTGAAAGACCAATATTTAAATGTTCATGTTTTTTCTTCGTCTTGCAGTTGTCACAAAACAAAACGAAACCAAAAAAACATCGGTATTTAAATATTGGCCTGTTGGCATTACAACTGTTTTCTCTAACATGCGCCCTTCAAGGATTTTTTCCCAACGGTCATATGTGTTTTTGGTCAAAGTCAATCATCTGTTTCCCCTTTGATGTTCCATTATACTACAAACAATCTTTCCGCTCAGGAATAGTTGTGGAAAAAGAAAAAATCCGACGGATTCAACAACGGCTCGAAATGTGCTAGTCGTCCTTAGCCTGCCTATGTCTCCCTCCCTTGCACACCACGCTATTTCCCACACCCACATTTCTTGCGCCTGCTGGCTATGCAGGCTATCAGGCTTTATAGTACAATGCTAAATTTTTGCATGCTCCCATTGGGCGAAATCAATCACGTGAGGCAATTGTTTCTCCTCAGCGAGCTTCGTTCTCGGGCTAATATTTCTTGTGAACATCAAGTTTCGTCGGGCAACCTACTACCATTTGCGAGCCATTGTAGACAAACTGTCACGTTATTCACATAAACCAACTAATACTGTTTAGGCCGTTAAAATGGCAAGTTTTGACAGCACCGCCGTTGTGTTTCTGCATGTGCAACGGAGGTTTGGAAAACATTGCATCAAGTTTAATTTCGTGGTGAAATTCGAATATTTTGTCATATAATATGCCAGAATTCGTTTGCAAATAAGCGAGAAAGTATTACTCGGATTTTCCCAGTTGCAGATTGTTTGTAATCTTTTGTACTATTCCATAAGGTAATATAAGACAGTCGGCTGTCAAAACAGTTGGCAGCCTAGCTGGGAGACGAATGCCCATGCGGGGGCCAAGATCACGCTCACAAACTAGGCTTGGATAAACTCTTCTGAAAGAATTTCGAGCAGCATAAGCAACTTTTGAGGCGAGCATTCCGCCTGCAGAATAAGGCATTTGAACAGAATAATGGGAAATCAGTAACACTAATGATATGCATAACAGTTGTAAGAAAAAATTGAAAACTTAATTCAAAACAAATGGAAAATGCCTTGTGATTAATGTGATTATTAGCTAAAACGTGCAAACATAAATGTACAAAGGTAGCTGTATTACAATTTCTGTTCTTAAGAATACGCTTCCACCCACCACCAATAAACAAATAATGACATGATAACATTGATTCTGGTTTATTGTGACGTAGTAGGCCGTTACAGAGACGTAAACAAAGCTAGGTGGTGCACCCTACACAAATTAAAGTCCTAAATTGCTTGAGACTGACAATTTGTTGGTGAGGGAATCGCTGACTTATCTAAACTTTGAACATTTGGAACACCAACCGGCATGCTTATCGATTGCATTGGCACCAATGCCATTCGCAACAGCCATTGTCGCTGTGCCTGATCTCAAACTATGAGAACCAAAATTGAAGTCATTGTTGAGAAAAGGCTTCATGCCTGATTTCGGGGGGTTTCGTGTACGAAATGCCAGAGGAACTAGCTCTGAGACCACTCTTTGAATTCACGAGTCTGAAGATTAGATGGCTATCACCTTTACATTGAGCCTTCGCTATAAGTAGCCTCAGCCACAAGTTGCTCTAAAATTTCTTAAAAGTTGCCTGAAGTTGCTGGACTTTTCTAAAAAAAAGTGCTCAAAAGTTGCTTGTTAAGTAAAATCAAAATGACAGCCATTTTTACCTTTTTTTTTACAAGACAACTGCCACTGGTGAAGTACAATAATGCAATTTAAAACTACTGCCTTTTTTGCAGAATGGAATGGAATCTTTCTTTAAAGCCAATTTCAATCGAAGCTGGGAAATTTTATTCCTTTACATTTCTGATAACAAGCACGGTTCCACAATGTCTTGCATTAATGCAGTGGTAGCATTCTTACTGATTCCTCCAATGCCCTGATTCAATAATCCAAAACGGCACTGTCTTGTGAACGTGTCTCATTTGCTTGTATACATCATGTCTATTTTCGGTCAACACGTACAAATTTCCTTCCAAACTTCTGAAATCGTTTGTATTTTACCCATAGCAGAACCATCGAAAGATTTCTCAATGTCCATCTTTGCTTTAGACAGACGCTGCATGTATGCCAATTTATCTTTACAGACAATTTCTTCCACTGGAATAGATTGCGTTGAGGTTTTTGGCAGTTCCAAAATAGAAGCTGAGTCTGTTACTATGTAACAGACTCAGACTGTTATTTTAAACACCAGGTAAAGAAGGAACCATATTTTGTGTATCATATTAACTTGACTTACCCGTTGCTTTTGTATGACAGAGAGCACCTCTAAACTAGCCTTTCATTTTCTAATGTTGGTGCAGTGAGAATCGTGTGTAGCACATGGGGTTGGAGGGCTTAAGGAGGGACACTCTTGAGAATTTCTGGAAAAACTTGTTAGCAACTTAGTACCTTGAAGGGAAAAGAGAAAGGCACTATCAGACAAAAGGGTGTGCACTCATGGACATAGCGCACACAGCTCACTGGAAATTAAACAACTGCATAAACCCCATGGCCGAAAATAAACTCAAAACGCAAGAAACATTCCTCTTGATCTTTCTCTCTGAAGTGTTTTAAAATATATTTCCTTAGTTGAAGGGTCCATGACATTGTGTAACCACATCAAAAATGAAAAACAACTTGCATTATGTGTGAAACCACGCTAATGCTAATTTTGGTACAAATAAAAATGGACCCTGGCTTCCAAGAGGATCCCTAACTGGCCTGTGTTTTAAACTAGTGAGTAATTCAGCCAACTAATATTGTCAGCATTATTTCTATCTTCTACATCTGTGGCAAAAATAAAGTATACCCAGGTATACGTCATCAGATTCGCACGGTATAGATCAGTGCAGAGATGAGCATGGAAACATGATTTCTCTCCAAAAATGGGTATAGATTTCGAGAAGTTTGTTCTGAAAATGAGTGTGGGTTTCAAGAAGGCCACAGAGAAATATGTGCAGGAGCCCCACCACTCCCCCTCTTACTTAACCCCCTTCCCACACTCCATGGAATGCCAAACATTTCAATTATCTCGACTTCCCTTTGGGTTTGCTGGCCAATACGTTGTTATTTGCATCTAAATACCATCCTGCGTTAACTTGATGAGAATTTTCACTTTGATTGTCGCTTTGTCAGTCACATTGCTTTGGCTTTATGTTGGTACGTGAGTTTAACTTCACATGTCTTACATGTTAATGAGCTTTTAAATTCATCATCAGATACCAGTGTTTGAAACCCACGATTCTGTCGCTCGTGGTTGATAGAATGAAGATCTTTATGAAAGGCACTATTAATGGCCAAATCATGCACAACAACATCAACAGTGATCATCGATGCTACGTATGCGTAGAAACGGACATAACTAGACATATTTGTAAGCACCACGAGGTATTTTTTCAGCGTTTAAATGCACTTTTAACCGGGTGAAACAGGAGGCGACTCACAAAGTGATTGAAATATCTGGAAACATTTACAGCGGCTGGCCAGCACCAAAAGCGCAAAAATTGCGTATAATGTAAGTTTTGGGCTTTTGCTGATTGGTTGAGAGCTTCGGCATTTTCACAGCCTGTTCATGCACGATTAATTCTCTGTATCTCTGTTTGCTGAAGCACCACTTTCCTCGATGAGCCGTTTATTATAAGACGCTTTCGCTGATCTTATTTCATTTGTCACACGATTGCGAAAACGGCGGTAGCTAGCCCAATCTTCTGAGGTGTTACTTTTGAGTGCTCTTTTGTGAAAGTAATCACGCTGGCGCATAGTCGCTTTTATGTTCTTGTTTAGCCAAGGACAATTGTCAATGCCGCGCACGCGGCGCTGCGTCAGCGGTGCATGACGATCAACAATCGCGATAAATTCCCGTTTAAAGTCATGCCAGAGTTTATCAACAATGACAGGTCCATCGGGACAAGGAGCAGAGTTCCAGTTAACACCTTTCAGGTCTTTACGAAAGGCGTCAACATTAAAATGCGCATAATTTCTGAAGGTCTTGACTTGAGAGGGTGCTCTTTTCCAGTTTAATTTATGAACGCAATAAACCAATTCATGATCACTTAAATGCGCAGAAACTACTCCCGACTCACACACATTCTGCGGGCAGTTGACAGCAACTAAGTCAATGAGTGACTTCGAGTTTTTAGTAATCCTTGTGGGCTGATCGATTAGCTGTTTCATATTTAGACTCCTGAAAAGCGATTTGAGTTGTTTACAATCGGAGTCATTTTGGTGACTAGACATAAAACAACAATTGAAGTCGCCAAAAAGGAGCATCTCTTTGCCCTCCGCTGAAGCAGTGTCTAAGATGCCATTTAGCTTAACCATAAAGTCCTTATCGTAATACGACGAGGTACGATCGGGTCTGTAGAAATTTCCAACAAGAAAGCTGCGTGATTTAGGAACAGCAATTTCCAGCCACATTCCTTCTACGGTATCCAGCTCGAGATCATCCCTCCGCGTAACCACTAAGGCGTCGTGAACAAACACCGCAACTCCACCATGATTGCCCTTTCTGTCCTTTTGAAAAATTCTATAACCCGGTAATTCATATTTCGAAGGCAGGAAAACGCGTAGGAAGCTCGGCAGGCTTCGTAGAGGTCTCACTAGAGAGAGTGCAAATATAGTTTATTGTAGTTTAATTAGGCCAATTCTAGAATACTGTGTAAGTGTGTGGGGCTGCTGCGGAGTAGGTCACAAACAAGACCTTGAAGCCCTCCAAAACCGGGCTGCCAGAATAGTTGCAAGAGCTGTGCGCAGCAACCCAGCAATGGATGTTCTGAAATGGCCCATGCTGGAGGAGCGCCGTCGTAAATCTGTTTTTAAACTCGTTAAGAAATGCCTGCAAGGGCAATGTCCCCAATATTTTAAAGAATATTTTAAACGTAATAATACAATCCATGCGCGCGCCACTAGACAAAGCAACCTGTTACATCCGCCTGCTGTGAGGACTGAGATCGCAAAACGATCCTTCTATTACTATGGTTGCACTCTTTTTAACGAACTATCTTGATGGTATTTTTCGTATTCATTTGCTTTTAAATCTTTTATTTGTACATAGTTTTCTATCTATATTATTATTAGTGTTAGTGTAATGCATATGTGTGCATAGTTTTAGTACATTGTTGCGCTCAGGGCTCCCATTGATAACAGACAACTTTTTGCATCTGAAGGGGCTACCCTGAGCGGTATAAATCAATAAAGGTTCTTCTTCTTCTTCTTCTTCTTCTGTGTAGCTCGAGTATCAGGCTTTCTGGGGGGAGGAGAGAGAGAAGGGGAAAGGAAAGACTGACACAACAGCCCGGTTTTGAGCCTTCTGCCCCCTTGAAATACGATACGCTTCTCTTAGATAAGCAGCCGATCAGAATTATTTACGGTTGCATGCCATGTCAATAAACTGTCATGTGTGTACTTGCGCAAAATGAAGGTCACGGCCAAGATTGGTATGTTTTCTGTCAAGTTGTTCGCATGGGTTCTGAGCGAAAATTCTGCAGAATTTGCGGAGAAAACTTACTCCCTAAACTCGGCTCTAGTGCAGCTTTCGTATCCCTATTTTTAGAGACATCTAACAAAAAAATGTTCACGTGTGTTCAGTGGAAAACAAGTCGTATTAGGAAAGTTGTTGCAGAGTATTGGAGTATTTGCTGTCCCTGGGTTATCATGAATCTGTTTGCAAGAAATACTCTTGAATGGTTGTAAACTGTTGATACAAGTTGTTCCAGGAACTGCGAGTTGTCTTGGTGGAGACCTCCGTTAACTGGAGGAAAATCCTTCTGCCGTCCCCAAAACTCCTGAGAAGACTGTGACGGTACAACTCATGAGAATTGTGAGCTTCGAAACAGTGTTCTTGCTTGTAAACTTATATTTAGCTACATATATTCTGTAGTGGCACAAAGAAGCCAGTCGCTTGATTGGTAAACAAACTATATCCTAATGTATTTAAAGTGTATATGACACGAAAATTTTTTCTTCGGTTTTTGATTGTTTTATGTGTATAAAAAACGATTCTAAGCTTTAAACTGGCATTTCAAACGTACTTTTTTCACGGTGAAAATAGCGCAAATTTGACTTCAAAAGTGTCACCATCTTGCGCGGCCAAAATATCACGTGATAACAAAACCAACACGGCGTCAAAGTGGAAGGAACTTGGCAGAGTTGGGAAAGGTTTCTTGTAGCTGAAGCGCCTAATAAGCAGTGGTTTGCGTATTCCTTTTGGCGATATGGAGGGAGAGTACTCAGTATTCCTCAGATCCAGCATTTTGGGACAAGGGAATCGAAATAATTGTGTTGAAGAAGATGCAAGATCGAAGCACTCAGGCTACTCGAGGTTTTGATGTTTGCCATGTTTTTAACTTGAAGATATGGTTACGAACGAGCATTGTTTTATAAGGATCTGTCTCGATAAGCAAAGACGTTTTACTGCAAAGCTCAGGGATGCTTTTCATTCGCAAAGCAGGACAGGTACGATAGCGTGGTCTGACTTTCGATTGTACAGGCGAACACAGCTACCAGTACGGTCTTAAATGAAATTTGTTTTTATTCTTCTCTGGACTTTAGTAAGACATTATGATATCAATATAATTTCAACGACGATCGCCTACTCATAGGATTTTTACACCAGACTGTGCATACACTGTCTTAACCTGACTGCACTGGATGAAGGATTTTAACTTAAATAAATCACCTTTTTAGCAAGACAAGAGTTCAGGATTTTGTTTGACTCTTCCTGTGAGGAGTCTGTAAATGCCTCGTTGTTAGAGAGTGAAAATAGAAAGAAAATCAAGAGGTCGCTGTAAGAATTCCAGGAAAATGTCTCACTCGGTCATATTTGTTTATGAAGACAAACATTTTCTAGGAGTTTGTTTAATCCTATGTCAACATATCAAGGTTTTGACCAATCAGGCTGAAACAAATTCCCTGCCTTTTCACTGATGACCATGACCTGACCTGATTTACATCAGCTTGCCAACAACAAAAATCCCTGTTAATACCAACAGCTGTAACTAAGGTAGATCCATCCAGGCCTCGCGAGATCTAGATTGGGTGGTTGTTGATACTGACACAGGGCATTCAGACCCCCCCCCTTGCTTTTTGTCAGATGAAGTAAACATGGAATCATTATCTCTTGTTGCTTTATGTTTGGCGGTGGTTCTGATTAATCAATAAATATCAACTATCAGAATTGAAGATCAAGTGATGATGACAGAAAGACACTCCTTCTGTTGCAATGATTGTGACCTATTGTCAACAAGAACGATACATTACATTGTATTTAATTTACTATTTAAGAAACTTCCCATATAGGAATACTTAGATAAATTGTTGTTGTTGTTGTTGTTGTTGTACTGCCACTCTTTGTTGGCTGTGACAAAACAGGTACACGATGACATGATGCTACAAACCCAATGGTTATTCCTAAGTAAAAATTGACTGGTGATTTACAATGTTGTTAAGGATGCCACAAATGCCCCAAGCTTTAACTCTGTCTCCAGTTATTAGGAACTATGGTATTAATTTAGGTGCTCCATACAGGGCTTCCACCTCTCTCCATCAGAATCAGGCTTAAGCAGATTACGCTTGTGGGGCCAGCCCTGTGTCAGGAACCCGTATTGTGTGCGTGTGGGGGGTGGGGAGTGAGCTGCTGTAAATAATATCTACAAGGGATGTATGGATCCTCATCACTGTGTCTGAGTGATACATATGCTTTGGTAATGGACCAGTTATTATTGATAAAGATAATAATTATTATCGATGAAGGTTGATGTTGATTTCCACTGTTGATAGGAAAATTGTTTGAGAAGGAGTCAATATGGAGACCCACTGTTGATTGGTCGAGTAGTCTGTTGGTATGTGTCGGTTTTCTGTAAATTGCCGTCCATAGTTCGTTATTGTAGCGGGTAACTAAGCAGTGTAGAAAAGGTATTTTACCGTTTTCCTCGATCCCCTTTGTAAACTGTATGTCGGCATTTTGTCCGTTGAGGTGTTCGTGAAAATCGTCGATTTCGTCTTTGTGTACGGCTGTAAAGGTATCTCAACGTAACGTAGCCAGAGTGGTAGTGTTCGTTTGTAAGTTGCGAGGGCTCGTTCCTCGATGTTTTGCATAACGATTTCTGCAACAACAACGGAAACTGGTGAGCCCATAGCTGTTTTGTGCAACTGTTTGTAGTGCTTGCCGTTGTACTGAAAATACGTAGAAGTAAGACAAAGGTTCAGTAAGTCCATTACGTGTGTCCCCACACGTTATCTCTGTCACCTGCTGATCTAAGGACGTTTGTTACCCACTGTCCTAAGGAAATTTAACCTGAAATGGTTTTGCGGCTGAAAGTGAAAGTTGTAGGATTAGTGAATTGTAATAGGTAAATAATTATGGGATAATGCTTACCTAGAAATGTTGACATTTAATATGTACGTGGAGAAATTATTTTTGAATAATTTCTCACACATGTTGGCTGGTGGCATTGTTACTGAAGTCCAGATCTTTCACCCTCCCGCTATCCGTTAAGTTTTTTAATGTATTTGGAGTGGAGCACACAGATCATCATCCTCTCTCAATAGAACGAACGTTCTCTTAATGTTTCACGATCGTAGCCTGGCTGATATTGTAAAAATAAGCCTAAAATATCTCTTTTGGACAAGAACATACGATGAACCTCCGATGGGTTAAACAAGGCAAGAAGGAAAGACTCATATTGCTACATTTCTATATTGTATATCCGAGGGGTGGGCCATTACTTAGATATAAGGGCAGTGAGGTGGAATAATGATCCCAAGGAAATCGGTCGTGGAGAGTATAGAAACCTTGCAAAACGAGTTAGATCTTGTTGATATTTGGAGGGTTAAACATCCTCTGACAAAAAGTTACACGTGGAGCCAAAAGTCCCCCACAATATTACGTCGTTTAGATTTCTGGCTAATTTCTAATAATCTCTGCGATTTTGTCGACTCAACTGATATTATTCCTGCAATAAGAACTGACCACGCGGCTATTAGCATAGTCTTCGGTAGAATTGGAGAAGCAAAAGGCCCTGGAATGTGGAAAATGAATGCTTCTCTGTTAGATGATGAAGAATACTTAAAATATTTGGGTGCCAATATACCTCCATGGACGTCTGAGGGTGAAAATCAATTATCTGACAAATGCTGCATTTGGGATTGGGTCAAATACAGAATGCACGCAATTAAATGCTCTGAAGAGAAGGCCAAGAAAAGAAACCAAAAAGAAAAGTTGTTTCAACAAGAATACGAAGAAGCAACCAGGCTTTATGAAAACAATCCTAATGATTTAAATAGATCGCGTTTAAATGAAATCAAAGAGAAGTTAGAATTGCTTTATGAAGAGAAAACAAATGGAATCATCGTACGTGCGAGAGCCTGCTGGCATGAGCATGGTGAACGAAGTACTAAATACTTTCTGAATTTGGAAAAGAGAAACCATGTCAAAAAACATATTAGAAAGTTGTCAATAAGCGGTGTTATAACAACGGATCCATATCGTATACTATCAGAACAAAAGAAATTTTATCAGAACTTATACCAAACAAAAGCATCAGACTGACTGTGTACAGTCGTTTCTAAATGATTTGAACATTCCCCAATTATCTGAAGAACAAAAGCAATCATGTGAAGGCGGAATTACAGCTGAAGAATGTAGTGAGATCTTGGAAACTTTTCAGAATAATAAGTCTCCGGGAAACGATGGAATACCAATTGAATTTTATAAGAAATGCTGGAATCTTATTTGCGAACTGTTTATTGTGTAAATGAGTCCTTTAAAAAGGAAGAAATGTCCAATTCCCGGAGACAAGCTGTCATTACTTTGATTGAAAAAAAAGGTAAAGATCGTACATGCATAGAAAATTGGAGGCCTATCTCTCTCGTCAATGTAGATGCTAAAATAATCTCGAAAGTAATTGCCACAAGAATAAAAAATATTCTGCCGCATATCATTCATTGCAATCAAAGCGGTTACGTTAAAGACCGCCGTATCGGTGAGACGATCAGGTCTATTTTTGACATCATGGATTTTACAGAAAAGAATAATATACCTGGCCTGTTGATATTTATTGACTTCCAAACAGCCTTCGATTCTTTAGAGTGGAATTTCTTGTTTCATTGTCTGGATGCATTCAATTTCGGTCCCGAATTCAAATGTTGGATAAAGACTTTTTATAAGAATATTCAAAGTTGTGTGATTAATAACAGCCTGTCTTCAGAATATTTTTATCTCACTCGTGGTGTCAGACAAGGTGACCCTTTGTCACCTTATCTTTTTCTTCTAGCTGTAGAGATATTAGCAATTGCGGTAAGGGATAATGTGGAAATAAAAGGGATTGCAATTGAACAACAGGAAACTGAACTCCTCCAATACGCTGATGATACAACTGCAGTTCTTTCTAATATAGAATCGGCACATAGACTCTTTCAGCTGTTAGACGAATTTAAAAAGTTGTCAGGTTTGAAAATAAATAGATCAAAGATGGAGGGGATGTGGATAGGCACGCTGAAAGATAGTGAAATGAAACCCCTCGGTATTAAATGGCCTCAAGATCCAATAAAAGCCCTCGGAGTCTTCTTCTCATATGACAAAAAATTGCTCTATCTGAAAAACTTCTCCGCCAAACTTGACAACATAAAAAAGTTGATCAATATTTGGTTGTCCAGGGGGCTATCTCTCTACGGAAAAGTTACCATAATTAAAACTCTGCTCTTTCCAAAAATTATATACCTAGCCTCTGTGTTGCCTACACCCAAAAATATTATTAAAGAACTGAACCGTTTGATTTACAAGTTTTTATGGAACGGTAAAGATAAAGTAACCAGAGTATCTGTAATTAATAATTATGAAGGTGGAGGTCTTAATATGGTTGATATTGAAAGCATGATTAAATCTCTCCGCCTCTCCTGGCTCAAAACAAATTTTTGGTGAAAACTCGGGAGCATGGAAAAATTACTTAAACTATCTCTTAAAAGAAACAGGTGGCTTGGCTCTTTTCAGTTGTAATTACAACACTAAAGATCTCAATATTAATTCGCAGTTCTACTTAGAACTATTGGAATGGTGGTCTCAGTTTTGCGAAGACAATGCAGTTGGCAACAGATGGCAATACATTATTTGGAATAACCAGGAAATCAGAATCAATAATAAACCAGTATTTTATAAAAAGTATTTTCACTATGGAATCCAAACTACAAAAGACCTTCGATTTGACCTCAATAATATCGATTCTTACAAATTAGTTGAAAAACACTTAGAAAAGACCAACTTTCTGGAATGGACTGGTTTGCGTCATTCAATTCCCCCTAACCTACAAAATCCCAATCTAGATTACCTGTATCCATTCCAATTACAAAACCCATCTTTTAATTTGGTCAGTGACCTTTTTGACGTAACCAAAGGGAAATCAAAAGATTACTATTCTCTGTTAGTACTTAAGAAGGCGCGTCTTCCTAATCTCGCGCAAAAATTGAAAAGTGACCTAAACTTATCAGACAAAGCATTGAAAAATGCTTTTTTACTCCCCCATTCTGCCACTTTTGAGCCATATGTAAAGGCTTTCCAGTACAAAGTGTTGAATTCCATACTCTACACAAATTCAAAATTACATAAAATTGGTTACATTTCAGACAATCTGTGTTCTTTCTGCAAGCAGGAATCAGAAACATTGCAGCATTTCTTTTATGATTGTTCACACTCAAGCTCTTTTTGGAAAGATTTCGAGTCCTATTATCTGTCTTGGACAAGTCAACAAATACATCTTAATTGGAAAGAAGTTTTAATTGGCGTTCTAACACCAGGATTCCTCTTACTTAACTACCTGTTACTCCTAGGAAAAATATATTTATGGGATTGTAGAAGAAATAAAGAACTTCCAAACGTACGTGGCTTTAAATTTAAAGTTAATTTAAAATATGAAACTGAAAAGTACATTTGTACGAAAAATAACAATTTAGATAAATTTAGAGAAAAATGGATATTGTAACTCTATTATAGATTTCTTTATTTTATAAAGATATATTCATACGTTGTAAGGCTAAAACGGATATGCAATAATGTAATGTTTTTATGTGTAAGAGTGAGAGTGCGTTGATATTGTTACTGTGAGAGTGAGAGTGAGAGTAAATTAATGTTGTTATTGTGAGAGTGAGTGAGTTTTTGTTACTGAGTGTTAGAGTGAGTTAGTATGCTATGTATGTATGTAACTGTATGTGTGAAACATGCAAATAAATTTAATAAAAAAAAACTTAACTAATTACGTCGAAGAAAATGCTATTGTACTTCCTGGAAGGATCCCAGGATTTTAAAATGATGACATTCGCCTGCTTTCATCGTCTGAGACAAAAAAGAATGTGTGGCGCTTCTACACGCTTCACTTTTGAAGAAAACCAAGAAGACACTACTTACCATCGCGCAAGATCCTCCAGTGGTCTCGACTGAAAAACAGTGCAAAGTAATCTTTAGCCTAAATACACGCTATTTCCGATGTCATATGCTGCAGGCATCTAATTGGCATAGCAACTTTAAAGTATGTTCAGATCTTTTCAATTTCAATTATGCGTGCAGACTTATTCAACCATTTTAAAACACAGCAACTTACAACGTCCAGTTAAGCTAAATGTCCCTCTAAGTAGCTACCAAGCTCTTCTAAAAAGTTGCAAACTTGGCTGTTGTTGAATGTGAGCTGCAAAAGGAAAGTTGCGGTAAGCCGTAGGAAAAAAAAAAGATGTTTTAGCCACAAGAATACGGCATAGCTGAGCATTGTAAATTGGAATCATCTTACTGTGTGGGGCTGACCATCTGCACCCGTTGGAGACATGTCAAATTAAATCTTTACTTGAAACTCTCATAGTAACCTCTTGCAAGACAGTTGTCAAGTGTGAGAAACGTGAAAAATCTGATACTTTTATTTACCGCTTTTACTGGAAGTGCTAAATAAGAAGATCTGGGCACGAGAATATAGTTCTTTTCTGCCATTGTTTCTGTCAAGCGGTCATCCAAAAAGACTGTTGCGCATGCTAGTTTTACATGAGAAAGAAAGTGGCTGCCTCCACATCTAAGGAGAGAGCGTGGACTAGCCACTAGGAACAGCACATCACCCAAGCCGGAAATGCACTGGACACTAATCAAAATGCTCTAAAGGAGTTGGTACCTAGTACTTGTAACGCTTGCTTCTTTTTAGTACATATACGGAAATGAATCCTTCCATAATTGAAATACGGCGAAGAAAAATGCCTGGTCCCTTTAAAAAGGAACTGGTCGACTGGTTCACGAAAGGATTTCACCAGCCTAAAACAAGGCTTGAAATCTTGGCATTTTCTAATCGACTCATGCATATTCCACGGTCAAAAGACACTGGGAATTTATAGTGATATGGTAACGCCTTTTTGTTTTGACAGTTAATCTTGTTGTTTACATATACTTCATTGAACACAAGGCAAAATGGGAAGTACTTGCCACGAAGGGTTTGCGGGAAAGGTATTAGCTGCTGAGACAGTAGTGTTTGTATAAGAAAGCATGATGGCTTAATACACCAATTGTGCTATTGCATTTCATTGAACATAGGTGGGCCTAACTGGATTATCAAATGGACTACCTAGATGACTTCAGCCTGCAACATATCGGTAACTTTTCTGAAATGTACTCATTTAATGTTGTTCTTTATCAACAATAACTTCAGACTGAAAAGCATCCTAAAGTCTTCATGTAACATGAATTGTAACAATAAATGATAAGTATTATTCTATGGCTGGCTCCACAGTCCACAAGCGGGCAAGATGAGGTAAACCATGCACTATGATTGGCAGGGCTTCTGATTGGTGGTGAAAAAAAAAGTCAAATTTTGCGGGATTTGCAGAGACATTTGTGGAAAAAACGGCAGATTTTGCTGGAAATAAAACAGGGTTATGTAGACATGCATAATGCACACGATGCGAGGAAATACCTGCGCCACTGTTTTGCAATCAAGAATTGTAGTGAATTGTAATACAAAAATAATTATGGGGTGCTGACATAGAAAAGTTGGCATTTGATATGTATGTGAAGAAATTATTTTGAATAATTTCTCACACATGTTGGCTAGTGGTATTGTTACTGAAGTCCAGATCTTTCACCCTCCCACTATCTGTTAAGTTTTTGGGATTGGAGCACGTAGATCATCATTTTCTCTCAATTGAACAAGTGTTCTCTAAATGTTTCACGATCGTGGCCTAGCCAATATTGTAAAAACAAGGCTAAAATACCTCTTCTGAACTAGAACATACGATGAACCTCCAGTGGCTTAAGCAAGGCGAGAAAGTAAGACTTGTATTACTATATTTCTACATCGTATATCCGAGGGGCGGGCCATTACTTGATGTCTGAAAAAGGAAAAAACAGGAAATTACACTGAGTGCAACATAAAGGCAGCTCTGTACCCTGTGAACTGCCTTCTCTGTTGGCGAGAACATCTTTTGAGCCATGAACCTCATTGGAGTAACCAGTCTTTCAAACAATCACTTTCTGGAATTGATTTGATGGTTGCAGGGTGAAAATTTACTGGCCAATCCACTCAGATGCATTTTTTGCAATCATGCAATGGAGTTGACTGAGAGGAATGAGAATCACGTGAACGGATATCTGTGGTCTGTATTAAGTTCACCTGGAATTTTCTTTTCTTTTCAGTACTGACGTTTCTAGCTTCACCCGTATCAAAACAACTATTTTAAAACTGTTTGAATGACTAAAAAAAACTATTTTTACCTCAATTTGAGGTATTTCTATTTTATTTTGCAAATAAAACCAAAATAGTCATAGGGGCTTGAAATGTATTTGAATGCTATTTATACAGTTTTGACACGTTTTCCCTGTTTGAAATATATTTGTTACCAGAACTACATTTTAAATACAGTACTTACTGTAAACTATATTTAAGAAGGCCAAACACAGTCTTATTGGTTTCAATGCAAAATGAATTAATGGACTACCTCATTAAAAAGAATTAAAATAAAGTAATGCAGTATTGCATTGAAAACGCCAACCACAGACTGTACGTTACATTAAAACTTGTAATGAGTGGACATGTAAAAAAACATGTTCAAAAAATTGGGAGTCAAAAACTTCATTTTTCTTTCCCTTATTTTCTATATAAAAACTAATAATGCGGTTCACCACCATCAAGTGGCTGTTACCATTTGCAGAGAAACCTGGACATTTTATCTAGATACAGACATCCTTGTATTGTTTGATATGACCGTCTCCTTTCTTGAGCATTAACTTTCAAAATGTAAAATAAAGAATGAGTTACTAACCCTAATTATTCATAATCATGAATAATTAAGAATTAAACGAGACTTACCTGTAAGTTGAAGTTTGATTTGGATTCTATGAGTCATCAGCCGGGAGTGTAGGAGTTGGTACGAGAGAGAGTGCAGCGCATGCGTCAAGTCAGGCTTTAGAGGCCGAAATGACATTTTCGTTGCCAGGGCCTACGTTCCTAGGGCACGTGTTATACCAAGTAGGTCTGGTGACGAGAAAAAACTGTAGAAAAGGAATCTCATTGCCATATGGCAAGAAGAATGAACCGTAACAATGAAGATACTCATCGGACACCCATAGGGAGGGGCACAATAATGATAACAGGGGGGGCGTACCAACTCCTACACTCCCGGCTGATGACTCATAGAATCCAAATCAAACTTCAACTTACAGGTAAGTCTCGTTTAATTCTTAATTCTATTTCGTCATCAGCCAAGGTCGTTACGGAGTGGTACGAGATTTCAGAGCTGTCATTGAGGCAGAAGAAAAAACAGTGTTTAAGTAATAAATAACTGACGTTTAATTGCGTCATTCGTTTATCCAAATATCAACGATTTAAGTAACAAAAATATGAAGAATCGTAGTCACATTACACTATTGACCACAAGCAAAGATAAACCTTACATGTATTGCCACGATCTGTGTCTCAGATCTGAGGCAGAAAAAACCTGGACCGAGGTTCGGTAAGAATACTAAACAAGGGGTATCAACCATCAAAAAGATATCACATAAAAACATCAGTGTAGCTTAAAAACTACTCGAGCGCACCACATCTGTGATAAGACTAGTTTTGCGCAAATGTCCTTAAAATTTCATGTCCGTAATTAAACTCTGGCTCAGAAGACTTGTGGTAGAATTGTTGAAAGGTCCTCTCACTCGACCATCCTGCAGACAACATAATGTCCTTAATGTTTATGTTATTGTCTGCAAGGAAGGAAGATGAGGCGGCTCTTGTACTGTGGCCTTTAAACTTAGATGTATCAACCCCTGCAGTAGACAAAACGGTTCTGCACCATCTGGAGATTGTGTCCTTGCTTACTGGTCCATGTGGCTTTACATGACTTAGAAGCAATTGTTTGGATGCGTTTCGAAAAGGGGTTGTCCGCTTTATGTACTCCTTCAAATGAGCAATAGTACACAACTTCTCATCCTTTGGATAAGCCTTAAAAACAACGGGTTGAATATGAGTTCCTACACGAGTCTGTTTTACTTTGTCCATGATCTTGAAAACACACTGATCAGTCGTCAGCTCCATGTTCTCGGTTGTTAAATACTTAATTGTTTGACATCTCTGACCGCTTAGGAGGCTTAGAAGAAATGTCAGCTTTAACGTGAGATCTTTCAAGCTGAGCTCGGGTGCTGAGGGCCTTCCACGAAAATAATTAAATACAACACTCAAATCCCAAATTGATTTGTATCGGGGTAATGCGGGGCGAAGCTCAAAGATGCCTTTCATAAACCGTCTGACAATTGGTAATTGTCCAAATGGAGTAGGAGAGTTTATGTCAAGCTGTAAGATGGACGACAGCATGCTTCTAGCAGTGTTTATGGCGCTGTACGATGATCCCTTTTCATACAGCATAGACAGGAAATCTAGGGCCATGGGTAGAGATGGTGACAAGACATCGCAGTGTTTCTGTTTACAGAATTCAAGCCACTTCTGGAGGTATGTCTGGTACTGCGCGGTTGTGCCTTTTCGCCAGGATGCAATAATGACGTCTGAAGATCTGGATGTGAAGCCTAGATCCTTGAGTTGTTTCCTGATAGTAGACAAATAAGGAGACTCATTTTTCTGTGTAGTGGGTGGTTTACCTCTGGAAATGCCGGAAGACTCAAAAGATTCTTGGACGGTGGAAGAGTGATTGGTGGAAGAACGAGAAGAGACGTCAGGATCGGGTACCACGATTGTGTCGGCCACATTGGAACTACTACCACGCCCGTCGCCTTGTCCTGGATGATTTTTTGTAGAACTCTTAGAACGCAACTAAAAGGGGGAAAACAATAAAATTGTTTTTCAGACCATGAAACAGTAAATGCATCAACAAGGTATGCTTCAGGATCTGGTCTAAAGGAGCAGTATGTGGAAAATTGTCTGTTGAGTCTGGATGCGAAAAGGTCTATCTCTGGTTTGAAATTAAGGGCATCCAGTGCCTTGTTCAGTAATTTGGGATTAATCATCCATTCGGTATCCTCTGAATGAAGATTTCTAGATTCTCTGTCAGCTGTAACATTGGAGGAGCCAGGGATATGGGCAGCAGTAAGCCAAGTTACATTATGTAACTGACAAAATTCCCAAATTTGAACTGCAATTTCATTACATTTAAGACTGTGACATGTGCCCATATTATTTATGACAGAGACAGCAGTACTGTTGTCGATCATTAATTTTACATGCTTTCCTGAAATAGAATTTTGAAAACATTTTAGGGCAAAGAATGCTGCCAAAAGCTCAAGGTAGTTGATATGGTTTTCAGCCTCCATGGGTGACCATCTCCCTCCTGTCGATGTCTTGTTCATGACAGTACCCCAACCCATAAGGGAAGCATCTGAATACAGAATGATATCTACAGGGGGATGGCAAATGGTGTTATAACTATGATCCAGATTATCTAGCCACCACCTCATTTCAGATATTCCTTGCTTAGACACAGACATAGAAGCTTCAAAATCTCCTTTAGACTGTTTGAGGGCCTTAATCTTGTCCATTTCCAGGTATCTATAATAAAGTGCACCATATCTCACAGCTGGTAGGCTAGAGATCATGTAGCCAATAATTCTGGCAATGTCTCGGATCTTAACAGAGTGTGAATTATTTATGGTACATTGCAGTATCTCTTTAATCTTACGTATCTTATCTTCAGTAAGTCTGACGATCATTTTGAGAGAGTCAATGACAAATCCCAGAAAAGTGATTTGCTGTTGCGGAATGAACACAGATTTTTCAGGGTGAATGACTAATCCAATGTTGTCTAACATCTTAATAGAGTCAATAACATTAATCGCACATCTAAGGTACGTGCTGCCCTGTAAATAAAAATCATCAATATATCCACTGATAATGTGATTCAGAAGCCTCAAGTGGGAAAGGGGTGGCTACATCATTTTTGTGAATTTGCGAGGGCAGGTAGACAGGCCATTGGGGAACACTGTGTACTGATAAAGCAAACCATGGTATGTGAATTTAAGGTACTTCTGAAAATCAGGATGAATTCTTACACTGTAGTAAGCATCCTTCAAATCCAGAGAAGCCATCCAACAATTTGGTGTCACCAATCTTAAGATGGTATGTATTGTATCCATTTTAAAATGCGAGTTCTCTATAAATGCGTTTAAACGCTTTAAATTTAGAATAAGACGCACATTTCCATCCTTTTTTAGTACAGTAAATATAGGTGAGATAAATTCACCAGGCTCATGGTTACACAAGACAATAACCCCCCTATCTAGCAGGCTTTTGATTTCTCTGTCAACTAAACTTGCATGATCACGCGGTATAGAGTTGGGAGGGTATGCTACCTGAGTGGGCGGGTTTGAAATAAATGTTATAGAATCTCCAGAGATAGTTTGGAGGATGTTATTATCAGTAGTAAGTCTCTCCCATTTGTGGCGAAACAAAGATAACTGTCCTCCCCTAAATGAATGCACTTAAGCTTTCAAATAAGGTAAAACATGAGAGGCCATGTAAGAAGGAAACTCATCTACCTGTGTTTTGATCCTGTTTAATTCTTTGTGAATTTCTTCTTGGGTTGGAACCGATTCTGCTGTTGGTTTGACTTGGGGGGATATACATTCCCCCCTCTGTGGGCCAAAAAAGGCTTGCTCTGATTACCTTGATAAAAGTTTCCCCTGAAATGACTGTTACTGTGGTTCTTTGATTTAGCATGTCCTTTCTTGTTATCAGGAGTTACAGAGCTCATTAGTTTATTTGTTGTCTTGAGTTCTTGCAGAGTTTTGGGGAGATCCTCACCAAATAGCAGCTTCCCCGGTTTAAGAGTTCGTGAACAAGCCTGTTTGAACTCTTGGTTCAAGTAAGGGCGGATTGCATCCCTTCATTTAAACGAAAGTTCCTTATGCACATGCCCAATCAAGGCGACAGAATCAGTCAGCCTAGGTATCAGAGTTTTATAGTCAGGAGATGTTTTCTTCTCCCTATGACTAAGTAAGTCATCCACAGTGACAATAATGGCACTAGAGACCTTAATTAAAGTGTCTTGCAACACTGACGTTCTAATATCTGACCTCTTGGAGCTTGTATTAAGTTTGCCCCAAATCTCCGAATTAATTTTGGGGACAAATAACTCGTGGCAATTACTAGGTATCTTGTATTTTTGAGTTAACTCTTTACGTTTCTCAACAGTGTATTCTGTTTGAAATTTGTCATTAACCAGTTTGGATAGTTTTTCGGACACTTTCGTCGGATGAGCTCAGTGAGGTCGTGATTTGGGACAGTAAATCATCATTATCGACCTCCTCATCCTCTAGCTCGTCTAGGCTACCTTCGCCACTCAACAAGCTTAACCTGTCGTCATCGGGAACTTTGGCATTATTAATTGCTTCCTCTGAAGCTGGGTCGGTCTCTTTGTCAGAAACCTCAATAATCACTTCATCTGAAGTATTTAGCGCTTTCTCTGAAGCATTGGTGGCATTACTCGATTCTCCTGAACCGAGCTTTGCTCGTTTGGAAGCCGGTGCCATTTCACTCGACTTGCGTTTGCTCTCTACTAAGTCACGAAGCATAGAATTCGAGGAGACTAAGTTCTCCCGCATTGCACTTAGCACAGATAAGAGACTTTTGTTAAGACTGCCTTCCTCGTGAAGTTGAGCAGAGTCCGTAGTCTCTATATCTTCGGTCGTGCCAGTGGCGGCCATGTTTTTCCTGAATGAAAAGCGCGGGAAAAACGTAAGCGGAAAAAACAAGAATTCAGTGCTCAATTTCTACTCAGCCTGTTGTGGATAGCAATCTATTCAATATCCCAATGTGCTGGGAGTTTCCAAGGTGGATATCCGTCCCGTGTAGAGGGAACAAAACCAGTTTTAAACGGAGCAGCAAAAAACTACGCCTAATCCTTGACACAAGGTCTACACAACTGACTTGACGCATGCGCTGCACTCTCTCTCGTACCACTCCGTAACGACCTTGGCTGATGACGAAATAGAATTGGGGTTAGGAGACAAAGGAAACTGAATTTTTACCTAGGTTGAAGAATTTTTTACCCGAATTTACTTTTTACCTGCAATCGTTTTTATAGACTGAGCTTAGTAACAGAGGATCAAACCATGGGTGCGAGTTTGGCTGTCACCTATTCCCATGCAAAGGCTGTTGGAACAGGGAGGTAAAATCTACAGTAAAAGATACCTTGTCACCCACATGAAAGCTCTCTTAGCCAGCGCATTAAAAAGGAGCATGATATGACACAAAAATGATCAGGATTCTATATCAAAGTGTTCTGCTGCTTCAGTACATGTATTTCGTACCACTGGGAAGTCAGAAGGGTTGATAATTTGATATAATACTGAATTTTGACTACATCACCTGAAAGCTACAATAACATGACTAAAGAAGTATAATATATTTTATTTTAAAAAGTATGGTAATCATATTAGTTACCTTTCATTTCATCTTTTCCTTCCTCCACGTTTAGGCTTTTTGAGACCCTGAGTTTATATTCGTTCCGAGTTTATATCCCTTCCCTTGAATGTGTGAAACATGACTATTTTACATATTTGTATGCAACAGTATCAGAACAGATAAATCTTACTGGATTTCAAATAGAATCAGTTTTTGTGTTCAATTATCAGTAAGGCCGCACTCCCTTTTCAAAGCTGTTTTTCTTAACTCAGCTGCGGTTCTTTTTTACGACTCTGTATATTCTTTTGGTAAAACGTTATCCAAAATGATTTCATACAAGCTAGAGGGTTTTATAACGTAAACGATGACAAGACATCGAGCATTTTGGGCAGAACACGCTATTTTCACTTTTCTAATCACGATTTTTCAAACGAGCACCATGCTCGACAGAAGGGTTGCACACGGAACTCGTCACAAACGAAGGGAAAGACTCGCATTTCGTAATGCTGAGAAAATTAATGACGTAATTGTTGAAGTAAATTTCATACAGACCAAGCAATCTTAAAAGCGATGCTGAAACAGCAAATGCTGCCGATGTAACAGGCTATGTTATTTAGACTGCTAGCAGTCAAGGAATCATAATCGCTGGCTAGTCGAGTACGACTGCATGAGCAAAACATGTGATTGGCGACAGAGCGAGTAACCTCCCCCAAATGAGCCAAAGGAAAACTGTCATGCACTCCTATGCTTTAATCTTCGTGATTGCTTGCGTGTTGAACTTACTTAAAGTTACAGGGACAGGCATGAACATTCATTTTTTCTTATTTAGGTTTTTGTCAAAGTGCAATTTGAGGCAAGCGCTAAGGGCGAGTCACGCTCGACAAAAGGTGAAAAGTTCATTTTTCTCACTATCCTTAACTCAGGCGTCGGGAAAAATAGACTGATACAGCCTGTTTTGGATGGAGGCTAGAAGGTGTGCAACGCTTGAGTCAATCGCTCTAACCACCGACCGGTTACCAATCGTTGAAATCAAAGATGAAGAAATAATGTAAGAAAGGTTTTCCTTTGCTAACACAAAATAGAAAAAAGGTAAAATAAATTCGGTTGACTTTTAAGTCAAGAAGCAACCCACTCAAGCAGGCCCACGCCAACATCGTAAATCCTTTGGGAACACTCCTTTGTTTGCAAAAATAATTATTGAAATCTGGATCCACAAGACCTACTTGAGCCGGCTGAAGGCAAGTCCTATGGGAACATTCTTTTGTTTGAGAAATTTTATTTAAATCTGGATCCGTTTAGATGGATCAAAACATACAGAAAGGTTTCATTTCAGTCCTTTCATTCAGTTCTTTGAGTCAATATGTTGAAGCGTGCAAGGAACCTGTCAGGTTCTTATGCATCACAATTTGACGATGCTCTCGTTCAAGGCTCAAATTTGAGATACCTACCCAAGCCAAAACCCGCTGCCATGGGTGTGTACGAAGTTGAGCGAATAGTCGCTAAATGATTTCAAGGGGTCAAAGTAGAGTATCTTATCAAGTGGAAGAATTACTTTCCAGAAAACACTTGGGAACTGGTCGACCACTTGCCTGAAGAACTTATCACCACCTTTGAAAGCAGATCCATAGATCCACACAGGTGAATGCAAAGAGAAGCTTTCTCTTCTATTTGAGAAGGGTTTAAAATCGCCCTTGGTATTCAACGAGACCATTACGATGCGACACAATGTACTAAGAGCGATCTTTCCTGGTATGCCGTGAGACCTCCGTGAGACTCCATACCTCATCACTGAAGAGGATCTGATAAGTGCAGGTCTGGGTTCTTCTCTCAAGAAATGTTTGCAGTATTAGGGGGCGGTTGTCTTGTCAACACCTCTTTCAGCCTGAAGTTGTTTCTTGGCAAGTCACCTGCCTTTAGAGATGAGCAAGGACGGAAAACAGCTTCCCATCCGGTGGAAAGAGTCCAAATCAAGTTCACGAAGAGCTATTTAACCGGAAGTGCCTGTGCCTTGCAGTGATCTAAAGGCTGCCGCACTTAAAAACGGCTTCTTTAGAAGCCACCAAATATGAAAATGCTCCTGACCAAATAAACATTTACTTTTATAAACATTATCCTTTTTTGTTGAGGGAAGGGGGAGAAATTATGATGAATAAACTGAAGATTTTGCTGCTAAGACAAAAATTATACGTCTTTTCACGCGAGGTCTGATATTTACAATTTCAATGATTTGATAATAATTTTTGGACTTTTACTTTCTTCTTCTTATTCTTTTTACGACGACTTTCCCCCGGTGGGAATTCTGTGGAGTGATGGGTTTATTGCACAGCGGCACTTTGTGTCTGTGAACCTAAGGAATGATTTGGGGTGACAAAATTAGAAGGGTTTTGGTTTTGAAAATACAGTACACCCGTATTCCTTATTTTCTTCTTTATTTGAAAGGCTTTTTTAATGCTTAGCCAGCAGAATAAACACTTACCATTGTCTAAAATATCCTGTATCGTGAGCTGTTATCTCAAGAACCTCACTGTTAGCAACACCATGCGGTCCCTGTAAAGGTGAGAGGTATCAGTCTGAATGAGTTCCAATAATATAATCTACACGCTTCACTTTAATTTGGATCGATACTGAGTTCACATTTAGTGCTTTTTTCCCGAAAAGAAGTCTCGCATACATAATTGCTGTTATATTTGTGCTAATGGGATCCCTTTTCTAATTAGGAAGAGTAACTGAACCCAACATATGTTGAAGTTGACTTATGATGCATCATTTCACTGAGCTCCTGTTAATTGTTTTAAAAACACTCTTGGAGATAATTACACGATCAAGCAACGCAACGCTATAAATGGGATAAATGATTTAATAATTGAAATAAATTCTTCCAGCCTTTTTTTAGCTGAAAGGCAGACCAATGAACTGCAATAATATTACGTATCATTCTTGTTTTTAATTTTCCAAAAAATTTTCCCCTACCACTTATTCTTATTTTGAAACATATATTGTGACACAGACAAAATTAAACCCGTTTTATATTTTGATTGGTTGTTAATGATTGAATGCACCGGGGGCACATTTAATGCCAGGAGAAGTGCGAACAATGAGTAAAAATGACATGATAAGATAGTTACTTTTATTACTGTTATTTTGCAGCTACAATTGGTACATATGGAAAAGCGCAGTCACTCAGTTACCCCGGGCTATGAAATATGAACTATATAAAGGAGTTTTATCTTGGGGGCCACCTTCAATTGTGCTTATCATTCACACGCAATTTAATAACTTTATTCATGTAAATTATAATTCACGAAATGCATGGTCAACCTGAAACACAACCAGACAGGCTTTACAATTTCAATGCTGCTGAAGGGGTTCATGTAAGAAACATCATTACTCGGGTATTTGCAGAACACCTTCCTGACACATATTGCTGAAAATTTATGTAGGCCTTGGGGGATTCAAGGAAATAAGTTACAAGGCTGTAAGAGAGAAGACCACCTACATTACCCCGAGAATGATAAATTAGAGGCTTCATTTCATTAAGCATCCCACGCACTCTCCTCTCCCTTATTAAGGGCATGGCCACTATGGACAAAATTGTTTCCCTTAAAGGTACCATGAAAACTTTGACACACGTGTTGTATTTTAACATCCAAAAAGGTACACATTGGCAACCTCCAGACGGATTGACAAGCTTCCTTGCCTCTTTGAACCCCCCCCCCCCCCGGCACCTTTCCTCATGGCACCCTTTTGGTGTTGTGAGATATGAGATGGCCACCAGTCACACTGTATATTGATTGAACTAGCTATTGGTTACTGCTAAGTACAATGTAAACAGACCAAAAGTTATACTGGCCTATTGTTGTTGAAAAATAAAATGTGTGAATGTTTATAAAAAGTCTCCCTTGCCCCTATTTCAATAAGGTACTCTTTTCTTACCTTGAATTTCATGCAGAAAACACATTCAGTGGAACAAAGAAAGCTTCACCACTTTATACAACAATCAGGCATTTAGAACAATTATTTATTGTTTACTATGCAAACCATCCTGCCTTTTTGCACTGGTAAATTCAAAAGCACCCAAGGCAATAGCAAAGAGCTTGTTGGGATTACAATAAAAACTATCTTGTTGTATTTACCAAGCTACAAGCTACAGAAGTATTTTAAAATAAGTTTGCAAGGGTAGACACAGATACTTGTCCAAGAAGTAAAAAGAATGTCCACTTGCAGTAGCACTTACTGTATTGTTAACACTGCTCCCTTGAGCACTACTGTTGTTATTGTTGTGTGTAATAATGTAGGTTAAGGACTGGCCCGCTTTGATTAGGGTTGCTATTTGTGGGTCAGTGTGACATGTACTTCATTTTCTGGAAATAAAAATGTTGTTGTCATTGTTGTTGTTTTGGTTGTTGGAGGGCGGTTGGGAGAAGGAACCAGCAACCACAAAACTTGCAGACATTGCCAGAAGCAACAGAAAAACATTATGTACAACAAGGTAAAAGCAGTTAATAAAAATAAAAATAATAATAATAATAATAATAATAATAATAATAATAATAATAATAATGATAACAATGATAATAATAAGCGAATATTTTAACCGGATAACCCTTCAGTCCAAGAGCACTGTTATTAATGGGGTCCTGTAACATAAAAGCCTTAAAAAAAGCCAAATATTTAAAATCTAAAAAGTATCAGAAAAGTAGCTGACACTCTGTGGTATTATAAATAATGTTATTGTATGGATACTACAGACAATTGGAGCAATGACAATCAGTTGCATTTGGGTTTGAAGTGTTTATTGTAATTTAAAATTTTATTGTTAACGCAACACTTTTTTATTTTTTAAAAGTAATATTCCAGCAAAGGATAATGAGGAAATTTAACACTGAGAAATGCTGTAACATGTAGCCTGGGGCCAATGTTTACAGTAAACAAGTCTTGTATCAGAAACAGGGTTTTAGTTAATACAAGTAATGTTACTCTTGAGAAAAATAAACTCAACTTTAATGAACTGTCTGCTGTGACTTTTTTGTTTTTCTGAGGTTAACAGCTGTAGGTATCATGCCCTGAATAAGCACTACTACTAACTGCAGAAACTGACTCAGAGGGGGTAGGGCTTGGAGTATATGACCTCCCTCCCACTTGACCTGAAAATTCAGGGACTGGAGAAATTACAGAGTTATATCCCCTAGAGCTTCCATACACATTACTTTGATACATCATACCATGGCTACTGTAATCTACTGGGTGAAAAGACTGAAACTGTTGATGTGTTGGCCCTGACATGGCCATAGCAATCATCCTCATTCCAGTGGAAATCCCTTCTCCCATAGCAGACAGTGACTCAGTCATTTTCTGCATTGTACTTTGTAACGACTTATTTGAATCCTCAAGTGAGGCAACCGTTTGCTTTTTCATGATCAGGTCTTCCTTTGCTGAATTCATTAAAATCCGATCTCGTTTGGACTGGGAAAGTGCTTTTTCCATCTGCTTTCTTTTGTTGTCAACCAACCGTAGTATTGCCGACACAGACACTTTGGCTTTTTTCTTTGCTCCTGTTTCCTTTCCAGGAAATGTGGAAGTTGAACATCTTTGGACACTCTCAACCAAGTCCTTATCTTTGTTCTCTAATTTTTCAGTAGGGATAGATTCTGGTTCTGAAATGCAAAGAGGCTATCTGTAAATACAATTTACATCAAAGAACCAGTAAAATGCCAAAGTCAAAGCTACCATTATGTCCAAATTGCCCTCACCACAATGATACAGACCACTTTCCACAAATGATTCTCAAGGAATTTTGATTACACATTCAAACCCTATTATTGTGATACACTGATGTGAATAAATAAATGGCCTTGCCTTTTTTGTTTGGGGCGGGGAGGAGGGGGTAAAGGAATTAAAAAAGCTAGACATGCTCTAGCTCTCCTCCCCTGCAAGAATGGACTTAAAATTGGGGTACTTAGCTGTAGGGGCTAATGAATGAAACCTGAGTTTCCTACCCTTCTGCTACCTGCTTCCTAAAGGAACTCCCCCCCCCCACTTCCCCCTCACCTTCAGAGCTCCAATTCATCTCTTTTTATTAACTATGCACGTATGGATGTTAAGCCCCAGGGTTGGGGGTGGGCAGCCCCCAGGGAAGCCACAGTCAAATTCCCTACCCCTGGACAAATAATGAATGTCAAATTTCAGCCACCTAGGGTGACTTTGCCTCTGAAAGTCAAACAGTTGGGGCACTGTGTATGTTCAAAATCCCTACCCAGGGGAAGCCTTGTATATCAATTTCCCAGGGGTAGCCCCCCCAACCTGGGGCTTAACACTGATAGGTGCATCACAGTACCTATATTACTGTCCTTGTCTCCTCTGTCAGTTTCTTCATTATCACTAGCTACTACCAGACTATCACCATCAACACCTGCCAACATTGTTGTAGCTGGAGAGCCACCCCAAATTTCAAAATGTTCTTTTACTATCTTTCCACTTCCACTTCTCGTTCCCTTGTTGATGGCAGTTCTATAGTCCTGGCGAATGCCTTTGACCTTTGACTTTATACGATCATAGGCTTTGGAAATTTGGACTTTTTCATCTTCACTGGTTTTCTTGTACAAATCATACTCTTCAGAAGACATGTCTTTTACACAAGTGGAGGGTTCTGTTACCTTCTCAGGACCAAATTCACTGGGAAACCTACATGCCATGGAACGGTGAACTGCGCTATACATTTCCTTTAGATCAGCCTCAAAGTCTATGCCATTAAAATCACACAAGTTCTTGTAATCCTTTATGTAGCCTATGAGTGCTTGGACATGTTCGTCTTTTCAGCTCCATTTCTTGCTGGCTGAAACTCCTGGTTCTTTTCTCCTCTTCTTAGCGGGAGGCTGGCGAAGTTCAAACCCTTCTTCCTCCTGGTCGTCTCTCAACTCACAACGTTTTCGACATTGATGTCCATCAACTGCTCGCTACTTTCCACTGTTTCTCTAGGTTGGGCACTGTATCTTCGAAACAAAACCGGTCCTGAACATTGTGGTCTGCAGTCAGAATCATCCTGTGGTAACATCAGACGAAATTTTCGTCCTTTATCTGCCGTGGCCATGTTTGTTTTGCTGTTCCTAGACCCTGGATCTTCCAAGCGAAGGCAGTTTACATGGTGCTAGGATCTTCCTATCTCTCAGCTAGGAAGATGCTAGCGCTAGGGCCAAGTACAACCTTTTGCATGTAAACTGAATACAGAAAACATATGGCGCTAGGATGATCCGCCTTCTAGGATCTTCCTAGTGCTAGGATCTTCCTCCCTCCATGTAAACAGCCCCTTAAGGGGCCCTTCCTCCTTCCCTGCATAAACCCAGGCATATTTTTGTATCTTCGGTTGCAACCGATGCACTCTGGAATGTCATACATTGCATAATACTTTTTTTAAAGTCATTTGAGGCTTTTTGCCAGTCATAGACTGTCCTGAGCCATTTAAAATGTACGCGTTTCCTGGAAACTTCATCTTGAACAAGCCTTTGCCACCTGTGGCATACTAAGCTTAGTACCCCAATGGGAGGATCCCTGTCACTCTCGCAGACTTGTTCAAACACTTCCTGCAGAATCTCGTCCGGGAGGCAATCGGTCTACAGGGTTTCTTCCTATGTAATAAATAGAATAAGCATTTAGCTGTCTGGCCATTGTACCAAATCCCAGAGAACTTTCAGTCTTTCAGCATGCTCAAATTGTTTACTTTCAGGATAAGGCAAAAATATATCTGTGAAAATGTACAAGAGTCCCTCCACAGGGCATGGGCCTGGGTGCGCTTCCCGTTTTTCCCGTGCTCCATTTAACAGACTTTACGTGATGTGGTTTTCAAAGTCCTTAACGAAATGAATGAACTAAACAATAGCAAATTCTAAGGCAACAATATTCGTACAGTATAATCAAAGTAATTCATTAACTAATTAATTAATTAGCTAGCTAACAATTGGAGGGAGAACATAATTGTTGCTTATCACAGTTACTTTCGGATAGCAGGCAAACGAAAGTCATGAATGTACATTTCTTTTGTTATAATGGTCCACATCATGTAGTGCAAGTGAATCTGAGATGGGATGTCAATAATGCGATAGGTTAAGGAAGAAGTAGCTTAATTGGCATCTATGCGTGAAAGCGATTTAATTTATCCAGACGGAAAAGTTGTTCTTCTTTTCACTATCCTCTATTTGTTAAATAAATAACGCCTAGCATCGGTCCTCAGTGGCGTGTCATTTTTGCTTCCTTGAACACGTCTCTTAAAGAAAAAAAGACATATTTACTGTACCGGCATATGTTACATACATATCTGCCAAGTTACGTCATCACCACAATGTTAGTGGTCATCCATAGAGTAAATATAGAAGATTTCTCATTAGCTTGTTTTGTTTGTTTCACCAACATTGCCGCTCACCTTTATCAACCGAATCTCTGTCAATAATTTCTTGCATTCTTTGCTTGGACCCCTATAGATTTGTTATTGGTACTTACCAGCTCTTTCTTTGGTTTCATTTTGGATTTCTTGTCCAAGACCCATTCTCCTGATTTGTGTTTTCTCTGCAAAACCAGGCAGAATAACAGAAAGTTTTAGTTACCTCCGTTGTGATCTAATCATAAGTTATACAACTTCTACATTTGCGTACTTAAAGTTTGGATTTCCTTCTTAGTTTGTCTTTGTAATCGGATGAGTTCTCGTTCATGTTGCTCTTTTCAGCCTGCATCTCGTTCGTCCCTTCGCTTTTGTTCGTCGTACAATCTCTGTGAAGATAGAATAGACAGTTATGAATATCCTTCTTAGCAGATAGCTGGCAGTTCAATACAAGGCAGGTCTCTTTTATCTTTTATTAAGACTTCTAATCTGGTCCAAAAAAATGAATCCAAAACCATTAGATTCTGGCACTGCTGTGAAATGTACAAAAAGATGCAATTATGAATGAAATATACAAATTCACCATTGAAAGATTTTAACATTGACCTATGCTAAGAACAGAACAGAACAGAACACTTTATTTATGCGCAGAATTTCTTCAATTACAGCGAATTGTTTTCCGAGAAAGCCGTGTTAAAAACTACTACATTGATAATTAAATATGTACTATATACAAATATCTACATAGAAATAAGTTACAAGTAAGAGTATTGCATACTATTGGAGACCGAGTGTGAATAGACGCTTTCAAAATGACTCAAGAGACTCCTCTGATTTCATCTTGTTTGGAAGTGAATTCCACAATTTAGCCCAATTTGCCCCAATTTGCGACAGATGACGTGTCTCACATTTTCCATTGTTTTACATGCTTCTTCGGAATGCCATAAAGTAGTTAACAACCTAAAAAGGGAATTAACAAGTAAAAATAACGTTGGAAATAAAATGTCGTTAGGACTTCTGTCAGTTTGTTTCCCCACCGCACGCTGGACACGTGCTGCCATTTCCACCTAAGTCAGGATATTCGAAGAGCTCCATAGGTTGAAAACAAAAAAAAAAGAAAAAACTTGATTTTACCTCATCGTTTAGCCAATCGCCTTGGAGTCGTTTAAAGGTCCATGCTGTTATTGGAATGTTATTCCTACATACCAATATTTCATCTGGACTCGTTGCTTCATAAGCCTCCCACGTATCCTCCACCTCAGAACGAGAGACATTCAAAACAGAAGTTAGCTTGAAACCTAATTTTGTTAACCTTCATTTAAAGGCCAAAGTTGGGTTAAGATGAGGTCGAAGTGGAAAAACAGAAAAAGAAATCGGCATGGGATAAAATAGTTACTGACAAATAAAGGCATTTTTTGAGTCTATCTTTTCATCAAGGAGAACAAAAGAGTTTCTTTGGCAGTTGGATTAATACACCCCATGTTGTGAAACCAGTCATAAGTCTCACTTTTTGTCATCATTTCTTCGATTTTTCTTTGATTCATGGTGTTGTAGTAACAAGGAAAAGCTAACTAGATTTATCATCAATTATGTGATTCTGTTGGTTCTAAATGTAATTCTGTCCGACTCATCAGTTAAAAAACGAATTGGCATGTTTGTGTGCTAGTCAAACTCTCACCCTACCCCCCCCCAACTCGCTCTTTTTTAAGGGCGATGTCCACGTTGAAAAAATGTAATGTCCACGTGAAAATCGCAACTTTAAAACGGTTCTATCCTTCTCAAATTCTTTCTTAATGTAATTTTTCTTTTCTCTATTCATTTTATTAATTAAAAAAAACAATGGGGGAAAATTTGTACCCTCAACCCTCGACATGGAATCCTCAATCTTGACCCCGACAAAGAGATATTCTTTGAGTTCTTTACCATCAACCATGATAAACGTCTGACATAATTGGATTAACTGTCAAGGATCCAAAGATCGGAAAATTATCCGCTACCGTTAAAATGCTAGTTTTTGTGCCGTGAACCGTGAAAGCCATACCCCACATTACAATCCCATTACGAACCTTAAGATAAAAATTGGAAAGCACTTACCTCTCTTGTAATTGTGTTATTTCAGTGCCTTTTTCGAAAATGCTCTCTCAGTTTTCACTCCTTAGGTAATGGTTGTCTCTCGCTCTGCGGACAAAGACTACAATGATAAAGGCGGCCGTTACAAGGTGGTGGACAGTTGTCATCTCCACAACGCTCAAATGTGCTTGGAAATTCAGCATCAGCCAGTTTAATGGAAATATTTAGTGAAGAGTTACCCTTGTAAATAAAAAGAAAGGCAAGTTACAAAGGTGTTAGCAATAACTTACTTCCATTGCTCCACAGAGAGTTAAGAAGTTCTCCACTGACCCTCCATTCAGCCAGCTTCAAAAGAACAAGGCTGACATTTAAATTAATGTGCGATCTGTACAACAATTGTGACCCTTCACGCGAAAAGGGGGCTTATCCAAATTTCACACTATGGCTATTTTCACGGTCTTGGCCGTGAAATGAAGCAAAATTATTGGAATGTGAGTGAAATTTCTCCAACACACCGTGAAGACGCCATGAAAAAAGTCACGGCCACCGTGAAATATTTCACGCCGTGAAAAAGGTCATAGTCATTAGTCGCCGTGAAATATATATTTCACGCCGTGAAAAAGGTCATAGTCTCTGCGAAATATTTCACGGCGTGGAAAAAATTTACTCCTTACGTTTTACGTGAACATCACTCTCCTACCGTGAATGTTGTTGTATTATTAAATCACGCTTACGTACAGAGGCGCATTTCAGTGATTTGCTTCAAGCATTGAAGCTTGAAAGTCATTATCATTCAAAATCGATACAATCGGTTCCGAAGATCAGGTGTTGACGGCTACACAGGCGTTTGTTATTGCATTTCCCTGCTAAAAAACACGTCCGTATTTCTTTGTATTTTGTCAAGGGCGCTCCAGATACCTGCCAGATCGTTCTGTTCGAGCTGCTGCTGCTGGATCTTTCACCTCGCTTCCCTCCAATAGAACGCGGTGTTTCCTCACATACAACTAGTTTTTCTACCATTTAGTTGAAAAGCGGAGAGTTCAGGCAGCCTACTCGAAAAAGACGCTGCCATCCATCTTGACTCGCTTGCGCATGTCCTTGCTTTTGCTTGACATCAGTCTCAATCAATGGCAACGGCCTATCCACTAGTGTACACTACAAACCTCCAGATTCCCACAGTTATTTGCTGCATTCATCCTCTTTTTCTTCCCAACATTGAAAACGCTATCCCGTTCTCTCAATTTCTTATTAGACTTTGACGTTTATGTAGAGGACTCAGATTTTTCCAATAAATCAGAGGAAATGGGCCATTTCTTCAAGAAGCGTGGCTATCCTGATTCTGTTGTCAACACGGCTCAACAGATTGATTGACAGTCTGCACTGCAAACGTCACAGAAGGAAAAGAACAAGAGAATTCCATTTACACTTACCATCCACATAACCTCGCAGCCAAAAACATCATTTTAAAGAACTTCAAGTTACTCCACAGTGACAATGAAACAGGAAGAATCTTTTCACGGCCTCCACTGATTTCATTCAAATGCGACAAAAACATAGGAAACTTTCTAGTTAGAAGTGTACTTAAATCTGATGATCAACTAGGTACTTTTAAACCCGTGCGCAAATGATGCAACAGTAACTGTTGTCCTGTCATTCACAATGCGGACAAAATAACAGGACCCAAGCAATTGATTAAAATCACCGGTCGCTTTACAAGCACCTCCACAAATGTTAACTATTGCATAACATGCACTTAATGCAAAAAAATATTTATTGGTGAAACAGGGAGGAGACTAGGCGACCGTTTCCGCGAACACCTATGAGATGTCAAAAGAAATGACAAGGACGCATCCAAACCAGTTGCCCGACATTTCAATTTCCCTAATCATTCTAGCCAACACATGCAGATCTCCGGCCTTTCCCTACATCAATATAACATGTTTAGTTAGCATCAGAGAACAGATAGTCTGGGTGTGGCTACAAGGAAGAAAGATGGCAGATCCTGTCCTGTGGAAAAACAAACTAATTGATCAGTTGTTTTCTTAAAATAGATGCTCACAGACTGATGTCTGTGAAAGTGAAATACTATGACCGCATGTTGACACAAGGCACATGGCTCAAGTGCACCGATGTAAACCCATTCCTCTTCAGTCTGGAATTGGGGCCTCAAGTGCCTCAAATGTGAAAACTGTGACCGCCCATGTTTCGTTATTTCCCGCCTTCTCTATTTTTTTTTGGTTTTCTTTCATTGCCCCATTTACAAACATGAAAACAAGGGAAACGGCAAATATACGAGCACAACTACTTTAGAGCGAGGTCCTCTGAGGTATACATTGGGCGACGGGCTCAAAAGTATTACAGAGAAGTGAACGCTGAGTGAAAAAATGAACAGTTCGTAAATTAATATTCTGAAAACAAACCAAGAACTGGAAAGACCAGCAGGTGTTCTGCACAGAACTGGTCAGTCCACAAGAAAGATTGCCAAACAGCAATCGAGTAAAGGCCTGCCTGGTTCCACAGCAACAGTATGGTGATACATGAGGAAAACACTATATAATCCCTTATGATGTCCAAAAAAACAATGTTGATGTATGAACAACGAAAAGGTCACTTGTAATTTGCTTACAATTCCAAAAACTTAGAGCAGAAGAATAAGAAGATCTTATTTTTGCAGATGAATGCTCTAATTTCTTTATTCAGTTACTGAATCCAAAAAAAGGTGTGGGACTTGGCTTGCTTGATACCCCATACCACCAGCATAGCAAGTGAAGCAAAGTGCAAAATGGACCAACAGGGATGGAACGACAGGCCGCGGCTTAGCAAACCTTCAATTTGTTTCGCATGGGCCATCTTTAACAGCTACTGAGTACTTAAAATACTTAATAGGGAAAATGCTTAACAGCTAATCTACTTAATGGGGATGTCAAACCTTTGCGTGCTTAGGCACTGATCTACTGCTCCAATAGGGGAATGACGTTCTAACAAGATGGAGCACTGAATCACAGAGCCAAAACCACTCACGCATGGTGCCGCACAAACTTACTCACAGTTATCGATATTGGGTTAATTACAATTAAGCAAGAAGTGTTTACATATCATTGATTGAAAAAAAATGCTGACCAGTCCGAAATTATTTATTTATTTATTTATTTATTTTGCTTCACCTGGGAGTTACGTATATAAAAAACATTGAAGACAATTACAAAACCAGGCAGGGACACCACAACAGTAAGAACCAATTACTGTGGGCCCAAATTAATTAGTTAACAAGGTACATAAGGAAACAAAAACTGATTAAAAGCAACAAGTTACAGGACAATTCAACAGTCTAGCATTTTTACATTTAACACATATAGATTTCCAGGTTCTAGGCTCTTCAGGATCATAGCTTGTACGAAGGGCATCTATTTCTGCACCTGGCAGGGACAATAAGGAACGAAAGGATTGATTACTCCCTGGCAAATTACGTTTTTTTTTTTGTAATTTTCTTTTCTCCAAAATGTACATTAACTTCACAGTATGAGTGATAAGAGCTAATTAAATAAACCATTGCAGTTGCTGAATGCACTCCTTGGATTCCACGGACCAGTGCTATACTATTGCTGAGTCAATCCCACGGCACTTAACTGTTGCTGCCCTTCGTGCTGTTGTTATGTTTTCAATAGAACGTCATAATCTCATTTGCCTCTGATCTGAAACGTAAAAGAGCTACATTTTAACTAGCATTCTATTAAAGTCCTCTCCTAGTTGTTAGACTGAGATGGTGAACTCTTCACTTTCTTTAGACTAAGCCATTTGTATGCAGTTTCCTATGACATCTAAATGAATGTGTTACGCTATTTTGGAAAGTTATTAATAAATAGACATTTGAATAATATTTTTAATTCCTACATTTATTTATGAATAAAAAATGACCCAAATTTAGCCAGCCAATCAGAGGGTAGCTTCAGTGAGGTGCTGTTTGACTCAATGTAGCACGGGAAAGTTCGATATGGCGGTCGTTTGTGGTAATGTTTAAACAGCATTGTAACACATGATTTAAATCCTCACTGTGTATGATTTACCCGTCTATCGTGTAAAAACCACAAGATTTACAGTCTGCAAGCCATTTTTCCTGACTTTTACACGGGATAGAGGTACTTTGTGTAACAAATATTTTGTTAGCTAATCTACAGAAATCTCGAGAGTTTAACAGGGTTTTGGTGTCAATTGTTTTTGCGTTTCAGATTCCAGATGGCACATATCATGCCGTAATACTGGACAAAAGTAGTTTTGATTGCAATTTTTTCTTTAAAGTATCGAAGGCTAAAAGTTGTGAATCCTCTTCCAGGAGATCACTTATGAGGGAAATACCTGCCGTGGACCAGTTTAGATAATAGATAGGCTTGTTGTTGATGCGTATAAGAGAGATATACCAGACTGGTGTCCCGCCAAAGTTGGAGAGTTGTTTTCTAAAAATTTGGACGTGACCATGTTTCAATTATTTCTTTAGTGAAGAGTTCCTCTATCCCCAAAGAGGCAACGTTATCTAGATTGAGGTTACCGTACAAAGAAGCTTAACATCGTGGAGTTAACATCACTGGAACTATCATACCCTCAAAAGTGGAGTTAAATTAAGGAGTTAAAATAACCCCCAAGAAGGGGCTATTCTAACCTAAAATTTGAACTCCACTTTTGGAGTTAAAATAACTCTTTGAAAATTACTGTGCATCACCTTCGTTCAAGCAAGCATATCTTCCTGCCCATAGTATTGGTAACAGTTCTTCACAATCTGCTGTAAAGCCCTTGTCTGGGACATTCTGGCTTTTTCTTCAACACTACGGCTGTCAGTTCGAACATTCTCCCACGGCACGCTTGAGGGCCATCACGGAGGTTTCGCGGACTCTTTTCCTCATTGTGCATTTCCACCCATTGTGGCCCTCGGCATGAGGGGGACAAACGATTCTCTTCTCCTGTTAGAAATACGTTGGTGTGTGTTTTTTGTTTGTTGGGGGAAGGCCCAATCTTTTTTGACTTAAAACAAGGGGAGGGCCTCAATTCCATGCCAAACTTTTACTTAACTTAGTGCCCCTCCCTTCCCTCTCCATCTGACTGATTGTTCCAAGGGATTGAGTATTGTGGCTTATAAAAGTGTGTAAATAACAAAAACAACTGAAATAGTTTCTCATATCAAACGGTTAAGTAATGTCTTCTGGTGCTTTTTACTTGAAAGTGCTGAAACCGACTGAACCTGGTCGAAAAATATATATGTGACCTTCTTTGGGAAAATGTACACTAACGATATTCCGTTAAACGGTTCAGACCGTTAGCTATCCGTTAGTCATCTGTTAGAGCGTTAGTTGTATCCGTTAGAGGATCAAGTCAATCCGTTAGCAACTCATCCGTATCCGTTAGTGCGTTAGCTGTAATCGTTAGAGGCGTGAGTCAACCTGTTAGCAACTCATGCATGTCCGTTAGAGCGTTAGTTGTATCCGTTAGAGCGTTAGTCCAGAAAACTGAAGCGTTAACTGATGATTCTATCGCTATGCTGACTAACGGGCGCTCAGTCGTCAGAGGCTTCTATGATTAATTTTATTCGCTCGCGGGTAACGAAAATTATAGACAAGGAGCCCGCATGGGCGCCTGATTCTTGCCAGACCTCAACTTCCAGTGAACGAACGATAAATTCCCTACTCATTCTGCGCTTTTGAAACGAAAACGCCAAATTAATGTTTGTTTGTCGGCAGTCGGCAAAAACTACCGGTGATAAAAAGTAAACAAACAAGCACATGTCTTGAAATTCGCTTCTGTGCAGACTTCTGCTGCAGTGCAGGTTAATTTTCTCGTCTGAAAATGATCTCGAATGAATTTAATGGTTGCAGGAAAACCTTCGGTATAAAAATCATGACCTTCTTCCCGTGAGAAACGTGGCTGTTGAATGTATTTTTAGCAAGCAAGATCTAGGTTTCAAATTACACGTGATATATGCAAATTTTACTCGCATCTCCAATGCAGATTAATTGTAGCGTTTTCTACCTTGATATGAACGGTACACTCGGCTATGAAACGTTTGGGATTTTTAAGTTTTTTTTCATTTGATTTATAGTTCTAAATAACTGAAGCTCTCTAGTAATTAAAAAAATTCACAGTCATTCAATACAATGCAGCTTTTATTCCGTCCGTCACACAACGTTTCACTGCGTATTCAAATTCCCGTTGGGTCAAATTTCAACCAAAATTTGCATAAAGTTGTTTACGTGAGCGCTATGAACTTTTTAAGAACTTTCATCAGACTCGAGGAGTTTGCCCGATGTATTTATTGCAAAAATTACAATCCCAAATCGAGGTGCGTGTTCGGCAAACAGTACTTATTGTCGATGCGATGGAATAGAAGTTTCATTCCAGGAGAAACGGGACGACCTGTTGTGAAGTGCAGTCGTTTCGAGAGAAAGTCGATTATTTACCCATTTGAATCAGACGCGATTCATCTAAACACTGGTGATTTTGATGTGACCCATTAAAAGCCTTTAATTTTGAGCCATTTATCGATCGACCGCTTTACTAAAAACATCCGCTAAATACGTTGACAATAAAATAATAAGATGAAGCATTCGCAACAACCAGCCGTTAGAGCATTAGGGAAAAGCGTTTGATTGTTTGGACCAACCGTTAGAGCGTTAGGACAAATTGTTAGAGCGTGAGAACAAATCGTTAGAGCGTTGGGACAAATCGTTAGACCGTTAGAACAAACCGTTAGAGCGTTAGAACAAACCGTTAGAGCGTTAGAATAAATTGTTAGCTATCCGTTAGCTATCTGTTAGTTTTCTAACGGATAACGGATAATCGTTAGTGTACGTTTTCCCAAAGAAGGTCACATATGTGTAATGTTTTCTGAAAACAATGTCTTCTTACATTCTTTTCGTTTAAAAACATGATAACAAGAGAAACAGGAAATATACGAACACAACTGCTTTAGAGGTCCTCGGAGGTGATCAGTCAAAAATCTTCAAAAGTAGAACAGAGAAGTGAACGCTCTGTTAAAAAATGAACAGGTCGTAACCATCTTGAAAACAAACAAAGAACTGGAAAGACCAGCAGCTGTTCTGAGAAGAACTGCCTAAACACACACTACAGGGCCATCACTTCTTCGTGGTGTTCACTTGCCACCACCATCTAGGAGAAATTCCTGTATGCTTTGGTAGACCTTGAAGTCCTTCTGGTTAAATCTAGTGCAATGATCGTCACACCAAATGCCGAAAAATACATGTGGCAGAACTGCTCCTTAGGTGTAGCAGGAAAGTGATGCGTGCTACCGTCTCCTACTTTGTTCTACGTGGGAGCTCGTCAATGGTGATTTCTTGGCAGCTCAGTCTGTTATTGATATCTTCTACTTCGTTTGTCTGAATCTCGCTTTCTGCTTTTCACGGCTTAATGCACTCATTCAATGCGATCATTTCAGATTATGAGGCTAAAAGTCACAGTAAATCGAGGCATTGGAACCAGAAGAACGAATAGTATCCCACAATCCTTTGCCTCGTGAAATTCCATGAAGATTGTGAATGTATTGTGACAGATGGCGGTTTTTGCCTGTTTTCACTTTGGATTTGTTCAGAGATAAAGCGTTTTGCTGGGGATAGCACACTTCAAAACACAAACTTACAACCTTCAATATAAAATAGGTGTTGTTTCTTTTGAATTTAGTACATTAGAAATAGGTTTTTTAGATAATTTGAATAACAATGTCTCATGCCATCTGTTACCACCGCTTCAATGAGTCGCACAAAATTAATTATAGGTCTCTTTGTGCTTGAGTAATTTACAGAAACAGTTAAAATCTGAATAATTAAAAGGTATTTGGACAACTTTGTACCATAGTGACCCTTAGTGACCCGACAGTTTCAAATTTCTAAAGGTTCGAAAATGGTCCAAATCCCCGCAATTGCGAGTATCACGTTTTAACTCACATGGCGATTCCGTGACAAATGTAATAGAGTAATAAGCAGGGTTAAAGGAGATTGATTGCACTTTTTCTTTATTATGCTTTCTGTGCGAGCATATGGTGCGAGCAAGGAGTGAATTAATCGTTTTTGTTTTGTTAGATGAACTCAAAAGGAGCCATGAAGATTACCAGCTATTAGCAGTTGCTTTCTCCTTGAGTATGGTCAACTGGGTGACAGATATCACTATTTCACTAATATGATACTGTCTCTTCTTGGAATGGTCGAAGTAAAATAGTTTGACACAAAACTTCGAGTTCGCAAATTATTGTTCCAGTTAATTGTCCATTGTCCTGTGCATTTAAAAACTACTCGAGGAAGAATTCAAGGAAGGGATTTTGAATACATTGCTTACAATCATCAACAACATCCTCGAGTAAACACAAGTTACAACTAGCTGGATCTCATCTTTAACAATGAATTCGAATCGATGATCAACACATGACAATTCAGAATATACTCACGGCGATGTCGCAAATGCGATTTATTTGAATCAAGTAGGACTGCACAGACCGATGAACTGTTCTTCAACTGAGCGATCATCGATGTACTTCGAGAACAATCAGACCCTTCATCTGTGCAAACTTTTGAGGAGACTCTAGCGAATTCCTTGCAATAAAGTGCAGCATAGGCAAAACCTTTCAGCTAAACACTAAATTCTTCCATTGATATGCAGTGTGAGTACTAGACCAGACGCGTTATTACAAAACGGAGTATTTTGCGTAGTAACACGTTACAAACAAAGCTGCCGCCATTTGAGTGAAACTCATTCAATCGATCCCTCGAGAGACTGATGACGTCACTTCAGATTTTGATAATATAGTTGTAAACGCAAAGGATTGTGGGATACTATTCATTCTTCTGCATTGGAACCTTATATTTTTTATGACTTCCGAACCAATGCTAAAATTAAAAATTTATGAATATTTAAAATGATGGCAACAATGCCAAGAATGTTTCAGGGCCTGTAATTCCAACTGTAATAATCCAAGCAAAACCAGATTTGATATCCTGACCAATCGATCCATTGTCAGTGTAGCTGCACTTAATTTATTAACGTGGGACATAAAAATAACGTCACAAATCTGTTATTACGGCCGCCATATTGGATTTCTTGTATGAATCAGAAAACGATTTCCTTTTTTTTTTAAAGCTTTATTGAAACTAACTCACAGAACATACATTTTTTCTATTTAACATTACACTTAACGTCACATTATACGATACTTATGTTACAATACAACACAAACACTGTTAGTTACCAAGCATTGCAATTACCTACTTACCATACGTACATTACTAATATTACGCGCTGTCAATAGTTAACTCATGACACTGACACGCGACCTCACGCATGCAACGATTTACCGTGCGAATTACATTATATATTTTGGGTACTAATCATTGCAAAGGACGTTGTTGCGGTCTTATGTGCACTTTCATTGGAGGCCATAAGGGAAGGAAACTGTATAGTCTAAATGCGGACAGTTTAGGCAACGTTTTCTCTGTTTTCACTACGGTTTACCATGGTAAATAGTTTGTTTAAAAAAAACAATAGGTTAACTATTTACTAGTAATGATTTACCATGGTAAATCGCAAAGATTTTTGGCGGGAATTGTTTTGTAGTAGTAGCCTAAAGGCGCATTTTCGTTTCACCTTTTCGCAGGTGCCCTTGTTTTAAGAAAACACAAGCTCAAACAAAGGCATTACAGATATCTTGATAAATTTTGCACTTTACCGTTTACCATTCCTTTCTTATTACTGTTGTATGAATAATTAACAGGGGATGGAAATCGTGCCACATAGCATCCGCTATTTTACAGCGCTGACGACAGTGAAACATTGCTGTCTTCGAAAACCAAAATAGCTTATTGCCAATTTCAAATACTCCTATTTCTTTATTGAAGGTTCAGTTTCTGTTGTAGTCTGATATATGTCGTTTTAGTGCGAGGGAGTAAAGTAGACCGAAATGTCAACAGAGATGGAGCACGAAAACTGTTACATGTACCTCCTCAATCATGTAAATCAGTGCAGTAAGATATGAGTCTTACTTGGCTTAAGTGAACAAGTTATTGACTTATCAAATTTTGCACAGTAATGTACTTTCCTAATATTTGATACGAGCGCCCTTTTTCGGATGACCATGTCAATCCGTTTAGGCATGGTGCTTATTAAAGTGTTCACTATTTCTACGGGTATTGAGTAAAATGTATTTGTCACACGAGTTTGAAACTCAACAGGGCATACGTGCGAATAACATCAGCTAAAAACGGGACGATAGCATATGTACTTAACAAGGCATGATCTGTACTATCCGTTGTTATCAGTTGAAGGGCCCGGTGGAAAAAGGGCGTAAGTGATGATTGCAGATTGAAAATCTTAATTGCTGCTATTTAGCTGAACGTTGGCACACAGGCTGGTTTTCCTGTAAGGAACATTGTTGTGCAGTTATTTCTTGACCTGAGAGCTTCAATTTGAAGAATTAGCGTATTACTGTTGCTTAAAACTGACACAAAGAAAACAACAGGACCGCGGATTCCAGGTTGAATTCCTCTGTTTTAGTTCAGGCAGAGAACAAAAGAAATCTTTCACGCATCACTTGAGCGAGTTCAGTTCAACAAAACTTTTCACGCAAAAGTAATACGCTAATTCTTCGAAGTTTAGATCTCAGGTCAAGAAATAAGTGCGCATCAGCGTTCCTCACATGAAAACCAGCCTGTGTGCCAATGTTCAGCTAAACAGGAGAAATTTCGATTTTAACCTCAAATCATCACTTACGCCCTTTTTCCACCAGGCCCCTCAATCTGTTCATCACCAATACAATTTCGGTCACATTGCATTGGAACACTAGACGAAAGGCCGAGATTTATCGCAGCTCGAAATGGCAAGTCGATTGCAGGTTCGATCCTCTCCCTCTCCCTCTTCCAATGTTGCATTTGAATTTTCCCCAGCACAGTCCGACCAACCGAAATACAACAATGGGGGAGGGAAGAGGGCACTAGTGTTCCAACTAATGTGACTTCGGGTTGTATTTGCTATAGAGAAACAAAGACTCTACGAAGTTGTTATAATTAATGTGGCCGTTGAAGCGTGTATTGCTGTAAACTGTGAGCAAGTTGATATGGGAAAGCGAACGTATGAATGTCTATTTGGGAAGAAATATATTTTTGGTTCAAGAAAGAAATTGCTGTTTTGAAATTGAAGGGCTGAGAGCATAACCGTCTTATGTCGAATTTTAGGCCGTTTTTTCATTTTGCTCAAAACTGCCTGAATTTTTGCATGTGACCTACCCTTCATTCATAGAACATTGCCCAGATAATTCTTTCACTGATTTTCGCTTCGTTTTCGAGAAAACCGAGGCCAAAAAGTCAAGTCGGCGTGGTTTGTAAAACAACAGAAACGAAAGAAACCAGAGTTCTTTGTTTCTGTAAACAATGAAATGAACGCAACGAAGCGGCAAGAAAGCTGCTTTTCGAGTGATTATCTAATGAAATCACTGATCTTTGCGTATAAACGTTTGTTGAGCAGCTCAGTTTCCTCGCAAATAAGCGCTTTCCTGTCCTATATGACAGGAAATAAAGCGGTGTCACATGCATATGCTGCGCGATACAAACTTCATATTGCGGCGGAGCAGCGAAAAAAAAATTGAAGAGAATGCCGAGAATCAACCATGCTTTAAACATACGTTTCAATCGCCATCGCAACTAAGTTGATTCCTACCATATCTGCCGCTGTCGATCTTGTTTTAAAAAAAAACCACTGTTCAAAATCCACTGAAAATCTTTAGAAGGTGGACGACTTCCCCAACAGGAAGCGAGGTATGCAGTATATTTTAACTATATAAACTAAAACTCTTCTTGAGTTCCGAAAAATGTCGAGCTAGCTCAGTCAGTCAATGCGGCGGCTATACACTCCTGATAGTCGCTGGTTCAAGTCTGTCTTGAGCCACTTTTTATTTTCTCTTTTTATTAAATTCCTTTCTTTTGTTCATTTATTATTGTTGTTAAACTTGTTTGAAGAACAAACTGCTGTTCAGAATCCACTGAAAAACTTTAGAAGTTTCGCGAATTCTGCAACACGAAGCGTAGCATGCAGTGCATCTTACAAAATTGCCACATTCGCGCGTAAGCTCCGTCGGTGGATGACACAAATACACGAGAAGGTGACGTGAATATTTAAATACAACACCGCTAAAATTAACCAGTAATTTGCGACCAGATTGTTGTCCCTTCGTTCTTCTCATCGTTCGCCCCTTAAAATACCCAATGTTTCGACATCCACATCTGAGAGCGGGCGGCTGTACACTGACTTGACTTTTTGGCCTCGTTTTTCTCGGAAACGAAGCGAAAATCAGCGAAAAATTTATCTGGGCAATGTTCTATGAATGAAGGGAAGGACACATGCAAAAATTCAGGCAGTTTTGAGCAAAATGAAAAAACGGCTTAAAATTCGTCATAAGACGGTTATGCTCTCAGCCCTTCACTTACAGTAGCTTAATTAACCTACTTACATCAATATTGCGATTACTAACAAATACCAACATGACTTACTAACATATCTTACTAATACTAACATTACTTACTAACAATTATCTTACTAATTACAACAGTATAACGCATTACCTACGATAAAAAATAACGTTACTTACAATACTAATTTTTTACATTACATTATGTATTGACGGTGTACTTACAAAATATTAATTGTTTACTTATACTAATCAAGACAAATGACTGAATATGAATAAATAGAGGCACAACTTCTAAGGCGAATATTTGGGGGGAGCTCATGCACAAAGTGTTGTCCATTTAGATCTGAATTTCATCATAGTATTATTTTTAACAGCAATTGTGCGTTCAGAGAGGATCTTTTCATTGAGTAAGAGAAGGAAGATATCAAGACTCGGAGAGACCGTGTTCAACCAGGACAGAAAAACATGATACTTGGCAATGATAAGGAAATGGTCAGGGCATAAGAACTACTTGATTCTGGTTTATAGCCATATCTCTGAAAATATCTGTATAATTTAAGATTTAACACTTTCTGGTCGTTTTTCATTCCACCATGCAATAACTTTTTGCCAGAATATTTGTACTGTCGAACATTCATAAAGCAGACGAGACAAAGTTTCATATAGCTACAATGATGACAACTGGGGGAAGTTTTCAATTTCATTTTGTGAAGTCTACTGTTGGTGGGTAGAATGTTATGTATTACCTTGTATTGAAAACATCTGAGTTTATTTTCTAGTATAACCTTGAATAGCAATTCATAAATGCTTTAATAAGATGTTTTTCAACTAGCTTAATTTCTACGTTTGGAGCTTTGAACACTTTAAGAACAAGCAATTCACGAGCAGATTTGGCAGTGACATTCGCAGGAGAAAGGTTGTTCCTATCAACATCGGTAAGGATTCGTTCAGAATTTAAAATTGATCTTTTCCATATCTCAGGGATCGTAGCAAGGAGAACATTTTATGTTAAGAAATTTACTGTCAAACCATATTTGTGTTGGAACTGGGATCTAGATTAAAACTTACTATTGTCATTTAGTAAATGACCGATTTTAATTATTCCTTTTCTATACCATGATGGGTAAAAGACTGATTTCCCATCTATTCTAAGAAAGCGGTTGTTCCAGATAATTTCATTTTCATATTCCTTAGCAGAAAAAGGATCCTTGGAGTGTAGCTCCTGCCAAACAGTGAGTATCTCTTTGTAAAAAGACGGGACATACGAGGCAAAATTTAGATCAAGTGCATTGAAGTTGCATTCCAAAAGAAACGAGCCACCATGTTGTGATGTAGCCGATGAGAAGAGGGAGCACCATTTGCTATCACCAGCTTCATATAAACGTTCTACCCAAGCTGCCTTATAAGAGACTTATCCATCATGGTGAAATCTACCATGTTAAGGCCACCTTTCTCTAAAGGACCTATAAGTGTGTTGTGTTTAACCTTATCAGGTTTAAAGTTCCGTATGAACTTAAAACAAATATCAACCTCGCTAGTAAAATTCGGTGGCGCTGTAAGAACGGAAGTATTGTAAACAAGCTTGGAGATAGCAAGGGTTTTGATGATACAAATTCTTCCCATAAGAGTCAAGTTTCTGATCGTCCATTGGTTTAGAATTTTCTTTAGCGCAGCAAGTTTTTCCTCAAAATTTATTTTGCAGCTAACAGAAGGGTCATATGCGAAGGCAACACCTAGCGCGATTACATACTTTTCAGGCCATGAAATATTAAATGGAGAACGTTTACCTAGATTGCATTTAAGACTGCCAAGCCACATTCCTTCCGTTTTAGAAGTGTTTATTTTTAAACCTGAAAAGGCTCTGAAATCATTTAAAAGATCGAACAAGTGGTTGGCAGGGCAATCATCTTTTATAAAGGCTGTGATATCATCCGCATACATACTTAATTCTATTTCGGTGTCGTTAATTTTCAAGCCATGGATATTTTCATTATTACTAATCGCTTGGCCTAGTACCTCAATTGCCAGGACAAAAAGGAACCCCGATGAGGAGCATCCTTGTCGGACTCCTCTTTGAAGCAGAGAGAAATCTGACGCAAACCCGTTATTTATCACACAGCTGGTGATATTGGAATAAAAGGCGTGGATCCAATTTTGGAACATTGTCCCAAAGTTCATTAATTCAAGGACTTTGAACAGATACTTCCACTCTAGGGACTCAAATGCTTTTTCAAAATCTATGAAGAGTAACATGCCAGGTAGTTGTTTTTCTCATACAATTCCTATAAAGCAGTTTTTAACGTACCCTGTTTGATCACTATTTACATGTATCAACGTAGGTAAGACTTTCTCTAATCGTTTTGCTATACATTTCGTAGCAATTTTGTAGTCAACGTTCAACAAGGAAATTGGCCGCCAGTTTTTGAGGAGAAGAGTATCTTTATTCTTTTTAGGCAACAATGAAATCACACCTCTCCTTTGAGAGATCGACATTTCACCACAGTAATAAGCGTCATTTAAACAGTCTTTTAAAGGAGTTGCTACGTATTCCCAAAAGCACAGATAAAATTCAGCAGTAAGTCCGTCTGAACCTGGAGTTTTATTTTTCGCAAACGTTTTGAGAGAGGATATGCATTCCTCTTCAGTGATGAGGCACTCGCAGGATTTTTGCTGCTCGTTATCAAGTCTGTGAACATTTGTCAAGATTTAAGAAAGACGGGGCTGAAGCATCAAATGTGTTATCTGTTATTTGAAAGGCGTATAAAGTTTTATAAAATGTTTCCATCTCAAACAAGATCCTATTTGGTTCCTCAACGTACTCGTTTTGATTGGTTTTTAATTTAACAATATGCTTCTTTTCACGTGAGCGCTTCTCCTAAATTCATGAAATATTTCGTATTTATTATATAGACAAGAGTGTTTTAGTGGGAAATAGACCACTCGTAAAGTTCATACGAAACTACATCCGGAAATCGAGTGTCGTATTTTCCATATCCTCACTAGTGAGGATATCGACGAAATCATTTCCCGCTCTTACACTTTCATTGTGCAAAAATACTCTTGTCCATATAATAAAAAGGAAATTACACAGTGGCTTGAAGATATGAATTTTATTTTCTCATGGTAACAAACAATATTGTACTCATTCGCTGCGCTTGTTCGTAAAATATTGTTTTTACCACTCAAAAATAAAATTCATATCTTCGCGCTGCCGTGTAATATCCTCTATTTCTTTCGCCATGTTCGTACCACCATGCTCTACTTCTTATAATCGCACCTTTCGTTTTGTGTTCAGCGAGTTTTTGAAGATCAAGCTTGACACGTTCAATTTCTGCTGCTAAATTCGCTTCTTGAGGATTTTGATCAAGACGCATATTTAAATGTTTTAACTTGTAGAGTAAGTTTATTTCTCTTGATTTTTTACTTTTAGCAAGACGTTTAGAAAAACGGATACAAAAGTCTCTGATCTCCATTATCATTTCCCAGTAAAGTCTTTTGTCGCTTGTGCCACTATGTTTTTCCTTGGCGTGTAATAAAAAGAATTTCTTTTTTCACTTTATTTACTTACATTACGTCTAACATACTAACTTACAGACATAACTTACATAATATTTACGTACTAACTTACATGACATCATATTTACATAATACGTACCATCCATACTACACTTCACTTAAAGAACATTAGTTACATACTAACTTAATAGATAACATTACACTTAGATAATACTGACATACCATACATACATACTATATTTTGTAAATGGTTTGAACCCAGGAGTCATATCATAATTCAGTCAATGTCACCTCAATCAGTCCTTCTCAGGACTACACACCCGGACAATCACAATTTACCGAATTATGATACTATATTTTACTTACATTTTAAAAATAAATTTATTGATAGTAAGCAGCGGAAAATGCTATATAGCAGTACAACAGAGAAGAAAATACAGCATATAGTTATTACATAACATTCGTTACTTTCAACAATACTAGCTTACATTAACCCCCCCAAAAACTGAACTTATTATACTATCTTTTCGAACTACACGTACCCTGACTAGCTACCATTCCACATACGTGGTCCTCAATCCGCAAAAGGCAGGAAAAATATCTTTCAAAGATTGTAATGTGAGAGGAAAAGGGGGAAATTGTCTATCGTAGGACGAGTACATCGTGTTCTACAGGTCCAAATGTAAAGTCTTGCGACTAATAATAAAAAGTAGAAATACTTGCGAAGAAATGGGTGGGGCTTTAAACCTATAACCAAGGAAGGCGTTAACTCAAGCGAACGTAGAGAAGTTTCATTATTGAGCAGCCATTGCTTAAAATTATCCGAAAAGGAGGAAATTACCGTACAGTTCCAGAAAAGATGGATAAGAGTTTCCTCTTCGAGTTGGCAGAAGCTGCAAAGGTCGTTGTCGTTTAGATTAATTTTTTTAAAGAAATTGTTAGTGGCCAGTCTGCTGTGTAAGAGTTTAAATTGAAAAACAAGAAGTTTTGATATTTTCGTACATTGAAAAGGTAACTTGTAAGCAGTCTTCCAGTCAATAGTTTCATTTTCTTCTATCATGCAGTCCACCGACCATTTCATTTGGCTTTTAACGGGCTGCTTTTGTCTCTTTTCTACAAGTTTTTAGTATGCAGCTCTATTTGGATTTTTTGCCTTTAAAAACCTATCAAGAAAACTTTCATAGTTGGTGTTTTCGTGAGGCGTTTTTCTTAAAGATTATGACCAAATGTTTTATGGCTGATATTACTCCACAAAAAGACAGAAAGTTTGTCTTGATATTATAACGCTCTTTGAGTTCAGAGAAGGATAGAAATCTAGTCTCATTTTCCATCAAATGACCAATCTTCTGTATTCCTTGAGAAGACCATGCTACATAATGTATTGTTTTGTTATTGACTCGAATGAAAGAGTTTAGCCAGAGATACTGTGAAAGTAACTATTCCTTTGAAGAAATATTATCTTCGTAGTTAATATTTGACCAGGTTTGCAAAATTTCTTGCAAGAAAACATCTGATACCTTGAAGTAGGCTAGTAAATCCTTTTTGTGCAGATTACCTTTGAAGATAGTACCGCCTCCTAAGTTTCTTAATTGTAAATTGAAAAACAGCTTCCATTTTGCATGATTTCCTGTGTCAAGGTACTGTTTCACCCAGTTTAGTTTTAAGGCTTGGGTGAAAAGTCTTATATCAATCATCTTCAGTCCTCCATCTTTGTATTCACTGATCATTACATCACGCTTGATCTTGTCACCTTTGCCATTCCACAAAAACTTGAAGAAAAGGGTGTTGACCTCGTCAACAGCACACTGGTTTGTTGGCAAAGGTGACAAAATATACGTGAGCTGAGAAACAATTAAGCTTTTTAACACTGTGATTTTTCCAAGTAGACTTAATCTTCGCAGTTCCCAGCAGCTCAAGCTTGCCTTGTGTTTTGTTAACTTTTAATCATAGTTAGCTTTCATCGTTATTATTGGGTCGGTTGAGAGCCATACACCTAGAGTTTTGACTTTATTTTTCATCCATTTCAAATCATGTTCAGGACACAATTTTTCTTCGCTACCCGCATTGGCGCCAATCCACAGCACTTCCGTTTTTTTATAATTAAATCGGAGACCTGATATCAAACTAAAAGGCTCTAATACCTGCAGTGAATTTTGGAAAGATGCCCTAGATCCATCTAGAATAAGAGCTGTATCGTCTGCATATAAACTGATTTTAATTTCCTGTCCATCAACTGTTATACCTTTGATGTTATTGTCATTTCTTATTGCGTCTGCAAGGACTTCTGCACATAGAATGAACAGATAAGGTGACAGCGGACAGCCGTGTCTTACCCCTCTTTCTAGTTTGAAAAAATTACTAGACCAGCCATTGTTCAAGATACAGGTTTCTATATCATGATAAAAGAGCTTAATCCAGCTGATAATGGATGGGCCAAAATTAAAATGTTGAAAAGTTTTCTGTATGAACGGCCACTCTACTGTATTGAAGGCTTTCTCAAAATCAAGGAAAACTAGAAGCCCAGGAATGTTTTTAGCAGCTGTAAAATTAATGACACTATCAATAAGTCTGATGTTCTCCCCGATAAATCTACCTTTAAGAAAGCCGGTCTGATCGTTATCAATAAGTTTAGGAAGTACTTGTTTGATTCGATTAGTGACAGTTTCTTAGCCAGTTTGTAGGCGCAATTTAACAGAGATATTGGACGCCATTTTTTAACATAATATGGCTCTGCATCTTTTTTTGGAATGAGTTTAACGATCCCACGCTTCTATTGATTAAACCAAGAAGGAAGTCAGCAATATCATTCCAAAAGGTTTTATAAAATTCAGTAGGTGCCTTTAGTGCCTTTAGGCATTCTGCTCTCGTCAAAGAACCCTCGCAGCTATCCTGCTCAATTTGATTTAGTTTCTTTTCTGTAGAAGCCTCGAAGAAGATGTGATCATACTTTTCATTAGGGGGGTCAGTTTTTAAGCTGTAAAGGTTTCTATAAAAGGCTTCACATTGATTTAAAATTTCTTTATCCGTTGTAACGAAGTTTTCATCATCTACTTTTAGCTGGGTGATGGCTCCTTGCTTAAAATGTCGTTTTTCCAAATTTAGAAAGTATTTCGTGTTTTTTTCCCCTTCGTTATACCATCTGCATCTAGACCTTAAAATTGACCCTTTGGTTCACTTTTTCTAGCCTCGAAGATGCCAAAGGTCTTTGTTTTATCATTTGGATTTATTTGGTTGGATTCAATATAATTTTGCAAAGAATTAATTTCTTCCTCAAGTTCTTCTTCTCACCTTGACATTTTTGCCTTTTTAGCCGTCGCGTACTTTATTGACTGCTCTCTTATTTTAAGTTTCATCATCTCCCATAGTAAGGCTCATATTGATATTCATGTGTTTTCTTAATAACATCTCAAATTCGATTAACATAGTCGATTTTAGTTAAAAAGGAAGTGTTAAGTTTCCAGAAACCTGGACCTCTAGGGTTTGAGTGAAGAGCTATTCTGATGTCGATTGGCGAGTGATCTGTTTTGTAACCAGGTGAGATATTCGCACTCGTAACGCTGCACATAAGACTCTGGCTTACGAGGAAAAAATCAAGGCGGCATGAGATTTCAGGCCTTCTCCGGCGCCAAGTGTATTTACGACTATCCGGGTTTATTGTTCTCCACACGTCTATTAAATCCAATTGGGCAGCGAGGTCGTTAACTATTTCTTGAGACTTACTGTTTGTCCTAGCAAGTCCACCTTTTTTGTCCATATCTATGTTCAAAACAAGATTAAAGTCTCCGCCTATGATGATTTTGTCACACTCAAAGTCGAGCAGATGTTCAAAGACAATCTCAAAAAATCTTGGGTCATCAACATTAGACGCGTATAATGTAGCTAAAGTACTACATTTCTGTTCTGTTTCGATATCGCAGGTAATGAATCTACCGTTTGGGTCAGAGAAGGATATTAGGATTTTAAAGCTGAAGGTGTTGTTAAACAAAATGGCGACCCCACACTTACTGCTAGCTTGTCCACTAAAAATAGTCTTTTTTCACATGGAACATATGGAACACATGGAATTTGTGTTTTCAGAACAGTGAACTTCTTGCAGCATGTAAATTGTGTTTTTTCTTTCTAAGCCAGTTGATAAGTTCTCGTCTTTTCAAATTGTCCCCCAGTCCCCTCACATTAAGAGAACAGATGCTGAGATTCATTTATGTTTGGGTTTATGTTGCCTATTGCAAATTGGGTAGCCACGGTGTGAGAACAAATACCTAGGGAACGAATTAACGCACACGTAACAAACAAAGATTTAATTATACACGCAGAAGAGCAGCACAGCATACTGAAATAAAAACTCTCTATTGTTGGGCCTTTTCCCCTTGAGGTTTTGTCCATCATCTCACCTAAAAATGGATTTTTCTCGTGCAACTGCAAAATTAGTATGCACAAACCGACCAGGTAAATATGTTAAATAGTTTGTACCGCATAAGATGGTTTTAAATTTCAGTCTGTGGATGCAATTCTAAAGGGTGACGATTCAAATAAATCCTCTCAAGCAGTATTTTTTCCGTGTTGCCCTTCTTATCAAATATGTTTTCAGAGTACAGAGACCTTCAAGGCATTTTTGATTTTGAAAGCTAAAGTCACATCAAACTGTCCGGGATCGATCTACAGTCGAATTTCTCACCGTTTACCACCAGAAATCTGCCTACAACTTTAACGTTGTCTATTCCATCATTTCGAGCTTTCATCATAGCTTTAATTAAGATTTGTCTCTCTTTTTGGATCGCCCGGGCGTAATCCTCCTTTATGTAGGCTTCTTCAAGTTGATGTATTTGTTTAATCTTACCTCGTTTGGACCACACAAGCTCTCTGTCTTCATGACTTACAAAACGCACTATAATCGGCCTGTGTCTTCCTTCCAATTTTTTCCCTACTTGATGCACAGCATGGTACCGTATTGTAGAGGAATCAATCTCCATTTGCTGAATAATGTTTTGAATAACTGATTTGCAGTCCTCATCCTCAGTTTCCAAAATGTTGGTGAAGCGAAGGTTTTCTCTTCGTGTATACTGTTCGAGTCTGATGTTATCCTCTATCTGCTGCTTGAGCTGGGTTTCGAGCCCCGCAATTTTTGCGTTCAAGGCTTCAGTGACTTCAGGGCTCTTTGAAAACTGCTCGAGCTTCACGATTTTTTCATTCAAGGTGTTGGTGCTCTTTTAAAAATCCTCGGTCACCTTCACGTCCTCCTTTACAACTTCGACATCTTCTTGCATGCTCTCCAGGCTTTTTTCGATATCCTTAATAGTACGTTTCCATCGATTTCGGTCTTTAATTCTAGGCAAAGTTTGTCTATATCACTATGGATGTTTGTGAAGCCGTCTGTGACCACTTTGTTTAGACTATCTATATAGCTCCGTAGAGATTCGCAATTCGAGGTGGCCATATCTTCTTCATCTACATGTACGGATGAGCTCGATCCTTGTTTCGGACGTTTTTTGTGATTTTTGGCCATGAGGGTATAGAAAAAACTGCTTCTGTCGCAAGGAATGCTCCTAAAGTTTTGTTAGCCAGTTTCTTGGTCTGAAAGTGCTGCTGGACTCACTCATTTGGGCGAGAAAAAAACCATTTTCTGCGGAGCTGCAGAACACACGTCTGCGCGCCATTGTGCCCAGGCCCAAATCAATAAAAATAATTTTAGGTTTGTCACAAATTCTTCATTATCAAGGAGACAGTTGTTAAATTTCCAAAACCGTGGATCGGCTGTCTTTTGGTTATTTTTATATGCGATGTCGGCGTGAATTGGGGAATGGTCCGAATCATAATAAGACAACACATCCGTTTTACTAGTACAAGGAACTAAATGTTTTGAAATAAGCCAATAGTCTAATCGACATCTCTACTTTTCCTGAGCTATTCTGTAAAACGCTTATCACTTGGATTGTTAAGTCTCCATATATCGCAAAGATTTAAATTGTCGCTCATTTCGGTCATGCACTGGATGACATTTTTCTTGCTGCTGATATCTTTTCCGCCTATTTTATCAATATTTTCAAGTGGGCAATTAAAGTCGCCTCCCATTATGAGATTTTCATTTGCGTAGGGACGTAGCTTGCTCGTCAATTCGTTATAGAAATTTATTTGTTGATTTTGGTCATTGGGAGCGTAAACATTAACAAAACAAAACTCTTCACCTTGAAGTGTGAGACGAACAATAAGTAATCTCCTGTTCTTATCATTAGTTATGCTAATATTTTCTGCTTTTAAAGTTGGTCGAAAAAGAATCCTCACACCTCTGCTATGTTTTGAGCCATGGGAATAGCAAATGTCACCTTCTCATTCTGCACGCCAAGCATTTTCGATTGTTTTGTCGCTGAAGGTTTCTTGTAGAAAAATTAAATCATATTTGCCATTATGAAGCCACCTAAATAAATTTCTACGTTTGATCAACTTATGTCTCTGATATTTAGAGAAATACATTTTAAACCCATTGCAAATGTAATTAAGGCTCAACACTTGCATACATGCGTCAGGAGTTCTGGACTTCCTGTTGGATCGCACGGCATTGTGGGTAGGTGGGCCTGGAAAGTGGGCATCGACTTGCAGCGTCGCCATATTGGATTACATCGAGTGGCTTGGCTTCGGCGACCTTTTATGCGAAGAAACCCTCCTTTTGAGCCGATGGAATTTATACACATGCAGGAATATAGAAAATACAGTTGGGCTGAAACGAGTGGGCATCAAATCCTTGTTTGCTCGCCGTCTCTGCTTGTTTCAAGTTGTTTCACTTGATGTATTTAATATACCCTTTGCATCTACAATCGAATTCGAGACGAGAGTACAGAAACTCCAGTGACAAGGTCCAAAGAGGTAAGGAGTCGTATTTCTGTTCTGTTTTGTTTTTGTCTCCTAACCAAATAAATGGACAGTAGTCGGAGCTGAAGTGAATATGTTTTAACTTTTTATTTATATTGTTACAATGTAGGTGTGATATGAGTCGTGAAGAGCTGCCTTTCGAGGTTATCCAGACATGGAAACCTGAGCAACTGAAAGAGTTCTGTCGCAAGCGGGACTTGAAGGTTTCAGGACCCAAAGCTGAACTTGTAGCCCGCGTATTTCCGCGGCAGAAATGGGCATTGCCATCAAGCCAACTGCTCAGGAACGAATTGCTACTACCGAAAAAGAGAAGGCAAAATTACTCATAATGCCAAACGGAACCTCAGTTCCAGATCCTTTGACACTGAAGGATGGGAAGGTGAAGGAAAGCGAGAGCATGACCTCTTGGCCGCCGATATACCTGAGTGATGTAAAATCTAACCTGGTTTTATAATAATTGTCTTTCACCAACCCTGAAACTACTGCAAAAATAAATTGTTAAAAAAATGCCTAGAAAATGGATCTGACTGAGAAAATGTTATAAACTGGTAATCATATTTTCATGGAGCCTGTACAATATAATTGAACAACTACATGTATTATTGTATAGTCATTGCTTTATTTGATCCTTGATATCTAATGTCAAAAGTAGAAAACATTAGTCAAGTTGTTAATAAAAAAAAATGCTTCCTCCACTAATTACTGGTCTTATTAGACAACAACACAAATTTAATTACTGGGGTAGCCAGGGTTTTGTCAAAAGGGCCTGTTCTACAAAAATGCGTAGATTAGCTATTGTCTTAGTTTTCTGTACATCAGCTTTCGTGAACTGTTCTTCTCCACGTTTCCCTGGCGGAATAAAAAGGTCAGCTTTGTGAAGCAAAAGATCCTCTGCGATAGTAAATCCATGATCTGCCATTACTGCATCATATGGCTCAAGGATGTTGTAGAACTCTGATTCCCTTGTCAAATGGACATCTGAGGTGCGCCCACCCCATGCCTCTGAGATGAAGTTGAAGGCCCCATTTGGGGTGATTGAAACTAGGATTTTTGCGGTATTGTGGTGCTTGTAATCTGACCACGTTGATGCTCTGACTACAGGCTCACTTGGGGTCTCTATAAAAATTTCAGTGCAGTCTATTATATGGCGCACCTTGCAGTATCCTGGTTTTTTTTAACTTCTTTGGCAGTGTTTTCTTTACTACTTCCATGCTAGGATTGTATATTAGGCATTTCAGTTCACTAGCCAAAATTTTGACCCATGTGTTGAAAATAGTTGATACGGTACTGCGTGAAATGCCAAATCTTTGTCCAAGGTCTGCATTGGTGGATCCCAAACGGAGTTTCATTAGTGTTAAAAGAAACTCGTCCTTTGGAGAAAGAGCCCGTTTTGGTCCAAATTTTTTTGGTGATTTCCTAAAGTTCCTGCCTTTTCTGGATGTTTTCTTAGGGCCACTCCAATATCTCACTTTTTTATAGATCCTTTCACGGAGTCAAATAATTTGTCAAAGGCAGGCTTTGATGGGATACCAGTCAGTAAATTTACAGTCTGGTTAGTTTTCAGATCTGAATGCTTCAATCCCTTATCCTGTTTGACCACAAGTTGAACTTCCAGCAACTTCACTTTTTCACTTAGCTCCTGTATTTTCTCTGAAAGTTCCATGATTTTTTCATCTTTGTCTTGCCTGCTTTTCAAGCAAGATGTGTTCATGCAAAAATTCGAATTTTCATTAATTTCATACCAGCCATAGACATAGCAATGGTCATGAATTACGGATGCTCTGTCTATGTCAGCATAATCACTGATAGAAGTAGAGGGCTCAGGGTCTTGGAGCTCAACACCATCACAAGCCAGGTTGTCGGCTGAGAGGTCAAGAACAGGTACTGGTATTTCATCGCTACATGTACCTAGCTTAGCTCGTTTTCTGGATCTTACTACAAGAGAGTTATCCCGTGGCGTTGGTGGTGAGCGTTTGGAGGCTCTCATTTTCTTGTTGTGACTAAGTTGCAAAGTTGGGTCTTGGTTTTCAGCCGTTGGTTCGCCGTCAACGAAGTGTAGATTACAAACTCTTGAATCCTTGATAGGCATCCAAGAGTCCCATTCAAACTGTTCCTGCTTATATTTTTTGCCCATTGTAATCGGCGTTCCGGGTTCTTCTTTTCTGTCGGGAACGGGAATAATTTGAAGGGTGGCTGACAGTCACATATGCTTGAGCCATTGTTACAACCATGAAGCTCACAGGTCGAAGCAGCCCATTTCCCTAGCCTTTGTCCACTGTTAGGACAGCCTATGACAACACAATTTCGGTGGCCGAATCCCATGGACAAAGTATCTACATTAAAACAAAAGAAATACGACATAAGTCAAAGTATAAAATAAGCAAAAATCATACTCGTAGCATTTCAAATCGAGTACACTCTGCAGCCTAAAATCGTTGCCAAAAAGTAATGAAACAATAGCTTACCTTTAAAATACCTTTGATTTGGTTTTCTATATTCCTGTACGTGTATAAATTCGGCTCAAAAGGATGGTTTCTTTGCACGAAAGGTCACTGAAGTCAAGCCACTCGATGTAATCCAATATGGCCACGCTGCAAGTCCGATGCCCACTTTTCTGAGCCCGCCTACCCACAATGCCGTGCGATCCAACAGGAAGTCCAGAACTCCTGATGCATGTATAGCCCCAGCCAAAATAGTTGTCCCCGGATGAGGTGCCACCAAACAAAAAATACTACAAAACACAGGACATTACAAAAACTTATTAACCCTTTCACTCCTGGGGGCCCTTTGGGCCTGAACGCCTGTTATTCCTGGAGCTAATTTGGGCAGTCACACAAAATATTGACCAAAATCGAAAACATATATGCTCAGTAGAATTTGGGGGTTTTATAGACAGAAGTGGATAGTGAAAATTGAAGTTGAAATATTGTTCTTTTACAAGGAACGAAGAATATACACATATGACAAACGTTGTTTAAGTACAATCGTTCGAAACTTCAAGTTCATTAAAAAATTTGAATTTACCGCCATTACCGCGGGCTGAGTTTCGAGGTCTTGCCGGGTCAAAAAACAAAATACAAGTTTATTACTTCAAAATGTACATTGTGATGAAGATGTAAATGATACTTTACGTTTCTGTTGCCTATTTACATTCTGTGCTCATTCTGTAAATCATAAACAAGAAAAAATATTAAATATATTTCGAGTTCAAGCGTCTGCTGCACTATGATACTCGGCGAAGCATCGCACTTTGCATAACGCAACATCACACTGTTGGCATTTATTCCTTGTCTCGATGGGATAACCTTTCGGTGTTTTTCTGCCAGCCGCTCTGCACAAGACACACTCCTTCTTTCTGTTTTCAATTCGACCCGCTTGGTGGTCTCTTCTTGGCTGCTGGGCCGGTGCTTGGTTCGCTGGTCGCTTTCGATATGAGTAGCCGTTTATCAGGCGCTTCCCCAATTCTAACCGAAATGCGGCTTGTGATCGCGTGCGCTGGTGGTTTTTTCGCCGATGTTCGCATTCTAAAATATAAGCGTTGCAAGCAGCAACGTTAAAAACGAACCAAAAGATGTAACGGTACCACTTTCGCGACTGCCTTCCCACAGTGTAAAAGGAACGAAACTGATCGGCTCGATCAACACCACCCATGTTTGCGGTGTAGAGATCCGAGACACGCGGTTTTCGGATTTCGATGTTTCTCCCGTTTTTTGTACGTTGTACGACCCGAGAAGGCTCTTCGGGGGAAACGTTTGTGGACAAAAATGCCACATCCCGCTTGTCGTGCCATTTCGTGAACAGGAGGTTGCTTCTTTGTCGCACAATTGTTTCGCCTGGTCGGCGAAGTTTGTTCTTTGCACATGGCGGAAGGTCTTTGCGTGTGCAACGCACTGTCGAACAAGCGTATGTTTGTTGATCAAGTAAATGATCTAACAGAATAGGGCTTGAAAAGAAATTGTCAAAGAAAAGGTGATGATTTTTATTTAAAAAGGGATGCGCCATGTTCATCACCACGTCATATCCCAGCCCGTGAATCCTTCGATTTTCGCCTTCGCTTCCTAAATAAACAGAAAAATTTAGAACATAACCGTTCGAAGAATCAGCCGCCATCCACACTTTTATTCCATATTTCGTCGGTTTTGCCGGTAAATATTGTCGAAATGATAGTCTACCTTTAAACGCTATCATTCCCTCGTCGATAGAAATGCTTTTTGTGGGCGAATAACAGCGCTGAACATTTCTCAAAACAGCGGTCAAGGCAGGGCGACATTTGTAAAGCCTGTCAAAATTTGCTTCTCCACGTGCGGGTTCCTGGCTCGAATCATTTAGGTGAAGAAACTGGCTAATTTCTTCGAATCTGTTCTTCGGCATGACTCGCTTTACTCCCTCGTTGCCCACAAAAATATCGGAAGACCAGTAATCGGCGATTTTTGGTAAAATATTCATCCCCATGATGACACAGACTCCAAAGTACGCTTTCATTTCGTCTTTGTTTACGTCGCGCCATCGAGCGAGACGCTGCTCGTTGCCGGCTAATTTTTGACGAGCATAGCGATTTGTTTCCACCACGATTTTATCGAAAAGATCCTCGTCAAACATGAATGTAAAAAAATTATCGGCCTTAGGGTCGACTCCAAGATCAATAGCGATTCCGGATTCGGCCGAAAAGTCGGCAACATCGATCTCACTGAGTTCCGCTGTCCAGGTTTCTTCTTCTTCTTCTTCTTCTTCATCGCTTCCAGCGGCGGCTTCAGCGGCTCCTTCGTTGGCAGTTTCCTCGTTTATATCCTCATCGCTTTCCTCAGCATTATCTTCGATACCTTCAAAATCTATATCCGAACTATCTCCCTCAATATCCCCAGTATCTTCGTCATCGGAATCTCCAAATATCGCTCTGTATTCATCGATATTGATATCTCGCCTCGCCATTTTCCCACTAAGGTTATTATCAATTTGGAGTAGATGAAGCAAATGCCTGCCACAAAGGAAGTTCCTTTGCTTTATCATCTCCAAGTTGATAATAAACCTAGTGGTTTTACTCGCTTTCCGACGGCAATACACAAAAGTTTCTTTCACAGGAACTTATCGTGACAGCCGCCATACTTACGCGCGTTGCTCATGATGCAAGACAAAATTCGCATCGCTCTCTCCCGGCCTAGGGAAACTTTTCTTATGCGCAGTACCTGCAATGTGATTGGTCAATATCTTAAAAACAATAGAGAAATGTCTGGTTAGCTCATAACTTCTTTTAGGGGAGGGGAGAGAGGACCAAAACAAAGGAGTTTTTATCGGCCGGTTTTGGCCGGTTCAGGAATAGCAGCGTGTTTCCGGTTGGCCGGTTTTGGCCGGTTCAGGAGCGAAAGGGTTAAGCTGTTAAAGGTTAAATAAACCAAAATTTTGACAATTCCGCTTTAGCCGTTGAAATGCGTCTTGACACAAAAAGAAATCATTGTAAAGTGAAACTGGACAGAAATCTTCCTTCCTGAAACCTGAAAAGGAGTAATAAAGCCAAAAGTACAAAGATATCCGAAGGTTTCACGAAATCGATTCCGAAATGACCGCTCGCTTGAAAGGAAGGAATGGAAACGACCTCTGATTCTGTGATGTCACTGTTGATCAGCAGCGAAAGATAGCCCAAGATCCAAAGGCGAGTGTTGAAGAGTATTGTTGTAATTTTTTGGAAAATTCTCTGTTTTGACCCGTTTTCTTTGCGTTGAAAATGGCTGAGGAGCTCACCCTGTGGCATTTAACGTAGAGCCGTACCAGTTTGAGCTAATTGCCACAGAATCGGACGGCAAAATCTCAGATGATATTCGACCGAATTGGTAAAGTTTACTGGTGAGCATTTAAGCTTATTTATTCATTACACTGGAAAAGTTCGCCGTAGGATTGTTTTGTTGTTCTTTGAAGCCCTTTTGTACGCTTATCGATGTTTGTTGTTATGCCTTACTAACTAGACTGGCTAGAGTAAAGCAAAGCTTCTTATACATGTATCCATTATAGTTCCTGCGTGAGTACGGTTTTCTTCCTCGCAGCAACAGCGACAGGAAATCCAGCTCAAATTGTGAACATAGCCGAAACCAGTGGTTACAGTTCCTGTTGAGTGTATTTGAAACTTGTTGAATGTATCTGTCTACATTGCAAAGTGTTACTAGTGACTGTGTTTGTTGTTTTGCACGTATACAATCTTGGGCTCAAAATTTAGGTGCAGTTAAATTTTAGCAAGTGTGTACCAATGCAAACTGGGCAAGAAAGTGTTTGCTGTCGTGCAATCCCCACATCCTGAGATAACATACCACCTGTGCTATGTCGTACAGACAGATGAAGAGAAGTTTATCTCTGTATGCAAAAATCCAGCTGTCATTGAAACAGATTTTAATCAGTATTTTGAAAATGAAGGCCGGAGCACGAACATATGAATGTAACTTTGCTCTGGGCTCTTTTTTTGGGGGGGGGGGGAGAACAAACTCCATGTATAGATTGCTGCAACCCAAATGGGTATGGTTTTAGAGCCACTTTGGTCTGAAAAGGCTTGTTGACTTAAGAGTCAGGTCTAAAAATGGTAATTGATTCGGGGGTGACAGTTATGTCTTGTCCGTTCTGAAAATGGGGAGGAAAAATTACACTTCTTGTTCTCAAGATGGGTAGGGAATATTACATGTTTGGTCTGACAGTGAGTAGAGAGCTGCTTTGTGGTTGAATTTTGTTTGGAAGAAAAGAAAGGAAAATCTCTGGCACCAGGAGAGCAACCATGGGACCAGTGGGGAGGGAAAATTACATATTTTGGTCTGAAAATGAACAGCTTATAAATTGTGTTCGTGAGATAACATCTTTCATTGATACGTGATGAGAATCAAAAACAATGCTTATGGGGTTGTGTGCTAAATACTAAGATATTTGACAAAAGGTGACGTAGTATTGGGTGTACAACATATGTCAAATGTCATATAATTGTTAGTTAAAAGCAAAAACAAATTCTAAACTTTTAGCTTAAACAAATCAAATGTGATTTCATTATTTCTAAGACTGTGTAATCGACTTAATGTAGTTTCTCCACTGTTGTTACCGGTTAGCTAACCTGTTTATTTATTTAATATATATTTATTTTTTTAGTTGACATATTTATTTAATGTTACTATAATGTCAGAAATTTACGCTGACAGGAACAACTTTTCAAGAGGTATTTAAGTACTTCTTGGAGTAACAATGAACATATGCGACACCACAAAAGGAGCTTTTTTTGTTTCAAAAATTTCAACAATCAATTCCTCAATTTTGGTGGGTCAACCATTCCCCCCTCCTGGGAGTACTTAGATAGCAACCGTACAAAGGGTGGATCCATAATTATATTAAGTGATACACCTGTCATAAACTTAGGGGCATGCTCATCTTGATATGATGTCATTTCTGCCTCACCTAAAAAGCTTGAACATGGAACAGCCTGGAGCACCTGCTTGCCAGTGAAAAGCCACAGCACTTAGCAATTAGGCCAGTTTATTAAATCTGGGTTTATGTAGTCTCCTACACAGCTGTCCTTAGGGTCGTCACGCAACGCTCCTCCCCACTGCTTAGTGGAAAGGAGCATTTCGTGACGAACCTAAGAACGGCTGCGCGTAGGAGACTAGGGATTATGTTGTGTTACAACTTTTTGGTTGTCTTGAGTGTTGGCTTGTGAGAGGCTTAGGAAGGGCCTGCAGCCGCTGTATGAAAGTGATAAAAATACATACATGTACGTTATAGCGGTTGTAAATACAATCTTGTAACCTTATTTATGCGTCCAAAACCCGAGGTTATTGTTAATGTTTAGTAGGTGCTATGACTTATAATTCTCAAATAAACTAACTGAAAGAGCGAACAACCATCAGGAGATACAAGCTAGTCATAGTTATATTAAACAAAATGCAAAATTCTTTCCTCTAACTTTCTACGCTGTGCAAATGCTGAACACGCAATTGGAATTCCCCTGTGAAGTTACTCCATTCTTCGGCGGACATCGGTGGCTTATACCGGTGTAACTTGTTGCTCAAAATGACCTCCAGAAGCTCGGAAAACCAGCAAAAACACAGCAAACACACGGGAATAGGTAAGGTTTTTCAAACTTTATTTGAATTTTTAGGTATTTTCCATTGAAAGCCTCCGATTATTTTCGATCAAATCGCTTTGGTTACCTGTGTGTAAACTGGGCGGATGCGCGAATGTTTTGTAGGTTGAAACGATCCTCCTTTCATTCTTTGAACCATTCTTGAGGCAGTTTTGGATCTTCTGGAAACTTGAAATTACTTTCTTTACACTTATAGCAGCACAAAACACCATGATTTCCTGCTCAAGTCCTCACACTTCGAATCCCCGCAATTTTCCAGCTCGCCAACAGTGACGTCACTACTGTTATTTCCGACAATTTACCGACAACTTTCCCGACCACTCTATGATTACCAAGGCCAAAAAGTAGCACTTTTCACGTTCCTTTATCTCTGCGATCCTAAGTCCAATTGACTTGAAACTTCAGAATATGTTTGATACTTAATGAACACATAGCAAGGAAATTGGATTGAAAGAAAAAATGTCGAAATTTTGGTTTATGTGACCTTTAAAAGACTTCATGTATAGAGGGGGTAGCTTTAGTTAATAAAAAAATTGGAAGGAATCCCCTCTACAATTCCCTGCATTATAGTACTACTAAATGGTAAACAGAAATTCAATTTTAAGGAATAAGGAAAGTGTAACAATTGAATTGCATGAGCATAAACAGTCAGACCAGAAAAATGAGTAAATGCAAAATAAGTAAATTCACATCAATCAGTAAATGTTATCTAGGTCTTGATTATTATTAATCCTGATAGGATAGTTTTATTCTGTAATTTAGTTACACTTTTTACCCTTTTTACCTTTCTAATATTTTATCTCGCATTTCTTGTATTGTTATTCGTTATATCGTCTCATAGTTTATCCATAGTTTTAATATTCGTATTCTAGTGCATTTTTATATTTTATTATAAACAATTTTAGAGGGCCACTGGTTTGTTAGTATTTTTTATGCTATTTTAGTGCTACCCTCGTTAAATAAAGACTTTACTTACTTACAGTGTACTTACTTACTTACTAGTCAGCTGATTCTAATTTAACAAAGATTTTACCGTCTATCGTCCAGGCACTGTGCCAATGCTGCAGCTTCTTTCGTTTCCACACTTTGGCGAATAGCTCACGTCACATTCTTGTTAGATTTTCATTGATGTATAAATGACGCCACCACCGTTAAAAACTTGGTTCAGGTTCTGATCTTTCAAGTGCTTGCGAGCTCGGTATAGTTCTTTCTTTGCTCTATATGATTTGAATCTGACAATAATTGGCTTGGCCAGCTTACTGGAGTTCTTGCTTGTTTGTAGTCTATGACATATGTCTATATCATCGTTGCAGATCGTAACATTGAGCGCATTTCGAAGTGCGATGACTTGCTCAGCGAGGTTTTCATCAGGCGTTTCTGGAATTCCGTGAATTTCTAAATTGTGCTTACGGGTGTACTGCTCTAAATCATCGAGCTGGTTGATTGCAGTCCCCAAATCGTCGTACATTTCTTTGCGTTCTTTGTTGGCTTCATTTAACGATTTCTTTGGTGATTTCACTTCTTTCTTCAGTGCTTTATTTTCCGTCGTTAATGTTTCTATTTTAGCTACATGGAATTCCAACGACTTCTGAAGCTGAGTACTGGTCGCATAAAGCCTTGTTTTCTTCGATTTCCTGTCAATCCAGATTTTAATACAAATATTGGAAAAAATTAAAATTATCACGACATGCAAGATTATAGATCCAATATGACCTCATCAAAATGTTCTGCATGTACAGTCTGTACAAAGGACCCTATAACCGTTGCAATGGCCTTTACTCAAAGGAGTATTTCTAAAGGCTTAATACTCTACTGAACTACTAAACACATATTCTTACATAGCCTTCAACTGCTACTAATGTACAAAAAAGACCTTGATCCGTTACACATCTTCTGTGTCGCCTTCTTCGTCGGGCTGAACGACGTTTGAACAAAGGAAGCCTCTACACTCTCCACAAGCAGGAGAACAAAGTAGACCAAACTTTACGCAGCTGTATCTTCTGGTACTACAGTTACTCTCACAGTTGTAGTTGATTGCTTCTAGCACATACACTGGAGCTGGCTGCATGTCTGTCTGCATAGGAACCATGTGTCCATCGATCACCTTCCATCCATGGTCCTCTTCACACTTGTCCATTCTGCCGCTGTACTTGATGATAGATGCGTAGGCTGTGATAAGAAGCAGCAGATGATGTGGGCGCAGTGCGGGAGGTTGTACGCAAGTGATACTGGATAAAACTTTGCGATAAAAGTGCTGCACTCGTAGGGGCATCTAGCTTCTCTCCAGGTTTACCATTGTAGAGACAAACGAGGGCATTTTCTCCTGCTGTGATAACGGCATCCCTAGTGGCTTGTGGGTCTTTGAACACGCCAGCTTGTTGCCTAACGAAAGGACTTGATTTGTTTTTCTTTAAGGAAACGGATTTCCCAATGCCAAAAACTCTAGAAGTTGTGGTGTATCCCATTATGGCATGTGCAAACAGAAGGTTGTTACAGATGTGATCTGCAAGAGCTCTCCAAATGTTCTTAATGTTCCAGCATCTAGATATTCTTTGGGAGTTTGACTTGGGTTCTGGTCGAAAGTGGATGTCATATTTTGTGTCCTTTTGTCTTGAACAGAAAAGAACAAAGAAGTCGTGTCATCTCCAACTAACACAGTGTTGTGTCTTTCTGCTGAGGCAACTGCTGTTTGTACCACGAGAACACCCGCATCAGCCCCGCATGCAATACATCGATACCATGCCTTCTCAAATGCAGGGCAAGTGTGGTGATGACCCTTTGCTTGTTGGACTTGTTGGAAAAGAAACAATCTTTATAATACAAACCATGTCCCCATTGAAGTGAACTGCAGTGCTCATTTCACCAATTATCAAAGAATCAAATGTGACCGTGAATGGGAAAATGTACCTTAACACGTATCCGTTAAATGGGCAATACCATTAAGCATCCGTTAGTAATCCGTTAGAAAGCGTTCTCAAAAACGTTAGAGGCATTAGCGTAACCGTTAGCCGTTAAAGTCAGACCGTTAGAATGGAAGGTGAAACCATTAACAAAAAAATTCTGTATCCGTTAGCTGTTAACTTAAGGCCATTAGAACGGACAGCGCAACCATTAACAAAACTTATGTATCCATTAAAACGGGTAGCAGAGCCGTTAGGAAAAATTAGCATCCGTTAAACGGGTAATGTAGCTGTTTGACATCCGTTAGAATGGCATTGCACATTGCTTAAAGTAAAGAATAATCAAATAATGCGCGCCTCCTTATGTACACTGTGAAAAACGCAAGCCAAAATGGAGAGGAGCCATGAATCATCACACCATAAATGCGTGTGTGACTTCTTTCAAAGTTATAATTATTTTAAAGGTCTACTGTGTACTGCGATCAAAAATACACGTCTTCTTTTCCCTTTAAATTTATTTGGAAATAAATAAAGCACAATTTGCTATGACAAAATGGTCCCAAAACGGAAGAGGAACTTTGTTTTATTTCACAAGTTGCCGATCCGAAATTTGCATAAAGTTGTTACTGTGTTTGTCGTGTAATTCGAAACAAGCAAAATAGCCATGTTGAAAGTTTGACGATTTTTTAGATTTAATGCGCTGTTGACTCTAACTCTGAATCGAAAGAAACAAATTCTGAACAAAGTGACAAAAACAACTTTTTTCTGATGAAGACAGCGCCAGCCGACTTTCAATCCAGTCACTCATCGCTACAAGCAATGTGACTTCAAAAGTTACCGCTTTCGCAGCGGTATTATGAAACGTAAACTTTCTCCCGAGCAAATTTGAATTGGGTAAAACGTTTTTAAAACTGGAGAGAAAACCATAATTCCAAACCAGTACAAGCGTCATGACCATTGTTTAAAATGAAAACTAGTTCACTAACAAGTTTGTTTACAAGCTAAGCACATTGAGCTACTCATTAGTCATGATCGGATTATTCCACTTGTGTGACATCAGAAATTTGCATCAGATTACATTCAGTGCTGTCTAGATGATCCTCGAAGTCAGACACGACACTTTGATTGCGTTTTGCTTTCGGTGGAAACATTTTTCATTCAATGGAATCAGCAATTCGTGCGTCGTTTTACTTAGCATCGTGATAGATAAGATTGTTCGGCAGATCTGACACTGACATCCTATTAACTGTTTGATACTTTCACGGTATCCGTTAGATTTTTTCTTAACCATTAAACGGGTCCAGCCATCCGTTAGAGCAAATTGCACAACCGTTTAAAACGTTTTCAGTATCCGTTAGGCATATGTAGTTAGCCGTTAGAACGTTAGGATAAAACATTAGAACATTTTAAGGTTCCGTTAGGCACAACTGATTAGCCGTTAGAACGTTAGGATAAAGCGTTAGAACGCCTCGAAGGCCGTTAACTATCCGTTAGTTTTTACCAGTTTAACGGATAAGCAATAAAGTACGTTTTCCCGTTCACAGTCACAAATACTCCCTGTAGTTCATGAAGATTAACCCTTATACCTTCGTCAGAGATACTTCTCTCGCCTTCTTCCAAAGGTAGCGTGTCACCTGTTTGTACTTCTTTTCTTCTGCCATTTCTCAAACCATCACCAGGCTCCACATCTGCAGCGTCTGTCGTCAGAATCATTTACTGGCTCACCATTAGAATTCTCAAGGCCCTGCGTCATTATAGTGGTCAAATTTCCAAATGAATTATTCCTTGGATAGTGTTCAAAACTGCATCAACCAGTACATGTCCCCTGAAGGCCCTCTCGTATGCTTTGCCAGTCATCATGTGCGTTACTGTGTTTGATGCGTTTATCTGTTCAAGTAAGTTGTGAAGTCCTGAGCCTGTCATAAACTGAGCGTAAGAAGCTCTTAAGTGTGTGAAAACCGCTTAGTCACAGTACAATTTGATGCGTTGCTTCCTTCTGGTTCGCTCTCGATAACAATTAAAGCCTTCAACCACAGTGGTTGATCAAATGTGACGATCGAAGTACAACTGTAGCGTTGGGCTTATGTGGAGTGGATGCAAGACATGTCACTGGGATTCAGGTCAATCATGGGAAGAAAAAAAACAGAATTTTCCCGGGTGTGTGCCCTTGTTTACTGCCTGCATCATTCCAGACCATGATGGGAGTGGTGATTGCACCGTTTAAGAGACTCTCCAGAGGAGATCAACAGGGGAGATTTTACCGGCCGTCAATGTTGGGTCTTTTAATCTTTCGAACTTTATGGAAGCTAGGCCATTACATGATTCAGGATGTGTTACCTGGATACGGCCCACTGCCGCTATGACCTCCTTTGTGACAGTTACACGTGGAACAATTCTTCTGGTGTGTGTGCAAGGAGTTACAGTTACAATCATCCTCATGCCGTGGAACGTATTGTGTCCATGAATTGTTCTAGTGTTATGATCACCGTTATCTGCCATGCATTGAATAAACTTGCCTTCGTGATAGCTTAGCACTTCTGCTCCTTGTGAGATCGCTGTGCATCGTTCAAACCGCTGAACTTCTTGATATGAGCTACAAAATCCATGCTGTTGCAGGGAGTCTATAAGAAATTTGGATGCAAAATGATGGTGCACTTTACTCCCAGACCTAGTTGAAGAGGAGCTACCAAGACCCTGGGTCTAATGCACTGCATTATGCCTTGACCTAAGGATGCCACCTTTGTGTCAGCATTCTTGCTGACTAGCAGTCTCTTGAACTTCGCTTTTAAGAGTGAATGTCAGTAAACATCGAACACACCGCAGTCAGCCCAAAATTCGATTTTCCTAATACTTTGCATATTGGTAGGCTTAAGTACCACATATATAAAAATGAAGCTCTTTTTTACTTAAATACTCATTCGTTTGCAAGAAATAAATTTGAAATCGTTTATGGTATTTTCCTTCATCAAAAGCCTCGAAATTGTCAACATTCAAAACGTTTCTGAGCAAGCTTAACACAAAGCTTGAAATGTTTTCACATAAATCCTATTCGATTGATGCTTCCTAAGTTACGTTGAAAAACCTAGGCAATTGCAAGATCTCAAGTCTACAGCTGTACATGAATGTCAATTTAGCGAACAGTTTGAAACAGCCAGTTCAGATACCGATGTTGATTCGATGCATAGAATACACTGTACAAAGAACTTACCTTTAAGAGCTTTTTAAGACTGCGAATTCAATTTGTTCTAAAAACGAAGGCAAAACACTCTAGTTTTGTGCAGTTAAGTAGTTTACAAATGTTAGTAAACTCATCACAAACGACTTATCCAAGGAAGACGATTTAATCGTAAACACGAGACATGTTTAACATCTGTTAACATGCAGAATCAAGTTTCGTTCGCGTTTCGGCGACCACGCATTTTGCAAACCCACATCAGTGTTCTGATATAGTTTAATCTTGATAGAACGGAGATATCCAAGTTTTCTACGAATATAAACGTTTCCTTGCCCTTACATCGACATTGAGAATGCGAACTCTTCTTTGACAGGCAAGACAAAACAAGACTTGCATTACAACAAGTTCATTAAAACCACGTGCAGGATGTCACGGCCGACTGTCTGATGGTCTTTGCGTCTTTACCACTTTAATTTCCCAGCAAAACAGGAATACTCAAAGAAATAGCATAGAAATATATTTTAAGCAACACCATCGCCTTTCAACACAGCTGAAAAAGCAATTTGCTGTCTTGACGGCTTGAGATCTATTCATTGCGTTACAGAATGAATCATGCAAAATTTGCATATGGTGTATTACGTGTCTCAATTGAAGTCTCGAATTACCTTTTAGATCACAGAGTTTTCTTCGGATGTTTTTTCGTTTTCTGCGAAGATTAATGTGATATCGACTTCAGCGTAATGAATGGAAATATTTTTCAAACATTGCGTTGCTTCCCATTCAAAGTTTTCGGATATTAATATTTCTTCTCCCCTAAGCGCCATGCTTGCACACGTGTGAAGAAAACAATCAAATTCGTTTGCAATAAAGTACCAAGAAATGCGCGGTGCATCGCTGTAATCTCTATTACAAATCGGACCTTTTAATGTAGAGTATTTTCTGGTTTCAATCATCTTTATGGGCCTTTTAAAACCGGAGTTATGACTTTTTGACGATTGCAAAACAAAAGCGCTACTGACGCGCTCATCAGCGGCTAATGTTTACTAAAAAAATATCATTCACTCGCAATACGGTCCCGAGAAATATTTGACGCATCGTGTAATCCTTATTACAAATTGTGCCTCTAAATGCGGAGTGTTTTCCTGTTTCAATAATCTTTATAGGGCTTTTAAAACCGGAGTTATGACTTTTTAAAAATTTGCCGCGAGGCTTACAAAACAAAAGCCGACTGATGCACGGCTAATGTTTACTAAATAAATATCATTCGCTCGCGTGTTGACAAGTATCACTAGTTTTAATTACGGAACATATTGGAGCTACAACGCTTTTGGATTCAAGTAGAGTAAACAGTAGGGCTTTCTTTGGAGAATAACCAGGTAAGTTTGACACAACAATTACCTAAAATTGGTTCAGTTGATCGATCGAGAGACTGCATATGCACAGCTGCTTTTCACGCGCACAACCGCACGACAGAGATGGTTTACAATGTAGATCGAGTCGAATTTCGAATGCAGCAAAACAGTGCCCAGAAATGCTGGAGAATTGACAGACAAAACGAAAATTCGCTCGAAAAATCCCTGCGAAATTTCGAGCAGCGCGAATTATCGCTCGAAAGTTCGCTTCGAAAGTTCGAGCATCGCGAATTATCGCGCGAACTTTCGCGCGGAACGAAACAATGGGTGTCACGAGATTTCGGCGATTTATCGCCGCAATTTTGCTGTGGCCGAAATTTCGTCGAAAAGCCAGGAAATTCGTCGAAATTGACTTGCATTACTTTTGCACAATACTGTACCTTTAAGGATAGTTTCAACTTTCTGCCGTTTTATTTTCTTGGGATCTTCCGTACTTTTGCAACAAAGCATTCCTTAAGTTAGCAGTTTTTCACTATTCGGCCGCCATATTGGAATGCAAAACAAGGACGATATTGAAAGTTGCAAGGTTGTTGCCGCCACTTATCAGCCGACAGAAAGACACTTGCACCGAGATTCAAATCTAAATATTCTTCGTGTTTCTTTTAAGAACTCAAATCAACAGGATAAAGCAAGGGATGAATGAAAGTATCGAGCTTTATACTAGAAAAGAAACGCGTCAGGCAAATATTTCACACTTGTTCCGTGACTCACCTCAGGGTGACCTCACTCAACAATCCAGCTGATACAATAGGCTGTCTTTCGTTTGTTTCATGTTTAGATTGATTTCTTCTCTACACAAATTATGTTTAGTACTGTTATGAATCTGGCTTTAGCTAGCTTTTCATCAAAATTTTTTTCCTCCTGGAGATATGACAGATATGACACGTAATTGTTTTGAATATGTTTCCACACTTGACATACCGACACGGTTCATTTCCTATCTGTCACGCAACTGATAACAAACGAAGTTACCAACTCTACTTAAGAGTCCATTTCAGAAGAACGTTGAAGCCAAAAAAAAAATTTAAAATACAAGGACATACTGTACCAGGCACGTAAGCAGGGCTTGAATTTAGTTATCAACTATATTTTTTCTTCCTATTTTTAAAAGACGTTTATACTCTCGGCAGAGTCTTGATCGGAACGGGACACTGGACAAGAAAAGCCTCCGCCAAGGGACTCCCGCCATAAGAGTGAGGGGGTTCTCGTCATACCTTCTGCAACCATTTAGAATGATAAAATATAGAAAAATCACCCTCAGAATTATTCTGATACCTTCCAGTGTATAATCAAGAAAATGTGACAGGAAACATAACTGCCTTGTTGGCGGGTACCTCATAGGGGTGAAAAATGACAGGCTACGCCCACAAAAGGATATTCGGGTACCTCTTGGGAGTTCCCGTCACCTTTTGGGGCGCCTCTCCAAACCCTCTCCCCCCTCCTATCCCACGCATAATCTCCTTCCACATTCACGAGGAATGAGGTGTTGAAGAGTGTGCTGAAAGTTTCTCTTCTTACTGAAAATGTTTTCAAACTTGATGCAACGGTTTTTAAAAGGAAACGCCTTTTCGACAACTACTTTAGGCTTTGAATGTAGGGTTCAGCTTCAACTGCCCTCTGCTCATCTTCACTGTCGCTGCTGGATTCGTAATGCACACTAGTGCCTTGTGAAGCCTTTTTCGCCAATAGTAGAAGAAAAAAGCCGGCTAACTGACTTTTGTGGTGAAAAACTGCAATTAACTGCAATTAAAACACTTTCACACGCTCCGCAGAAAGCTGGAAATCGTGCATTTCCAACGGCAAGAGTTTTTTAGGTTCCCTGTGGGAGCATGCTACCACACCTCTCTCGATTCCCTTGCCCCCGGCGGTGGAATCTAGAATCTAACCTCCTTTCTCTAAGTACCCCAGTGTTGCGGGTCTCGTCTCTCAACTTGTTTTCAATCGCCCAGGTAGAGGCCTGACTCCATTCCTTAGTAGCAAGGGATCAATATCTCACACTAAACCCCAACGAAACACTTCTTTACGACTGATTGATAAGAGATTTCATGCCTACATCAAAATGCTCCTCCCCCCCCACCTCTCTAATGGTCAAAAGTCAAATGGTCCGTCCTTTACAGTGTCAGTTTTAGCACGGATAAGCAAAATAATCCTTTCTTTGAGAGAAATTTATAATCAAATTACCCTTAATTTCACAGTATTGCTCATTCGTGACTAAAGCCATATTTTGAAACTGTATTTTTCTGTGACATCAATTATTCGGAACTTCAGTGGTGTCACGCAAGCCAGTCGCGCCGATCACAAGCATGAAATGCTGTTTTGTAGCAAGATACATTTACTTACAGGTAAAGCATTAATTGACGTGATTCTTTTTCTTAGTACATGATTGAATTTATACTAGGGAAAAAGTGGTAAAGTCAATGTTGGCAAGGTTGTGCACGCGACACTGAATTTTGGACAATAGATTCCAAAGATGATTCAAGGGTGAGTTATATCCATTTGTTGTGTAATCTATGAATTTCATCCGGAAACACGTTTTGTTAACTATATCATCTAAAACTGACAAAAATAAGATACCTGAACCAGAGGTTATGGAGCTGGAGAAATCAGCGTAACAGAACTTCATACATCACCAAATATTCTCAAGGCCTTTCGCTCTTATCTGAATGTTTTTGACGATGAGGTGGGATAATATTTTCTACTGAATTCAGTTATGTGTAGTTTTATTTTTGAAAATAGCATCATTGACAGAACATAAAACCTATTTGGTGAGCTTCGTTTAGATTCAATATAGCGGCTCTTGGCCAATCATAGAAATTGGTAAACTTCAACGAAGTTTACTTGCAAGCCTTTTAACTGTCCCAAAAAAATGCAAGCATAATTGTTAACATCTATCCTTAAACTGTATGCAAAGTACATTCTGCAGGTTTATCTTGGCGTGCTGACAGTTTTCTTCGGGTGCTGTTTCAGGCTTCCTCACAGCTATTCAAAAAGAGCTGTCAAGTGTCTCCAAGTAAGGGGCCATAACATATATATGAAAAGAGAGTAATTGCTTCTTTCTATTGTAAACGAATTGAATAAGGGCCAAAGTAGTAAGTTATCGCAGAGAAAGTTTTACAGTTGATTCTGAACTCACGCGACAACGCTATGAACATGATTAAATTTCGACCCTTCGCATTTCAAATTTGGCTCTATTTGGGACCCAACGGTTTTTATTTAATTTCTCTCAAATGAGCGAATATTTGATCAAACAAACCCCGTTTTCTTTAGTTTGGTACCAAAGGCTATCAATGTAAAAAGTATGGGCGGAATCGAATTTTGAGCTGTGGCCGCAATGTTCCGATTATCTTTGGTTCTTACGGACATTTACTCTTAATCAGTCTGGTTGCTGTTTCGATTATTTTTAGTTTCTCATTGGCGTAGTTGTTGAAGTTGTAGTCGTTTGCTTATCAGAAAATGTCAAGCAAAACTGCATTTCAATGAAAAGCTTGATCTCTTCATGGTCGAAGAGGTACTCAGACCTATTTGCTGGGAGTAATAATGTAAGTCTGAGGAAACTTAATGATTATTTGTCAGACCTATGAAATGTTTTGACTGCTAACATTTAAAACATGAAGAAACACTTCTTAAAAATGTTTGAGCGATTTATTCAAGATCGGATAGTTAATTTTTTTTAGATTTCCCCATTTGGTGTGCTACGCTGTGTAGATTACATCGCATTTATTTGCTTGTCGTTGGTAGCCCCAAAATCGAAAGGCTGTTATTTGTTTACCGTTGCTATGAAAACCCTGATTGGCGTAAAAAGCTCATCATCCAAAACTTTCATCCAAGCCTAACATCTGTTATGAAATTAAGATTCATTGAGCAAAAGTAAGATTATGTAAAAGCGCATTCAAAAACGGAACTGTGACCCTAAAAACCTATTTGGAACCACCTTAATAGTGCTCCAAATACCATTAAAGTTGCCATTAGTTACCAGGTCGTAACTATCTCGAAAACAAACAAAGAACTGGAAAGACCAGCAGCTGTTCTGAGCAGAACTGCCTAAACACTCATCGAAAATGGGCAGCCCCACAGGGCCATTACATCTTCTTCGTGGTGTTCACTTGCCACCACCATCCAGGAGAAATTCCTATATGCTTTGGTAGACCTTGAAGTCCTCCTGGTTAAATCTAGTGCAATGATCGTCACACCAAATGCCGAAAAATACAAATTCGCATGGCCGAGATTAAAAAAAAAAACTCTGAGGCAAAACCCGAACTTCCACTTGGCCTGAAAGGTACACTTTGGTACGTATCCCTCCTCCCAGTCCTGGAAGACATATTTTATCGGGCGTTATTACAAAAACATGCACGCATTTTGCATGCATTTCTGGGTTCTTTGATAGTGCACTGGTCGAAGAAAAACCTAAGTGCCTGAAGTCCTTCATTATCGGGAATTACGGTATGTAAAGAAGTAATGGCGCCAAACCTAAACTTTACGGCCGCTACATCAACAATTGTATTGGCGCTACTTCAGCTAGCAGAAAAGAACTTGATCATTATATAACTTATGTTAACTCCTTTCACCCGGCGCTGAAGTACACCTGGGAAATTTCCGAAACTTCAATTGCTTTTCTTGACATCAGTTTCAATCAATGGCAATGGCCAATCCACCAGTGTGCACTACAAACCTACAGATTCCCACAGTTATTTGTTGCATTCATCCTCTCATCCTTCCCATGTCGAAAACTCTATCCCGCCAGCCACGAAGATACCAATGCCATCCAAACGTGAAGTAGCTGAATGAAATAGTCATGATGCGTACTTGATTTGCCACAGTGTTATAAATTGCTATGATAAAATAAATAATTTGTTGTGCATCTTAGAGAAATAGTATATGGAAGAAGGAATGTTGGTCGTTTTGCCTACAAGTCGATTTGCCTACACTGAGGTCGATTCGCAACGTGATCCGAGTTGTTTCGCACTAAACATAGGGGCGATTCGCCAACATGAACATGTTCCAGCTTGATGGAGGCCAGGAGTTGCTGTGGATCCACGTCTCGGAGAGGTAGTTCACAATCTGCTTTAATGGGGCTGTGGTGGCATGCAGACTCAATCCCTCGAACATTGGATGGATTTCATCTTCAAGAAGGAAAGGTAGTGCCACGAATTTCCGGAGATAAAGGTGGGTCCCTTGGTTGTTTTGGTATTGATGCTGGAGCCCAAGCTCTTGAATCTATACAAAAGGAAAGGAAAGTTGTATTTATATCAACTTTATCACATTGCGATTTATGCTAGTAATCATCTGATTAGTTCCCTCCCTTGACTGAAAATTAGTAGAATCGTCAACAGGCAGTGAAAGAGCTGGCGAAGAACACTCCACAATGCCTTATCAAAATCAATTGTAGTCTGCCGGACTTGAGGTTCAACAGGAAGCAATTCAAGGATAGACTTCAGGACCTAAAAATTTAAATAAAAAATAATTTCTGAGACTGAAAAATAATCTTTTTCAACTTTTTATATATCTTCCAACCTCAACTTAGAAAAAACTCGAAAAAGGTAGATACAGTTAATCGACATATTACCTTAGGATAGTCCTACTACTTTCTTCCAGACATCAATACAAAGACTTGTGGAACTTGCTTCCCATGATCGTCGGTGCACATAAATGAGTTGATTGTAAACAGTTGCTGGAACGGATGCTTGACTAACTAGAATGTACCATCTATGTACCAACTCTTTGCTTTGCTTTGCTTAGGTGTGCCAGTTGCTGGACGAGGTGGCGGTTTCCATGCTTTTTGGTATGGGTTTTGGCATGCTTTTTGATTGGGTTTAGGAAGTGCGGGACATGGCTCATCTCCCAGTTCATTTAGAAGGACCTAATCAAAAAGAAGAATGAAGGAAATGTCAAACTTTGGCTACAATTCTGAACTTTGTTTTATCCTAATTCTTTTTAGGTCACTAATCAAAGATTACCATACGATTACTTTACCTCATTGATGATTGCTGAAGAATGAAGGAAATGTCAAACACTGATTTCCTTTTGGGCGGACGGTACATTGCCAGTAGGTGCAATTCGGTCTTCGAAGCTGTACATTGTATGTGTAGCTGTCACTGTCTGCAAGTTTACATTTGGCACGCTTTGTACCACCTTCTACCAATTGAAGAGGCTAGTGGAAAAACCTCCTAAGTGACTTTTTGGGTGCTTTTTTATTTTGTTCAAAAATTGCTGATTTTTCGCACACAGGCTTGTTTTCGTGTGGTAAACATTGATCTGTCTTTATTCTAGCCATTTTCCACTTTTTTCTCCCAGAAAAACCGCATGCAAAAACACGGTCGGCGTTCCTCACATTCTTTTGTTTAAAGGCAAAACAAAGAAACCGATTAAGTTCTTTTGTTTCGCAAAATCAGCGGAGCGGGACATTTAAGTTCGATATGAATAGCAATAGTGTTATAATCCTTTATTGACACATGTAATGCAGCGTATTCCGCCTTGGCGCAGTGGGTTAAGTAAGTGTAAGGATGATGTTGTACAGTTTATATTGCGAGTTCGACGCGTCCTCACCTCTTTTTTCTGTCGGCAGTGGTTGCACTTTAATTTTCTTCGCCGGTTCAGATCTTTGTTTTCTAAATAAACGAAGCCAAACTAACGAATAACAGGGACCGTTTAGTGCTTTGTTCGCTGACAGTGGAAAGAACGTCTGAATATCGAAGTAGTCAGAACTCTTGTAATGTTGTTCGGTGCGTCGCCGCCTCTTTTTCTTTTCCGTTTTGTTTTTCTTTTTGTTGTCGGCAGCGCTAGCGGTTGCCCTGTTTGACCTCCGTTATCGAGAAAAAAAGCAAGGCCAAAAATCGTCTTGTCTTTTTCGCAGGACCTGCAACATGAAAATCCACGTTGTGAAACAACAAATCCGCGAAAACCTATCAGCGAACGATAAAGCGTTTTGAAGACCAAACTGCAAACTGCATTTCCAGCGAAAGATTGTGCTAATAAAGGCACACTAATTTCAAAAGTGAAAAGGGAAAATCCGAGAAATGGGGAGAGTCGCTATCAGAAATGGTGATTGTGTGAAAACGATTGAATGCTGGTCTGCTGAGCGGGAAGCCGCGGGCTCAAACCCCCGCCCGGCCAACTTCTTCTTTGCCGTCAGGATCAGTCTGCCGCCTATATTTTTAGTATCCAAGCTATTTAAGCTTATACTGATCCAGGTCTACAAGAGATCCGGCACCACTCAACGGTTTGTCGCTGTGGTCTTGCTGCTCTTTAATATCTTTAAAAACCTCAATTAAGTTTTTTTTTCTTTGCTGTACTGAAAATAGATGAAAGGACAGAAAAACGAAAGAAGAAAGGTTGGTATCGTTAACATTCCAGTTCTTTCCTTTGAATCTTTCATTGCTTCCCCAATGTGTGACTTTAAGCAGTGTTCATTCGTGTGCTCTATCCAAACTTTTTTTTTCCTCTTCATTATGGTCAGCTCAACCTCCGATGAATAATCCAGTCCAGACGAGTCACTCAATGAAAAACGGTTCCTTTAGGAGCCATAAAAATATATATATTTTTGGCTATATACTAAAACTCTTTAACTAATTCACTAACTTAAAGGCAATTGCCTTTTAGGGGATTTGGATTTTGTTTTTACTTGGTTTTGTTCAGTGTCACTGGAAACTATTGTTATAGAAATTTTTTTTTGCCAGTGCAGATCAATATTGTGTCAAGTTTAGATTTTTCTATTAGCTACAAATAAACAGCGCAAATGCATGCCATTTGCTCAAAAATGGCTGTTTTCCCGCGCACAGGCTTTTTTTTCAAATTTGCTTTTGGTGTGGAAAACATTGCTCTGTATTTGTGTTGATATAACGAAGATATGGCTCCGCAAAGGCACGACATTTTACAGAAGTTTTATGGTGGGAGGGGCGCAAGTTTGTAGTAGCAAAGTTTTTCTACACCTTACAATGTACCGGTACATAAATACTGTCGAAAATCATTGCTTCATGCTATTTTAATTTAAGAACATAAACGTATAATATAACAAAACTAAGTGTATTTAACTTTTAGAAATGAAATTTACAAATAAAATATGCGTCAGAACATTAAAAGGTAATTGTTTTTTAGTAAATCCTAAATTTTGTAAATACAAAATTACTGTCTTCACAACAAACGCAGACCTTTCAAAAATGACGGATTAAAAAGAAATGAGCACTCCAAAAATATTTACACAAACATTAAAATTTAAAATAAGTGAGTTTTTTAGTGTTTACAAAATTAATGTTTAAAAATGGTGTTTTAAGTATTTACACCTTAGTTTACAAAATGTCCATTTGAAAAGTTTTACCACAAATAGCGAAAGTAGGATAGCAAATTGACTAGCATGACCAAACAAAATCTTTATTCAAACAGTAGCCTCCTCCAGGCGTCCAAGTTGCAAAGAAAGTGACAACAACTCTTTTTAAAAAAATTTTTTCGTCAGGCTGGAAGAAATTGAAGGTAATGGGGGCCGGAGAAAAAAATGAATTATGAACTCTTTGCTCTTAACAATCAATCTCAGCGACGCCTGCAATAGGCTATTGCTAACAAAACAAATCAAGACAAACGATCGTTTTTTATACAGAAAAGCTATAACAACTAAAACAACTGAATAGATCAAAACAAACCAAAAAATACATATAAAAACACAGTAGCTTAAGAAACAAAACAGGTACACATTCTAAACAACACCCAACTCAATTTCTTCAACTGGGCCATCATCTAGCCGCCTTGAGGGGAAATATCGACGGGCGGTTTCCCGGCAAAGACTGAACTGGCTGTTCATGTAATAGTGGTGACAAAGCAAGCGCGGTGACATTACCCATTCGGGAACGTCCGCCGGAGGTTCAAAATTATTCGGGTCCCTCCGAACTTCACCCTCTGCAGCCCTATCTGAGACACATTTACGACGACAATACACCAACAAGATAACAGCTACAATTAAAATAACGGAAGATGGAACAAAATATACTAAAAAACTTAAGGAGCCCATATTTATAAGAAATCAATTAGCTATCCTACTTTTCTGGCCTTTTCGTTTTCTTCTTTTTCTTCTTTTTTCCTTTTCTTCTCTCTTCTCTTTTCCTTTTCTCTCTTCTCTAATCCTTCTCTTCTCTCTTCTCTTTTCCTTTAATGCTCTCTTCTCCTTCTTCTTTTATTCTTTTATTTTACTTCTTCTTCTTTTATTCTCCTTTTCTTCTTTATTCTCTTTTCTTTTTCTTCTGTCTTCTATTTTCCTTTTCTTCTTCTTTTTTTCTTCAAATGTTAGTTTAACCTGTTGACAATAAAGTGATGTGTATAATAATTTTGAGTTGATGGTCTAATACAGTCGAACCTCTATTAAGTGGTCACTCCCTATATAGCGGTCAGATACCACAGTTCCAAGAAAACTTGCCAGTAAATCACTACAGAACCTCCAAAACGGCACTTCTCTTACGTGGCCGCAGCCGGCTTCATGTCATCGATATAAAATCACCCATTAACCGGCCAGGAAACCATTTTGGCTTTTTTCAAAGCCAGTTCTGTAAAAGTTCAAACTTCGAGCCAAACAATCCGAGAGTGACTCTGTAAGGACGGCGTTACAGTTAGGTAGATAAAAGAAAATTTTCTGTCGTGTGTTCACGTTCTACTTAAAGGAGTTGAATCACGGCTACTGCGCATGTGCGATTTTTGAAAACTGTTCATCCCAACAAGAAATCAAAACGAAGGCGAAACCTCTGACCGACTATATAAATCCAATTCCATCTCCGTCCACAGATCATTGTTTTCAATTTCACCTCATATTTTACTTCTTGGATAGTATATCTTTCTATAGAGCGTATTATTTCGAAAACTGAGGCACATTTTAGTGCTTTTTCGGGCGCTTGAAATGTCAGCCCGAGGCGGAAAACGCTATGGAAGCGGCCGCAAACTGTTGTCACCAAGCAGCTATCTCAAAAGCTCCGAGAAAAGAAGCGAAACTCGTCGCTCCTGGAACAAAAATCACGGCAGAATGTGGATTAGACATGATGTTATGGCTACATTCAAAGCGTTGAAGGCGAAATGTGTGTATTCGTCAGATACGGCATTCGTTCAGCATTTGTTGGCTTATGAACTTCGAAGGCAGAGGAGGTGAGAACGGATGTTTCTACTCTTTGATTCATAAATACCGTCGAATTATTTTATTTCCTTGCCTGATTCGAGAACGGATTTCCGTGCTTATTTGCTTCTGTCTCCATTACAGTTTAGATGCCAGAAAAGCTAGCAAAGAAAAGCGAAGGCAGGCGAAAGACGTTCAAGACAAAGGTTAGTAAATTTTTGTTTACAGTAGTTCGTGCTTACGAACAACTTACCTCGTTCAAGTTTGCATTATAAGCGAGTTTGCTAAACCTTCCTAACCTCGATTGCTATTTTTGTATAGATGGAATCGATGTACTGACCTCTACCCCAGTAAAGAGAGATAGTCGTGGCGATGAAGCTCTTGCTGTTAGCCCCATAGATGTTGTGAATGTGGCAAGCGTAAGGTGAGAAAATTGAATGTCGTGTTTGGATAAGAATCGACTAACTTTATTGAAAGACTGACCTACATGTATGGTCTATTTTGAACACGTTTCCCAGTGTTTATGTTACAGGAATTTATCTAAGGCAAACCCAGCTGATTACACTGTAACTCAAATCATTTTCAACATGAAATTGACTGACCTACGTGCATATCTATGTGCAGCTTTGAAGATGATGTAGATATCACTGGCACCGATACCTCACAGGATATCAGTAGTTCCAGTAGCAGCATTTCTGACGATTCATCAGAGGAAGATGAAGATTACAATGACAACTACTTGTAAGTGTCGAACTGGTGTTTAGTTCTAACTTTAGCTGTGTTGATTCCAGTTGCATGAAGTGTCTTTGTGTCTAGAATTTTTAGTGCATCAAAGATTGTCAAGATAATAGAACAGCGTGTTTCCAATTTTTATTGTTCACTTACTCCCCAACAACTACAGACAAAGTAAAATTTCCATGTGCTGAAAATATAGATGAGCCAACATAAACAGATTGGAAACTATTTCTAGAGGTGCTAAAGAACTAAATTATAGGGAGTGATACTAGACCAAGTTTGTGATCATGATCGTATGTGACCCATGTGGCATTTTCCCTCTATGCCCCTGACATAAACTCTGCCAATGTGTTGTTTGCGAAGATCTGATAGGGATGCCTGTTGTTTTTTTAGAGGTCCAAATTGGGACTCGGGTATTTTTTGTCAGTATCAGAGAAAAATGAGGTGTTTTATTATAAGAAAAGGCATTTTTACGGTTATGCGACTGAAAAAGACACAGGCCAAGCCAAGTAGCAGTATTGGTATTTTACAGTAGAGGTCATTTTGTCTTATGTACAAGGTATTTTTAGTGGGGACATTTTTTAGTGCAGATTTTTAGGGTGTTAATGTGATTTTCCTAAAGACATCCATATCCCTTCCCCTGGGCACTAAAGCAGAATAAAATGCATGTATTGTCATGCCTATCACCTTTTCTCATGCAAATTTATTTTTTCTTTCAGAAATATTTCTGGCATGTCAAATGCACTGAAGCAGCTTGTTGCCAATGCTGATGGTAATAGTGATTATAGTGACAATGACAGTGATGAGGATTATTGGGGGTAAGTCTTTCACGTATTCGTATTATGGTGTGCTTTCCCATGAGGGATACACGCGATACACAATCTTTGAGTCCTAAAGGCAATATTTTATGCAAAGTGCAGCAAGATAAATTGCATATCTTCATAGAGCCATGTATTATACTTCCAACTTCTTTATTATACAGGCATAAAGAAAATACTGATACCCTAATATTGCTAAAATGATTTATTAGAATGAATTGATATCTTCACTAGCAAGGATGTGGAAAATATGTTACTGATTAACTGTACCATGATACTTGTTTTATTCGCAAGACTATGAGATTTCCTAACAGGTTTCTTCGTACGTTTATTCCTTCAGAGAGGAAAGTGGCAGTGAGCACGACCTTGACATGACTGTGGAAGAAAATGCTGCAGTTGAGTTCGAATTGTCTGGGGTGCTAGAGGTTGATGAGAGTGAACCTGAGGTATTGTTGCATCCCATCCCTACAATGGCCTCAGTATCTACTCAGACAGAGGAGCGAGAAACTCCTACCATTCCATTCAGAGTAGTCCCACCAGTGGCATGTGTGAATGGCCCTCCCAGAGAGAGCAAGTTCAGTCGGTGGGAGGACAATCAAGCATATCAGCAAGAGCTCCAGCTGGTACAGGGTACGAAAGTGATTTGTGCACTGGACCTTCTTATGCAGGTGTTTGCTACGAAGTGTCAAAATCCTGGGTGCCAGCAGCAGACTTGGGTTGACTACACCCTTTGTGGCACAAGCGCCCTTGTAAAATGGACTTGCCCATTGGGGCATAAAGGGAAATTCTGGACCTCCCACAAGGTTAACGGTGCTCTAGTTAATAATTTGCAGACATCGGCTGCCATTTTATTATCTGGGTGCAGCTTTATAAAAGTTGCCAAGATGGCACAGTTTCTGGGCTTATCATTTCCATCAAAGTCCACATTCTATCGAGCACAGAGGCTTTACTTAATCCCTGCTGTGACAGAATGGTGGAAGTGGCAGCAGGAGAAGATATTCAGCGAGCTAAAGGGAAAGCAGATTGTTGTTGCAGGGGATGGGCAGTGTGACTCCCCTGGATTCACTGCCAAGAACCTCTGCTACTTTCTCATGGAAACAACCACAACATACATAATTGACTTGGAGGTACTTGACAAAAGAGAGGTCGACATGAAATCAGTGAATATGGAGAAACAAGCCCTCAACAACATCTTACTCCGACTCCAGATTCTCCTTACCATAATTGAAGTCGTAACAGATGCATCTGCAAGCATCAAGAAGCTGATAGGTAAGGGACTCTAAATAAACCCGCAGTGCTTCTAACAGGCTATTGGCATTACGAGTCTGCCAGAGCAGGGCACAGGTCACACATGTTGTCCAAAAATTGCAGCTAACTGAAAGTTTCTTGTCCAAAATTGAAAATATTTAGTTGGGAAAAAAACGCCTGTACAGGTGAAATTTCCAGCCTTGCAGATGACAGGTTAAAATAATCCAACAGTTGCCAGATACCGTTTACATTGTTGGCCTATACAGACCTTCTAGCCCTTCTCGGGCTACAACTTTGTCAGTCCTGAGTGTCACACAAGTTGATTGTAGGATTCAGGGATGTAGATAGGAAAATTTTAGGATGAATGTGATGCCCCTTTATGGAGAAAAAGTAAAGTAAACATTCAAGAAAATCAACAATAGCTGCCAGTCATCATGTACATCTTCTGTTGTTATGACCCCCTTTTTCCCAAATGCTGGCTAATGCCACTGTGTACAGATACATCATTATGTTATTTGAGTAATGACATTTACATATTATATTCCAGCTGATGGCTTTAGGCAAATCTTCCACTCCCTAGATGTTTGGCATAAGTCCAAAGGAATAAGAAAGTGTCTTACAAGTGTAAGTGTGTTTTCCTTTATAAATGTTTATTGCCAGTACTATGGAAATTTTGTCTGCGGGAAAAATTACGGTGGATTCTTCCATTAGAATTTTACCTGGTGGCACTGTCAGTTTATCCTTGTCTGACATTACACTTTCACTTTTGAGACTCCTCATCTACTATATTACAACTCCTCTACAGGTTGGAAGTGCTAAGGGAATGGAGAAAGTGGCTCTCTGGACTGACAATATTGTTAGACACTTTTGGCACTGCTCAAGTCTGGCCTCTGAAGTCGAAGGAACTGATGCAGAAGCTCTTAAAAAGATGAAGGTAACATTTCCAAGCACTACTAAACTAACCGCAGAGTTTGAGAGATGCCCGCTACAGTATTTGATGCTCCAGATTTACTGCTTCACTGACATAACAAACCAAGAGGGTGTTAAAAAGATGAGAGAATCTGCAGTCTTGGGATCCCTGTGTTTTATCAAGCTGTCCCCTTTCTCACAGCTATTGTTTTGAATCATTTCTTTACATCCAGCACTACTTATGCATCATAATGAGTTTGGTTTTTTTTTATCACAGGATACATGGATCTCCCTTTTGCATCACGTGTGCGATCAACACGAGTGGGCGGATGGCAAGTGTGACCACGAGCCTATTACCAACGACAACCACAAGTTGCCATGGTTTGACAGAAGGTCAAAGGACTTTGAAGCTCTCCAAGAAGTAATTCTCAACTCTGACCTGCTGGAGAGCTTCAAATACTATACAAAATTTAGGTAACTGTAAATACTATGGATTGATCAAAGAGCCATGCTCAGAAATTTTGTTCAGATATTTTTGCTCACTCGAGTATAAAATTCCACTTTGGTCCAGCAACCAACATATTTTTTCATACATTTTTCACATTTGATGACCTTCATCATGTGGTGAGTGATTATGGCAGAATGTACCAACCATGCCTTAGGATTCTGAAAAGGGGTTCTGTGCAACTCATTGAAAGAGTCTGGGGCAACTGAAAATCCCATTCAGGGCTGTAACTTGAAAGGAATTGCTTTTTCAACTACATGTAAAAATGTTTAATTGGTGACTAAAATGTCAGCAATTTTGTCTCCTATACTGTATTCTATGAAATGTGCCTCAAAATTGATACTATTTTTTCAAAAATGCTTCCTCATTTTTTTATTTCCAGCCCTGAATGAGTGTTGCTAATTAAACCACGTTTTGTGGTTTCTTCCCTGGGAACTGTTGTGTTTTCTTGTTTTGGGGCTCACTGACATTTTTGTTATAATTTTAGACACACCGGGGCTTTAGAAAGGGCCAACTCCATGTCATTGATGTATGCCAGCAAGAGATATGCTTACACGTAAGTTATAAGACTTTTCAAACAGCAAGTGAATGTTTTGAATTACCACCTTCAACTGGGATCTTGGATAAGTACTGCAAAAAAGCTCCAAATGCTAACAAGCACCAATATCTAAATGTGTTGCAGCCCCAGTTCCATGAGGTAATAAGAACATACACTGCAATCGCTAGGGTGGAACTGGGAATTAGTTCAGGGGAGGATCGTTCAGGGGAACGCAGGGGTGGTGGAACAGTTTTCTACATGGGGGGGGGACTCATTAGTAAGATTGTATTGCAAGTTGGAGGGGCTGAGTTTAGTGAAAAGGTATGAAAATTTTACAAACTGTTAAGTATTTTGGTTTTTCTATCGTGAAATGCCATGTGAGCATTCTTACAAAGTTGGTACAATTAGAATGCTTGTCATTGTGGCATGAGTCACCCTAGATAAGTGCCCCATCAGAGGCTCAAAAATGAAATAAGTGCTGTAATAGGTACTCAAATAAACGTGGCATGTAGCAGCTAGACTGGATTGGTTGTGCTTACACAATTTTTTTTTTCATATATTGCTCCTGTATAGTAAAAAGGTGTACAAGGCCAGGAAACAGTTGGCAGCTTTGGATTGGAACTACCATGCAGATGTTCCTGATCAGGAAGATGTTTTTGGTGAAGTGGCTGTGACCCGCAAATACAACCAAAGAACTAAAACCTGGAATGTGAAAATAGTGAAGCAGGCTAAAGACTATGGGTATATTTGGATGCTCTTAGCTAGAATATTTCGCCTGCGAATGGAAGACAATGATAACATGCAAAGGATTGTTCCAATGGAAAATGATGACCCCAGGAGGATTGCCCCCACAATTGCTGTAGTGCCAGCTCCAACATCCCGTGAGCTGTTTGTCCAGCACAGCAGCAGATTCAGCAAGGACAAAAAAGAATGAACTCGAATAATTTGTAATTGGTATTATAGGTTATATGATCACACTTTTATAACAATAGAGTACTAAAGTGATGACGTTACAAAAAAAAATTCTATCAAGCAATAAGAGCATAATGAATTAATGCTACACACCAAAAGAGGCAAATTTGTTGAAACCAGACCGAGATATGGCCTGCTGAATACATAATTTTCTTTAACAAATCACTGTATTTTTGGTTGCATTCATAAAGTTTTGAATCTGTCTAAAATACAGTGATTTGTTAGAGAAAATTATGTATTCAGTGGGCCATATCTCAGTCTGGTTTCAAACAATTTGCCTCATTTTTGGCAATTGCCTTTTTTGGTCTTGTTTTTCATTATTTCTTAAACAGAACCTGAAATGCAAAAATTTTCAAATTTGTGAATTCACACTTTACTAATCTATGCATGGTTCCAGAAAAAATCTCCCCCCACCACCACCATCAAGGAAGTATTTGAAAATGGCACTTTATAATAACATATTATAATCACTGTGCTTTTTAGTGAAAATTTCAGAAGGGTGGGGATATGGAAAATTTCTGGAATCACACAGTGAACAACACTTGAAATCTAATAGTCAGTTGCAAATACAGTAGTAGTCTGCACCCTGTTTATGACCCCAGAATTCCAGGTCACCCTGGAACCACTCACTAATCAGAGTGGTCAGAATTCAACAAGCAACCCAGAACTGCTGTTGTTAAAATTTTTTAGACTTCTTGTAAAATGTAAATACCCTAAAATAGGGCATAAATGTGCTAGGTTGATTCAGAATTTTTGTAACTTCAACATAGGAAATTGTAATTTCATTGATTTTACATTATTATTTCAGCCAGCCTTTCTGTGGTCATTTTATCCACTGCCATTGTTGTGGCTGTATTCATGAAGAAAAACAAAACGTAACAGTTTGTTGTGTAGTCCTGGCATACCAGTCGAAACAAAATTTGTATTGTTCATACACACAATAAATCAAACAGACTTGAAATAGAATATAGTGTCAGTGTGTTCTGAATCCCATGTACACACCAGTGGCAGATGGGAAGTGTTCCCTTATTCTCCATACACAGCACGAGGGGCACACTTTGCGTTTGTTTTTCCCTAGGAAACCATATTCCTCAATGATGTAATGTCTATATGCAGCTTTCCTGAAAGCCCTGCTACTGTTGTCCTGCCTGTCGTTCCTTATATCGCAGGTGCTTTTTATGCTTAGCTGCAGAAAATCTCTGTCCAAACACAGTTTTGTAAATCTCCTGCTACGTGAGACACAGTCTCGTGATTTGCAACAGCGATTTTCAATCTCCTGCAGCATAGAACGGCAATGCCCGCATTTGCACCACTCTGGTACGGGTTCAGTGTTCCGTACGAGAGAAGCCGTTGGGGGTGGAGCGAACAAAGCACTCCCACTTGCACCAGATGTATGCCGAGATGAGGCAGCTGGAGTGTGTGGGGCTTGGTTGGTCATGACTGCAGCACCTTGAGTAGAGGTGGACATGGCTGCAGCACCTTGAGCAGAGGTGGACATGGCTGCAGTACCTGGAGCAGAGGTGGACATGGCTGGGGTATGAGGAGCTGAAGTGGACATGGATGGAGTACATGGTGTTGGAAGTGAAAGATCTGTGCCCGAGGTGCCCTGGTTCGTCCCCCAATCACCATCATTAGGCTGGTCCTCTGGGTCCTCCATGATGAGAAGCATGTCTATGTAATCCATGCTCCCCACTCCCCTCTGTAGGGCCCTTATGGCCAACTTCTTAGCCATTTCCTCATCCAGAGTATGGATGAACTCCTGACAGGTAAAACAGATAATATGGGCATATAAGAAAAAGGAAAACTAAACCTTATACACAAATTGTTCCATTTTACAGAAATCAATTTCAAAAGATGCAACTAGAATTTCTCAAGCACCATGGGGGATCTTCTGGTTTGACAAAGAAGGAGGGGAGCCCATGAAAATTGAATACTCAGAAATATCTAGCATAGCAGTTGTAACAATGAAAGTGTGGTGACTACTCAGAAAATATTTGTTTTCACAAATCAATTTTAAAGGAACAAATTTCAATGTAAAACAATAAATAAAAAGTTTCTAGCATAGCAATACATGTGGGGAATGAACAAAACTGAAATACTACTCAGAAAATATTCTATTTTCACACAAATCAATTTCAAAGGAATCAACTTTAATGTAAAACAATTTAAATAAATTTTCTAGCATAGCAATATATGTGGGGATTGGGACAAAACCAAATTTCAACGGAAGAAATTTCAATGGTACGGAATAAAAAGTTGGCATACATGAAACAAACTGGAAACTCTGATGGAATGAGGGGAGCCCGGTTATTATTTTGGATTCTTTATTTTACACAGACTTCTATTTCAGAGGAAGAATGTCTAATGTAAAACAAGCATTATAAAGTTGATAGCGTATGTCTGGGATGGGAGAGGGAAGTTCGAGCAAGTTTGCCTTGAAAAATCCTCGCAGGCAGTAGGGACTTAGTTAAAAAGTATCACCTTTACTCGGCGGTTTTCGAGGTCTCTTTCTTCCTCCTCGGTCAGTTGGCTGTTCTGGCCCTCGGTGTTTGCCGGTCCTTGGACGAAATTCCAGCCTTGCACTGCAACTGAACCCTTGAACACAAAAATCATGTGAGTAAATGACAAATGAGGAGTTTGAACTGACAAGACAGAGCAACTCGGCAGCAAAGAGCTCGAATATTCAAGAAACCTTACCTCAATATTCTTGCATTTTCGCCGACTACACGTGCATAAGTCGCTGCAGAACCTGCCAGCAGTCTTGCATGGGCACCCAGCTCTCTTTCTTCCTTGCTTTGTTGAGCAAGTACTTGTTTTCTTGCACTGGCAATATTGTTGAATTTCCTGTTCGCGCCATGAACAAAATGTCGCACGATTAGGACAAATCCTGGGGCAATTTAAGCATTCTAAATTGTGCCAAAAGGCTCTCTATTTTTGGAGCACAGCACGTCGAAAATATACAAAAGGGCGCACTTACCGTTTCCTGATTTTCTTGGCTCACTGAAGCACTCATAGTTCCTAACTTTTCGTCGTAAAGTTCGAGGTCAAGTAAAGGCTGCGAAGCGTGATACTAGTTCGCCGGCGTTTGCTTTGACTCTGTGTGACTCACGTGTGTTTACCTGTCAACTGAGCAGGCGCATCAACCGTATTTCCGGTTATGCGCAGTAGCCGTGACACAGTCCCTTTAAAACTAAGTCATTTCACATTGTTGTTTCGTAGAGGACGGCAAAGAAATGTACCAAAATCTGTATCGCACATGCAGAGTCTTTGTTTTGGTAATTAAACCTTTTGTTTTGTGACATTCTCTTAAGCCGTTGCCATCGTGTTTGCTTAAGTTCCCTAATTTCGTAGTGAGGGGGTGGATGCAAGGGGGTCACTATGCTCGTTCAAATGGCCGGATCAAATGAATAACAGATTTCGTTTAACAAAGAATGCAGTGTGTAATTTCCGCTTTTCGAGAAACAGTTTAAAATTCGCTTTGTTCTTTTCTTTCCAATACTGGCAGGTTACGAATAGCCCTAATCCTTGTTAATCAGTTCGAATCAATCCAAGTGCCTCTATGTGGTTATGGGATGGCAGGCCGGATTGTACAAGCTAGGATGTACAGTGCAAACCTAATTTTTTGTTTAAAATAGCTACCTCGTCATAAAAGCCTTTTTATTTACAACACCCACCGGGACAACGGCTGTGTGATACTGTCAACTTGATCATCGGGCTATTATGTCCATATTAAACCAAAACTAACACAAGAATGAAAGAACAAAGAAGGAATAGTTTCATTTGCTTCGGCTTGTACTTTCAGGCGCAATTTAATGGAAATTTTATTGCAATTTTCCGAAATTTATGCAACGATTTCCATAAGGTGCCTCAAATCTCTTGCGCAGAAAATCACCGCTAGTTTACATGCGCAAAAAATCGCAGAACAAATCGCGAGGAAAATCCCCTGTTTAAACGGACCTTTACAACACACTTCTGCCAGTGTTAATTACAGTCAAAGCTCTCCTTGCGACCACTCTCGTAAGCGACCAGCTCTAGTTAGGGCTAGCATTGTGAAACCCCATTTGACTTGTCACCTAAACTCTGTAATGAAAAGCTCTCATAAGCGACCGCTCCCGTAAGTGGCCGCGTCCACTTTTGTGAATTACCAACGGGCTTTTTCCTGTGTTTAAGTTCTCGTAAGCGACCACTCGGTTAACACTTTAATAAAAGCACTCGGTTCTTGTTCAAATTTAGAGTAATACATAACAAAAGTGCTTATGGTTCTTTGACTTGTACTCTTCACGGACCTCTTCGTGATACACAATAAGAAACTATGTAATGTTATTACTACAAAACTATAAGTAACCACTAACTTATGCCAAGCTTTACGCTAAAGGCTCTTTTAGGCGACAACTCTTTTGTTTCATCGCGTGGTCGCTTACGAGAGCCCATTCTCGTAAGCGACCAGCTCTAGTTGCGACCAGTTTTCTGAATTCCCGAGGTGGTCGCTTACGAGAGCTTCGACTGTACAATAATTATAATTGCATCTTTTTGCCTACAATTTGATATCTTCTCTATTATTCTCCATTGTGGATAGGAACGAAATCCTGAAACTTTGTTTAGTATCAGAAAAGTTATCTAGTGAATCCAAAGAACTTTAGAAAATCTCTCGGTTTTTTTATTTCGCAGAAAAAGTGGGGGGGGGGGGGCAAGCCCTTCCCCTCCATTGGCCCCTCCCTCTGCGCAGTCCCTGTCAAGTCTATCTTCATTGGATCACTTCAGAATGCTTTCCCCAGAGTCTAGATCAGGGCGGAAAAAGGTTGGGCGATGAAACGAGCATGTCCGAGCAAAAAGGTGTGATGCAGTGGACTGGGATCAAATTAGGTGCTAGATCAAAATTGAGATCAAAATGGTTGGCTGCTTGGGTTTCCTCCATAATCCTGATAAAGTTCCCGAAAAACGCCGACTTTGGGTTATCTTTTCTTTGTCTTATCCGCCTTGATCTATGCTAAAAAACTGCCTAAAAACAAGCAGAGTAAAGTAAAAAGATGGAAAATGGCGTTTGCATGACGCGTGGCATGACGCGTATTTATAATGCATGCAGCTCGTGCAAGGTTAATCAGGACACGTCCCTGGTTAATTAATTAAATCAAATCAACATGAACACAGCGCTTCTTCTTCTTCTTTTTTCTCAAAACCTCTCCTATGCTTTTCTGTTTCTTTAGGAACTACAAATAGAATTGCTCCTTAGTTTAGACGGTTTTCACTGCCATGTTTTTGTGAGATAAAGGGAGGGGAAATCTTTAATTTCACTTTTAATTTGTTTATGTACAGTTGACGGCGTTGCGACGAATCATCGCCATGGCGCGTTGCAAGGAGGCAAAGTTTAAAGCTGCAAAACGCCACTATCTCCAAATATCTCTGGCTAATTTTTATTATGTTATGTAAAATTTATCGACCTTCAAAATATGTAAGATTTAGGGTGGAGTAATTTGGAGCTTTTGTAAAAGAGACGATGAAAGACACCCATGTCATGTTTTGCGGCAAGAGCAAGCATTCGACACCGTCAAATTGAGCTCATTTTTAGGCAACCTACTGTGAAGAAGATTGGCTTATATGCACACAGACATAAACATTTTAAGCTGTGAACCAGGACTGTGAAAAAACGTTTTAATCATAGTGCATGGCTGGCTGAAAAATAAAGAAAGAAAATGAGATTTCCGGTTTGTTGAAAGGTAAATTTTGCCGGCTACCAAACGCACCGGAAGCGCGGAAAGAGCGCTCGTGCCAGTCCTTCTCCGCATCACACATCGCTTGAAGAGCGGGTTGCTCGTTTCATCGCCCAACCTTTTCCCGCCCTGGTCTAGATCAAACATCTTAAGACTTCAATGAAGTGGCAGTTGAAGTTCCAGTGTACCCTACAAGCTTCCTCTAGTGTGAAAAGCTTTAAAACAAACAGAGAAAAGATCTTACAACGATTTTGTTGAAACTCTCAAGTTGGAGGTGATAAGTTCTCGTTTAAAATTTGGTCTCAACCGCAGAATTACTTTCGTGTGGTAGGCAGTTTGCCTAGCCAGCACTCATGAGACATCTTGTTTTATTGAATATACGTTTTATGGCTTACCACGAAGCCACTTTGACGAAATTGAAACAAAAACCACGACAATCCTTTTTTTCTGTCGCAAGATGCACTGTGACAGTTGTGGCTCACAGTCCACGTGGCTTGCTTTTGAGAAGGAAGAAAGGGAAAATATTGCAAATTTATCCCACCGTTCGCGTGGAAAAAACGTCAAGGAGCATAAGTAGCTCGTGGCGATTCGCCAATCCTAGAGGCATGAAGCCACTTCAATAACGCTTCAAGCGTTTTGCAGGAAGCATCAGGCAACGAAAACAGTGTTGTCGTTGCCTGATGATTTCTGCAAAATAGATCCTGTATTTTTGTAGATCAGCCAAGGATCGTGTGACTGAATGTTTAGACACAATTCCTAACCCAGCAGAGTCGCAAGCTTGTGTCCACGTGCAACATGCTTGGTATTAAAGTTAAAAGCGACTTACTTACTTGATCTCAGCTCCTTGCTCAGTGCTGCAACAGAATGCTTGGTTCTCTTTGACCTCTTTCAAAACAACTCCTGGTGTCAACTCAGTAACACTGCTTCTTTGTTTGTGAGCCCCTTAGGTGTGAATGGCGCATGTGAATAACCGGAAGTCAGAAATTCTCGCAAGATTTCCACGTAAAATCTTCAGTGCTGTTAAAAAAAGCCTTTTGACGATTTCTGTCTTTACGTAGAAATGCCAAACGAATAAAGAAATATTTTTAGATGCATGGAACATGTATAACATAGCGATTTAACTCGCTACTAAAGTCCACGCAGGTTGAGGACGCCACGTCAGCACATATGGTGCTGGAAGAGACGGAGATAGAGTTCTCCTTGTTCCTTTCCTTCCAGAGTACTCAAGAGCTAGAGGCACTTAGTTTGGCTATGTTTTCATCGCACATAGTCAAAATATTTAGAAATAGTGCCATATTTCCTCTTGTTAGCCCCCTCAGACTGGGGCCTAAATAGAGGAAACGTGGTAGCATACCAATATGAAATCAGACCTGAAAGAAGCATGGTGCGTATACTTAGGTTAATTTTTTTCGTGTAAAAGTGCTGAATTTTTGCAAGTGGCCTATAATTTAACCAAGAAACTTCTCCGGGTCTTTTTTTCGCGGATTTGTGCTCCGTTTTCAAGAAAACGAGACCAAAAATACGAGAAGGCTTCCTTTTCAAAAAAACAGAAACCAAAGAAATGCCTCAATCCTTTGTCTTTGTGAAACAATAAACGCAATGAAGCGGCACAAAAGACGCTTCGAAATCTGTATGTATATAAATGTATATTTTAAAATTAATGCAGTGTGTCGTGGTACCATTGATGGCGCAAAACGAAGGCGTAGTATTCTCCCATGCATTATCAGATGGCTTCGTGACGTCGGTTTGAGTCTGGATACCGTCGTAAATTTTTCTTTCTTTCTTTCTTTCTTGTTCCGTCTGCTTGCTCAATTACGGCGGCAAAATCGCAAAGCGGTGCGTTCGAGATGTATCAGTTAAAAAATTTTACGCTATATTTTCGATCGGGACAAACGTGGCCTGACTCATTAATTTTTGACAACCACCGCATAAACGTAGATGAGCAAGTTGACATTTTCGGCTAAACGTACCATTAATTCGCTTGTGCAGTCGTTTCACTGCTAGATTGAATCGGGACAAATACGTAATTATAAGGATGCAAGCAATAAGTTCGACTCGAAGACCTACCGCCACATAATTCCAGAGAAATCGCAAGCATTCGGACAGTCAACATTTACAGCGAAAGATTCTGTTAAGTTGTTGAAATCTTTGTTGACATTGTTGCTTTTTCTATGTGCAGTTTGAACCGCCTAGATTTCAGAGAGCGAAATAAACAATCTGAAAGGCGGTTCAAGATAAACAGCGAGAGTGTGCGCCATTGTATGCAAGACTATTTTAGCGTGACATCACGAGTAACATTACTTTTAGAAGCATAAACTTATTTTAGCGACAAAGGGTAGCAACCATTCCGTTTTTCGTGCAAAAATAGTCTGGGAGCTAATGTATTTTTCCGTGGGCATTTTGAGAAGAAAGCAAGCCAGTGGCCTAGTAGTGTTGAGTAGTCCATAAGGAACTCAGAAAATGTTATTGACATTTTTGTAGAGCGCCAAGAGAGTATTAATAGGATGTTTTAAAATGACCTGTGTGATCCAGCATGGGAACGAGGCTGAAAAGCTTTAAGTGGCCATAACTTCTTTCTAGTTCGAGAAAACTCAACCAAACTCACCAGAAATACTAAGTAAACAACACTCAAGCTAGTACAATAGCTATTGCCATATATGAGGGTCACGTGATAGCTCCAGCATGAAATCGAGGCTAGAAAGCTACCCATCAAAAAAGGCTCGATATATATGGTGGAGGCGAGACCTAACTCAGGGGACATACTTGCTAGACAGCCCTGAACCCAGCAAATTGCTTATATTTATTAATAAGAGTCACGTGATTTACATATAGCATGGAAACGAGGCTGGCAAGTCTTGCTTGATGAAACAAAAAAATGTATATCATCCCGTTCAAAATTGACAAATATAACAAGCCACATCCTCTAGAACCACAAAAGTAGTACAGATTGATTCAATCGATAGTCACGCTACCAATTAATAGAAAACAAGGCTACGCGTTTTCTGTAATTCTTTTTAGTGAATTAGAAATTAGGCTTGTCGAACAAAGGAAAATACCTATGGTTTAGAAACAGCAGAAGCACTGTGTCTTCTCACTCCAAAATGATTTATTTACTCTTCACTTGAAAATCAAACTCATCTTCATGAGGTCATGAAAGGTCACTTCGTAACTTCTACATATCTCTGACATCGATGGCAGTTCTAACCTACAAACTAAGAATACTCCTTTTATGGCGAAACATATAAACATATATGAGCTGACTATCATGAAAGCAAATCAGTTCAGTTTCTTTGAATCTCGCCACAGTTTATTCCTCATTGTATTCATCGTCGTCTACCACCTCAGCAAAAACATTCTGGCAGGGTTCATCTTCTTCATCAGAGCATGCACAAAGGTCTGTGCACGCTAGTCCATTCTTACGACATTGGCATCGGTTGCTTGCGCACTGCTTCGTGCACCCGCATTTAACTAGCTGAATGATAGCTTCTGGCGCTGGTGGTAGCTTTGTCATCACTGGAAGCCATCTGTTGTCATTTTTCTCCCAGCCATAGTTTTCAGGAGATGGAATATCAGGGTTTGCAACAACATCGTTATTCCACACCATAGCTTGATAATGGGCGCGTAGAACAGCTTGATGTAGGGCACCTTGGGTTGGTGGAAGTCGTTCTGATTGGGCTTGACATTTAGAAATGCCTTCCAACACAAAGGTTTTGCATGGCCTGAAAAACATCCGGTATTATCTGCTCCACTAAGTGCATGGAACGCTGGAAGAGCAGCTGTTCTTGCTTCCCCGAGAGCTTGAACTATTGGCTTTAGCATGATCGATCTGCGGTTGCGCCCTTTCCCTGTAACAAACGAAACATTGCCACACAACTCTGGTTCCCGTCTTAATGCCAGAACAAATACATCAGTGTCAGGGGAGTGGATTTGGATCTCTGTTGCGCCATCTGATGTCGCGTCAACAGCGTGAGGAATGATCTTGGTGTCCGCTTCTTCTTGGTTGCTTTCAAGATCTTCAACATCTTTGTGTGTTGCCTTGCATTCACTACCCCACGCAACAACAAAGCGCCTTCCATGCTGTATCCTGAAATACTTCATCGCCTTCTCTGCCAGGTATTTTGTGAGCTCCATCTTCATCTTAGTGTGAGACAGAAGCTTCTTCATTGACACTTTTGAGATGTTGGTGGAGTCTGTGATTCGATAGTAGACGGCATCCTGACCTCCTTGCCTCTTTTCCCTTGTGGCTTCTTTTAAGGACATAGTTATGTCGTACCTATCGAAGATCAGGCGAACCTCGTCATTCCTTCCATACTTTTGTTCTATTGTTTCAACGAAATGATCTGCAAGCTGGGTGCAGTTCTTCACCCAATCTGGTTTGTCCAGGCACTGCAGCTCTGCCATACCGTCAATGATGGTGACTTTCAAATGGGGTGCAGCGGTATCTGTTGTGGTGCCGTCATTGATTCCCTCGTCAGGCAGTCTGGATGGGAGCTTCTCTAATATGGCCATAAGTGCACTTTTTGAAGAGCAGTGCAGCATTGACCCATCTGATGCAAACATGGACCTTGGTACTAATGCGAACTCATACAGTCCGATCGTCTCCTTGATGTCCATGTCATGGCGGCTGCGGCATACCATCATCATCCTGGCAAAAAGGGATCGGTCCTCTCGCAGCTCAATCATCTTCTCCTTTGTGGACACTTTCACCTTCTTCGCATTACTCTTCCATGTACAAAGCTTTTGCTTCCTCATTGTAGACCAAATGTTGACTTTCTCGGACTGAATGCGCTCCTTCACAAACGTATCAAACAGTGTTTGTCCTATGGCAGTCTGGTTGCACAAGTCTTCCTTGACTTTATCTAGCATTACAACTTTGGTCACAAGGTTGAAGAGATCCAAGCTTTCCTCAGCAAAAGGGTTGGTAAAGGTCTCAATAGTATCCATCAACGCTTTGACATTCTTGTCTTCTCGGGACAGTACAGCTGTAGTGTGGTGGTGATGTCGAGTTTGGATCTTGGAAGCTACACCTGCCATACCCTTTGCCTGCTCTGCAAGATTTGCCATTTCGGGAGCAATGAGAAAAAACTTGGTCCGTGCAATTTGGTTGAGGGTGATTCCTACCAGTCCCCCGCTTACTTTCATTGAGCGATGACATGCTCAAGTCCGTGATCTGCACCAAGTGCACAGAATGGAATGCTGGAGTTCTTGTTCACTATCCAGTTTCCCGAGAGGAACTCTGCATAGACGTCTGGATCAGTTGTTGATAGGGAATCCATTTCTGCAAGATACAATGGCATCATACGGGCGTAATTCAGGCGATCATGTGCAAAAAAGTATTTCGTGAAGACTTGAAGGGCTTGAAGGTGAAGTTTCCATCACCTGTATGTACTGCTCTGATAAACTGGAGCATCTCCATGACCATACGCATGTACTCTCTCGTCACGTTAAACAATGGGTGCTGATCTCGTGTTGCGTCAAACTCTGCCATCTTCTTTAGAAGATCTTGGTTCTCAACAGCTTCTAACAGCTTAGTGTTTGCTTCCTTCAGTTCAACATTTGATGCTAGGGTGCATGCTTCAGCAACTTCTTGTGAGAGATCTGCGATGCTCTTTAAATCTTCTTGAGAGCTCTGAAAGAATGCCTTCTGATACAGCGCAAATAGCGCTTGAAGAGTAACAACATGTGCCACTTCACCTCGCTTGACATGATTCCCATCAAGTATCTGCTTCACTGTCGCTGGGCCGTAGATATCAGCCTCTATCCAGCACATGTCAAGACCGCTGTCTTCGATAAATGCGCCAATGGTGCGCTATTGCGCCATAACAATGTGCAATTCCCCTGGACGGAGAATGAGATGTTGAAGATCGTTTCTTGCCATCTGGAGCTTTTTCGCTGGCTGATAAAGGCCAACATCCAGAGAGATGACAGTTTTTCTGCCTGGACCAACAACACTCGTGTTAATATTCTGCGCTTGCATTAGAATAGTCAACAGCGTCAGCCACTCATGGGCTGGTGCAGCTAACAGTGGCGGGGTGCCTACCTTCGTCACTTCGATAGGGTTACCAATGAGAGAGTTGTATGCTGACCACACAGGTATTCCTGTTCTTCCAGGACACTCTTCTCTTTCTGCTTGAATATCTTCATCCCTCTCACCCTGTGGTACCTCGTCTCTTATCTGTCGCTGGCTGGAAAAGTTACGCGCCAAGAGCCATGCGAAATCTTGCAAACTGACGGTGATGGGAAGCTGACTGGCATCAAATGAAGAGAAAACTGGATTTGCTGGCTTCGGGCAAGGATTCGGGCATTCCAATAAGGCTGTGATAGTTTCCGGAACATCCTTTACTGAACGACTCTGGTCTTTGGTGTCAACAAGCCTGTTTTAAAAAACGAATTATAATACTCCCATTTAGTCGAACGCAGTTCAAACTTAAAGTAAACTTTCCATAATAACAGCCTGACATTTGAATACTTTTAACATGCCATTGCAGTCTCGACCACAGAGACAAAATAGAAGAGTCAGCAATATTAAAATGATGTGGCACATAAAATAGGTTTTTGGTTTCTAAGAAGACAAATTTCAAATGAATATCATCTGGCCTATAACACGGAGCCCCATTCTCTCTTAACCAAAAAATAACGACTTGATTGCTTACCTCAATTCCTGCTTAACGTCTTGTGGGTCCTTTTTCTGGTAAATTGCCATGGCCGTTCCATGAAGAGTGCGCTGTCCATCATACGTGTCCTCAGCAAAATCGACATTATCTATAGCAAAAAATATATGTCGTCCCTTGACAATATCAGGTGGAAGGTACACTCCTCCATTTTGTTCCATCCGCTCAAGAACAGTAGCCTCTATCTGAGCTTCCACTCTCATTACTCTGTTATACTCGACTGCCATTCCAAATCCATGAAGCATATTCACTAGCTCTTTGCTTTGGGTAAGCTGATGAATGGCTAGTCCAACAGCTAGCTGTTGTGGCATCTCCCTCGATAGACGTAGTGTTTTAGACTTGTTGTTATTACTCTGCCTCTCTGTAAGACACATTGATATTGCCGTTTGAGACAAACTCATTGCACGCTTCTTCACGTCTTCTGTCTTCTCCTTGCGCAACCTATCAGTTTTGGGACCTTGGATGAGCCATATGCAGAATTGATAGAGCTCTTCTGGTACAATATCACCACTGGCGTCTTCTAGTGTCCCAGTGAATTCCCACCGTTTGGATCTATTAATGGCTTTCCTTAAAGTTATGGCAGCATCAAACAACACTTTCATTTCCTCGCTACACTTAACCCTCATACTCTCGGACAACTGAATCGCCTCATCTCGAGTTTCCTTTATGGTGACCCGCTCAGCCTCCTTAACTCGTTTTGGCTTGTGAAATTCTATGTCTGGAATTTCACTCTGAAGTAAAAGCTTTAATGCTTTTCGACTGCACATTGCTTTGTATACATCATTTGCTTTTAAAACCTTGTCGAACATGCTCTGCAGGTCAGACATTGAAAGGATCTTCCCTTCCCTTAACGCACTCTCCGTCATGGCGAGGAACTCGATTCTCGCTGCTGCCTCACAAACCAAATCACTATCTGAGCAAGATTTATCAGATAACGCTGCTTTTTTTAGTACATTCGTAACATTTCTAAGCCAACAGTTCTTGTGATACTTTATATCAATAGCGTGTGCATCAGTTGCATCTACTGAAGTGCTTAGTTTGACTCGCAATACATCATTTCCTGATAGGTTAATGGCTTCATTCAGGGATTCACCAGCAGAAAACGTGCTGACATTGTGCAGAGGTTGTTTTGCATTCTCTTTTTCTTCACAAAAGAAACAAACACTTTTGTCATACGGTGACGTTTGGGAGCGAGTAAGCTGCGAAGGATCTTTCACTTTTCTTTTTGCCTCATTAGGTCCCTCCAGTTGTCTCTCGTAACTGAGTGCAAATGTTATCGTTTATCAGATCTTACCTGCCGATCTACACATGCAACATTGAATGCATGCAGGTGAACAAAGATTTAAAGCTCGGGAAAATAACAACGTTATTTGTCAGCCTAGGTGAGTTCATGTTGGGAAAACTCTTCCATTAAGCACCGGGTTTCCAAATACGAACCCCTGAGTTGGAAAATAGCATATACTTACTTAACGTTATTAAGACAATCATGGTGCATCACTCTTAAATGTTAAAAGTTCTTTAGTTGCTATATTACAAATAGTAATATAATGAAAACATACCTATCTTTGGCTCTTTTAAGAAGTCCAGTGTGCACAGTTTCCTGATAGCAGCTTCTGTGCCATGATGTTTTCGTCTCTATTAATTCACTGATTGAAACCAATTTAAGTTTGGACCACAAATCATAATATCGCAAATCGCCGTATCTAGCCCATTCCTCTACAAACTTTAACACTTTTTCATGTGAACTTGGATTGTGAACAAGCTGCTCACTTTTCTCCCTTTGGCATATTAAACAAAGACTGAAGTTAAACGACATCTCTGCAGCACTACATCATCTGGAAGTTCAATATGGCGGACTGCTACTTTGATGAAAACGTCAGCTGACCAGTAGGTACTGGCAGAACTGAGGTCCCAGTCCCCTTTCATAAAAACTAACACACGATGAATCTTTTCTATTGATATATTGAAGTTTATACTGCTAATTGAACGAATGTTAATAACAATATATATAATTAGATATTTTTTTTAAAAAATGTTGGGATTTTGGCCAGGACTAAATACATTTTTTCGTTTCATCAAGCAAGACTTGCCCAGCCTCGTTTCCATGCTAAGTCAATCGTGTGACGCTTACCAAAAAACATAAGCAATTTGCTGGGTTCAGGGCTGTCTAGCAAGTATGTCCCCTGAGTTAGGTCTCGCCTCCACCATATATATCGAGCCTTTTTTGATGGGTAGCTTTCTAGCCTCGATTTCATGCAATAACTGGCAATATGGCAATAACTATTGTACTAGCTTGAGTGTTGTTTACTTAGTATTTCTGGTGAGTTTGGTTGAGTTTTTTCAAACTAGAAAGAAGTTCTGGCCACTTACAGCTTTTCAGCCTCGTTCCCATGCTGGATCACACAGGTCATTTTAAAACATCCTATTAATACTCTCTTGACGCTCTACAAAGATGTCAACAATATTTTTTTGGTTCCTTATGGCATACTTAACACTACTAGGCCACTGGTTTGCTTTCTTCTCAAAATGCCCACGGGAGCTAATTATCCAATATATGCTCCCAGACTAAAAATGTCAGAAGTGACGGTTTGGTTCAATTTTTGTTCTCAAAATTGCCTCATGTTTTGTATATATGTTTCAATTTGTTCAAAGAACGCTGACGTGAGTTTTCCCTTGGGTTTGCGCTTTGCAAGAAGAACAAGGTCTGAAATTCAGCCGGCTTCGTTTGTAAAAGAAACTCAAACCGTAATCAAATTAGCCTGTTCCAGGCGTTCAGATAGTGGAGGGCGAGCGAAAAATAAAGTGAGTGAAGAGAGTGAGTGAAAAAAACGAGGGGAGACTGGGGGAGAGGACGTGCTCCACTATCTGAACGCCTGGAACAGGCTATAATCAAATTAGCACTGTAAAAGAGTGAACACAACGAAGCAGGACGAGCCGAAACCCAGACAATTACATTATTTCCCTTTGCATAGTATTTGTTTGTTTGTTTGTTTTTTCCAGTCCAACCTCCTCATAATAAAGCACTTTTCTGTGCAAAATGAAAGGGGCTGCAAACCAAGGTGTCATCACTGTCAATGTCGTTTCGGGTGTTTATAATCAAAGCCATCAGTTTAAATGTCGATTTGATAACAGCGACGAGGGATGCTTTAAACGATTTGCTGCAAAAGCGTGCAGATTTGGCATCTAACTGCCGCTTATTGTACACGCGGTAGTCTGTTAGTTAGATGACCAAGGAATTTCTTTTTTTTTTCTTAAAAAAAAACCTTGTAGAAGTTGCTACTAAAATTTCAATACCACTTTAAATTTGCGAAGAGATCATGTTAAAAAAAAATCAGCCCACAGCCAATCAAGACGAACATTGAGCAGGTTTAAAAAATTGAATTGTGACTGTTTGGTAGGATGCTTCAGCTAGAAATTGTTTTTCACACTGTTTGCTGGCCGGTTCAAATTCCATCTATAAAATCATATTATAATTTTCTATTTTGCCTATTCCTTAGGCTGCAAAACAGTGCGTATTTTTTGCGTGTTCAGTCGTATGTACGCGCACTGGCTGAAGTGTGCGAGGAAATGGAAAGTGAGACTGGGGAGAGCATTCGCCCTTGGCCAAGTGAGCCTCGCGCATGACAATCCACGCTTTCGGCGCTGCGCATCTCATGAGTTCGCACTATTGCCGTCCTTGAATTTCAAGAAAAAAAGACGACTGTTTTGTCGGTTACTGCACTCATTGAATCATTCAAACCCTCACCATCCAGGACAAACGTTTATTACAAACAAACAAAAATGCAAAAGACAACTGAAGAGAAAATTCCCACCCTTGAAGATGTCAGATGGTGTTCTGGCTCAGCAACAGGGGGTAGTGTTCCAGAAGCGGAACTCTTTGCAGCTCTTGATTTTCTTGATCTCGGTGTTGTTGGTCTTGTTGTTCCCTATTCTTGAGTCAAAAAATTTGCGACACAGAAAACAGTGGCAATTTTTTTTTTAATCAAAGTGGGAACTTTTCCTTTGAATGAGTACCAGGTAAACCAGTTAAATAAACCATCGATTTGGCAAGAAAATGTCAATGCCTCTTTTGTATGTAACTGGCAAAATTGGTTGCAATTTCCAACTGAGGCCCGTCGAAATCCGTTGTTATCAAAGCCCAGAGGCCCGCCGGGATCGTTTGGCGAAAAAGCTGATTAAATCAAGACTTGTTTGAGTCCTCAAATCACCTCGGCCACGGCTGTCACTTAAGACAAATTTTAGGTAGCTTTCGGTCTCTTAACCTTAAAATTAAGGAGCCTTAGCTCCCAGCTGGTGATATCTCATACCAATATTAAATATTTTGCTGACGTTCAGTGAAAAGGCCTAAAAATCCTGTTAGAGATATGTATAATCACAGTGCTAAAGATTATTGATACCCGTTGTACAAGTTTCATAGAAAGTAGTGTTTGAACTAAGGTGTTCATGTATATATCACATTCTCTTTTATCATCGTCGGGATGAGAAGGTTAGGTATACTATCTGCACGAAAACTGAAGTGATTACTACGTTACACTTGTAACTTAAGGTCCCCAGGCTACCGGGCTCTCGTTAGGCAGCAGCCTTGTGGTCATTATTCTGATGTGGGAGAATGACACTTTCTATGACTTTTCTTACAGATGACATCAAAGTTAATAATGAAGCCAACTTTTGTTTGACCGAGCCGGATATAAATATCTTTTTCATTTTATGACAGGAACCTTTGCTCGCAACTTTTACTTGTCAACATTTGTTTTAGTAATTGCGTTAAATGAATGTCGGCAGGATATGTACCATCGAGTTGTTGTGGAGAGTTCAACTTTAAAACTAGGGGCTAAACCGTTTAGATACAGTACGTATCCATACTTTGAATATCAAAGTCCACCTAGAATGTCGCTTTAAATCAAATTAAATTCATGTGACCCGTACAACCCCCAACTGAACGATGTAAGCAGGTCAAGGCTCATTTGTAACAATATTAGTCTATTTTTCGTTAATAATATTTTACTACAACACTAAGCAATAAGTGTGAAGAAGAATGATTATGGTATTGATTGTATTGTTTTTGTTCTAGCGTTACATCACATTCAATGAATATGACTGAAATGTCATACAGTTAGAGAGTAACCCCCACGTAACTGTAATTTATGATTAAACTTAAAACCCCTGTATCATAGACGACCTAAACAAAATTACTGGTACCGAAAATGACAGTTGACTGACTGGTTGCACCCCAATAAGCGACAGAAGCAATAATATTTTTAAGACATTCATTCCAATTATTTCTTATACTAGCCTTTGTTGAAAACGATACTTTGAACTAACATAGTTACCCAAAAATAGCCAAAGCATTTTTCATTGAAAATTTACAGATCAAAACAAAGCTATCGATTTTATACGTTAGAGACTATTTTCTACATATCTACAATTGCGACCAGGTCAAAAAAAACTAATCACGACGTAATCCTGATAAGGCTCCCAAAATGACCAAAGCACTGGTAATTGACTCTTTTTTAACAAGTAGAAGTTACAAATTAAAACTTAATGACATCTCTCTACATATTACTGATGTACATCTCAAGCCGGATGTAATAAGATTTGTTGTATTTCAAGACAATTTTCAAACCAAGGTGGAAGCCATTTCTATTACTTAATTTGTAGAAAAGAACCAAAAAAAAATCAAAAGCCGAAGCTGGCTTTCAGGCGGCTCAACGATTGTCGAAGTTGTGGTGATGTTATTCCAAAATACCCATTACTGCACTTGCTACTTCCTATATCTTAAATCTTAGAGCATTGTCACTTATTTTCAAGAACACTTTTCATGCGGGAATTTCTTTAACTGAACCGACATTGAGGATTTCGACAATAGTATAAATGGTCGAAGAGTGGTTATTCCTTAACAAAACTCAAAATTGTATCGAGAATATGAGTTATACTATAGTCCACCTTAAACCTAATTTAAAAAAAAACTCGAAAAGTCTAGTCGTCGAGATCCTCATTGTCAGTTGAGTCATCGTCCGGTAGACCGTGTTACCGCTTAACCTCAGGTAAAATTGTCGCTGCGGTTCAGGAACGTGGTCAGATGCAAGTGTCTTTAAGTCTTTCACCTTTTTGGGTTTCAGCAAAATCTCGGATTGATACAGTTGTCTTGGTCTGGTAGCTTGGTCTGCGGGTACTGGCCTCCGAACTAAGATCTTCTTCCAAGGTTCTTCTTTGCTGAACCCGTACCTAACCCATACTTCGTCTGGGTGATGCTTCATAATGATCTTTCCGCTCTCGGGATCTTTCTCCTCCCCCCAGCCGAAGTTCATCCAGTGAACGTCGCGCAGCAGGACGCGATTGCCTTCTTTGTCTCTGTTGATTGGACGGTAACGGTCTTTGGCGTGCGTTTTCCAGTCCAGGAAGTCTTCTCTCTGCATTGCCATTGCAATAAATGGTTTCTTTTAAGTTCGCTTCCCTGATTACCTCCACCCAGTCCTCGGGAAGGTGCACCACGGCACTCCTCTTCCTTTTTTCAATTTGACTGAAATCCGTGTCATTTTCTAAGAAGGTGTGCCCTCGTTCCAGATACTTGTGGTCGATTCGTTCGTATACTCCATTTCTGTGTAGTTCCATGGAAAAACTAATAACTGTAGAGTTCTTGTTCTGGCTGCCGCAGCCATCTGAGTAGCTCACAAGTGACCTATGAATGAAAAGTAGATTGTCAAGTTTCACTTGATTTAAACTTAAACTCCCCACCTTCTGTGGCATCTGACTCATTGGCTTGCCCCAACAGCTCTCGTATTAATGCCTTTTATATTTGGTTCTAATTAATCTTAGTCTACAAAACGTCAGGGCGAAAAAACAACTTTAAACAACAGATCCCGTATAGTTTGCTACTTTCTAGGGCTCGATACTTTTTGAGTACAGTTTTCATGTCTTATCATCTACTTTGGTAAAGACTTTCTGTAAACTTATTCGTCACTGTTTTCTCTGTTTTCACTATTAATAGAAAGTTAAGGTGTAAGAGCATTAAATAGGGGGCAAGTAGTGTCAAAAACGAAATGCGTGTTGCAACCTCTATCATTGTGAAAGAACTTTTAAATTATATGAATTTAAAGTTCCCATCCATTCCATAGTGGTTTTAAAAATGAGGTTAAAATATGAATTTTTTGTATACTCCTGTCCTGTCTAATAATCACTGGAGCGTCAAACTCGTACCAAAATGCGCCGTATCTTGAAAGAAGCAAGTCACTTATCCCCTGACAAGTATTGTTAAAGGAAATGGAACTAACCTTGCTCCCGATTTGAACTCGGTCAGGTACTTGCTGAGGCACGATACGGTCTCGGACGAACCCACTTGGCGGTTGTCTCGTCCCACACGAACATGTAACCTTGATTGGTTACGCAATTGTGAACTCTACAATTGTAGACCGATAACTGGCGCAGGTAGAAGGCAATGTTAATGTGCAGGTGTGGAGTGAGCAGAACTTGTTGAAGATCGAAGGTAATCATGTCTACCGCGTCTTTTGAATTGGTGTCGTCTCCAATGGTGAGCAATTTCCCCTCCCAGCTCTTTATGGCAGCCTCTTTATCACTCTTCTTACTTTTGTAACCAGCGTCTCCCATCTCTTGATGGATTCTCCTTTCCTCGAGAAGCTGTGCCATGTCGCTTTCTGAACAGGACAAAAGGGCCAGTTCCAGGGCTTCGCATTTGGTGCAGGTGTCGGTTCTGGGCAGCCCAAAACCCAAGTTAAACTCGGAATTAAAAATATTCCTGTAGTAAAACAGGGATACCTTGGGTTTAATTGGTGGCGGAATCAGATGTCTGTTTTCCTGTTTGCACCTACAAAGATAAAAAAACGTTTTCCATGTTTCAAAGCGACGAAGCAGGAAGGAAGATAAAGGAATAGAAGAAGGAAAGTTGAGTGTATATGTAGCAAAAGTATACTCGTACCCACACCAGAGTACCTCATCTAAGTTAACGAGACGCCTTCCCTCGAGCACAGGTGGGGTGGGGGGTGGGGTCGGCGTTGGTCAGGGGCATTCCCTATAGAATTAACATGTTAAGGTGTGCGCCGATACAAAAACTGTGGGTTTTGGTGCCGCCTTGTTTTTGATTTGGTTTAGATTCGACCGTTTTGGCCTGAACTGATGTATTTTCTGCTACTGCTCTGAAATAGTGTGTACGTTACCGTCTTGCAGCATAAAAAGGAGTTGAAGTCTGATTTTGGATATAAATATTTATGTAATTTAGTCTGAAAGGTAGTTCCCAGGTCGGAAGATGAACTGATAGTTTGTTTTTAGTCATGCGCAGCACAACTACCCAAAAACGTAACAGCGTAACAGGTAACCTCTCCTCCTCCCAGCCTTGTAGTCACCTTGGTAGCTGCTCAGGGTCCCTATTCCCATGTACATATGACCAAATTAGATTATCCTTGGTTAACTATTTACCTTATTATTTCTCTGTTTCTGTGAGAAACATTTGGTTCGTGCAGGTAAATGTACATCTGATACATCCTTTTAACTGACAACTCGGGTGAGAGGTACCTCTTGTTGGGGTTTTTCTCTCTGGAGTAATGCGAGGTCTGCCTTGGGAATGAATTGATGTGATCTTTGACCTACGTTAAAGAGAAAAATGTTAGCAAAGAGGCAAGAGGGGCGCATTTTAACTCATAATTATACTGCATTTGGTTATGTACAATGAACGACATTTTCGCTTACTTTCTCTCGATCAGCAGTACTGCCACTATCTAACCCGCATCCTCTCTAACATCAAAGCTAACTACTGTTACTCTCCGTATACATTAAAGAGACATTTGCACTTCATGCACACGCAGCGTCATAAATTTGGAAAGTCAGGGATCTTATTTACTTCACAGAAGCAGTGATTTAACTTGCTCCTTACACAGCGAGGCTTCCTTTTGTTTTACCTGCTTTTTTAGTTCCTCAGATATTTTGTGTGGGCGGTTATTGTGGCGTCCTCTCATATCAGTGGGGGCAGCTTTCGAAACAAGTGGTTTTCATTCGAGTTTCTGTTATGCCATGGATGGAAATAAAGGCTTCCCTGCAAACCTGAAAATAATAAATGATATGGCGTAAGATAACATTAACATAACAAGTATTTTTACACGATTAGAATTAAAGCATTAAATGCTTGCGGGGTTGTGTATAACAGCTAATGAGGAATATAATTAAATATATAGAATCAGTATAAAAGTATGGAATGAGTTATTTTACATCTGACAAACTTTAAAATCGGGTATGTTCTTTAAGAGTGTCTGCATAAGAAGAAACGTTATAGTCCTAGAAAAGTTTAAGAAGGCTGGAGTTCACTTAGGAAAAAACTACAGTGGACGTTATAACGAACCCTGGTATAGCGAAGACCTCGGTATAACGGACGATATTCTTAAGCCCAGCAGTAGTAGAATTTATGTAAAAGAACCACGATATAACGGAGCCCCGTTATAACGAAAACATTTTTCCAGTCCCTTGGCACTTTGTTATAAAAGGGCTCCACAGTATCACTGTTGACTAAATCCCATACCTGTATCCTCTTAAGGTCAGAAGTTTGGACATAATAGCTGTATGACAACGAACATTTCCTCTCCTTCTCTGCCTTATTCACTCCTTTGCAGCCACCAGCGCCGAGGCGTTTCGGCTCTTCACCGATGACGAGTCCTCGCAGGTACATGTTTTGGATGGTGGTATCTCCCATACTGTTAATGGTCTCTAGTATGTGCCGCCTTTCACCTTCGTTCACTTTGTGAAAGCATTCTCTTCTGCATCTACAAGGTGGCCCGGTTTTTCTGGCTGGGATGTGTCTACCTTTGTAGTCTGTGGAAGCTTCACCTTGTGCCAAAGCAATTTTACGAGCGTTCCTTTTCCAACTAAAAAAAAACAGCCAAAAGAATTTGTAGTATTCAACAAGTTTATCGTGAAATTTTTTAATAAATTAATCTACAAGATGCGAAAGATTATTTCTTAATAGTCATCTTTCTACTACAAAAGCTGTACCATCTTTCTCGTGTTTATGTGGTTAGACAAAGAGGTCAGAACGTTTCACTTTACTTGCCCATTACTTTGCTGCATAGTGTCCCTAAGACACACACTGACCATTGCCCTTAAGTGTTAGAGCCCAGTTGAACCTCTTGTATTTGGGGAGAGTGAAAAAACTGCTTTGTACTAATCACATCCAAGAGATCACAATCTGGTTCACAGTTAAATTAACTTTTAAAAACTGTTTTACTTTCCGCCCTTCTTAGCCTTTCTCTCCCGCTTCCCACCCCTTTTGTCGAAGAACAACTAGAATAATTCTAGACTTGGCGATAAGCTTTATCTTGTAAGAGCACTTTTCCTCTCAAGCCTGCCAATCCGACAAAATTACTTTTGTTTACAAGTGAAAAGAGGTACAAGCTGAGTAAACACCGTTCACCTAACTTGCAGTCAGGCTCTTTACCGACCTCCCTTTCGCTTCCACCGACTTTGGTTTCAAAGATAAATGAAAAAAAAAAGTAAAAAGTGTGCCTGGTCTCAGGGTATAAAACATCGAAATTGGTACGTTACGTAGCTCCTAGCTGGGGTAACTCATACATGACGCCCACATGTAACAATAAAATGTGATTTCGAAAACTACTTAACGCTAGCATCCTACACTGGTCTACGCTCTTCCATTCGTAAAATTTTCCATCGGTTCACTTAACACAAGCCAAGCTAACTGATGCAGGGGGAAGGGGCTCGAAACCTCTTTGGAAATGTTGTTAAAATTATCTTATTTATAAAAACTGCGACCAGCTGAAATGAAACGGTACTTAAACTAGAATGAGTGTTGAGACTCGATAAATTACACTTTATGCCCTTTTCCTTTACCCTAAAAGAACACCCCCAGTGCTGCCTTGCCTGAGCTCTGTTTACTGGGCTTAAATAAAACACAACAAATGATTAGACTAATATGGCTATGGGCAAAGGCCCATAGCCGCTTTTATTTAAACATCCAATATCCTTAACAATCTTTTATAAGTAGTTTGGCCCAGTAAAGGTGTGGGCACTAAAATCGCAAACACTCAATATTATTGGATTTGAAACGAAAAAACTGTGGATTGGACCTGGGGAGGAGGAGGGAGCTTAGAAACACGTCTTGCACCGCAGACAAACAGGACGCAATGACAAGCACATGGCTTCGTAAGTCATGTGATCTACACGTAACCCTAATAGGGGGTCTAATGCATTGTGCTAATACCGACAACCCTCCTGCTGGTCCCAGGACCTCTCCGAATTAAACAAAACACCATCAGAGAAAAAGTGGCATAAAAATCCTATTTCCAGGGAAATATTTTATTTATGCCCTTTTCCTTTACCCTAAGAGAACACCCCCAGTGCTGCCTTGCCTGAGCTCTGTTTACTGGGCTTAAATAAAACACAACAAGTGATTGGACTAATATGGCTATGGGCAAAGGCCCATAGCCGCTTTTATTTAAACATCCAATATCCTTAACAATCTTTTATAAGTAGTTTGGCCCAGTAAAGGTGTGGGCACTAAAATCGCCAAAAGCATATGGTCACATATGCTGCCCCACCCCAGGCAAGAGCAGCACAACAAACAAGACTCCCTCAAGGCAGATAGCCGATAAGGCAACAGCAGCCCAAGCAAACTGAAGCCACATAGGTGAAAATAAATAACCGAGACTGATGGAGAATCTTGAAGCAATGTCTTAATAATAAAATTTTTATGCCTCAAAAGGGAAGCAGCACAACAAAACCACTCATTGAAATTAATTGAACGAGTGTCCAACAGGTGAGATACAGCCGCCCATGCAAACTGTACACACGCTGATGACCCAAGATTACTTGAAACAAAAATATACAACAGTTGTAATTTGCATATATGACTCAGGCACCCCATGCCCATTGCATAATAGAAACGAACAATACGACGTTAAGTGACATTATCATGCCACTCGACTGGAATTATACCTGTTAAATGTACACCCCAGCCAATGAATTACATGTGGGGTGGGGGGGGGCAGCAAGGTAGGAAAGCCGCCCATGCAAACTTAGCCCGCCCTGCTGCCCCCTTTTATGACTAAAAAAGAAATGACATGACTGTGTGAAACCTACCTATATTAACCCAAGCCAACAAAGTAAAAAAGAGGCAACAAGGCTGGACAGCTGCCCATGCAAGCTTAACCCGCCCTGCTGCCCCCTGCTTGTCTGAAAAGTTAATTAAAATACAATACCACTAGCTCATTTATTAAACCCCATGCACCCAGATCAACAAAGCACATGAGGGGCAACAAGGCGGGACAGCCGCCCATGCAAACTTAACCCGCCTTGCTGCCCATTGCTTGTCTAAAAATAATTAAATTACAATATCACTAGCTCATTTATTAAACCCCATGCACCCAGGCCAACAAAAGCACATGAGGGGCAACAAGGCGGGACAGCCGCCCATGCAAACTTAACCCGCCCTGCCACCTCGACATGTCTGTGAAATAAATTAATTACTGCACCACTTGCCCATAGTAAAATTTTATGCACCCAGGTCAACTAAGCAAACAAGGGGCAACAAGGTAGGAAAGCCGCCCCTGCAAACATAACCCACCCTGCTGCTCCCTACATAAAGGTCTTGTATAATACAACAAACTAAGATGCGAGGCTAGGTATCCTTATATAACGCTGGAAAGCGTTTGATTTCCAACGACCTAACGCACGAATTTGGGCATCAGACAAACCTCGATGTGCTGCATGGGAGGCAGCCCCTATGCGAAAACTATGGCCCTTATAATGGGACGGAGCCAGACCGCAAAGCTGAACAGCAGCTGAAAGGCGTTGAGAAAAATATGATCGAGAAACGGGCAACCCATCCACTGTAATAAAAATAGGGCCTGGGCCTGAGCCTCGCAAGGCTAAATACTTGTACAATAAATCAACCGGACAAGAATGAGGGTGACGGGAAACCACCACTGAAAATGGGCGCTCGTTATAACTATGTTTAAAATTGCCAAATGTCAACTTAAATGCAGTCAATTCACCGGCAGCATTTACCAATTTGGTGAGCTGATAAAGTTGGAGAGGGGAAGGAGCGCCCCGCTTAGAAACTGAGGTTATTTCTCCAATGCGTAAAAAGGCATAAAAAGCCAGTGAGCACATAGCTTGAAATTGAATTATTTGATATGCTGAACCTTCAAGAGAAGATGCAACAGCAACAAGCTTGTCTAATATAGGAAGTGTAATGGGAAGACGAGAATCGAGGCGAAAGCCCACTTTCCCATACCCCTTAAGCATTTGGGAGACATAAAAAACTTTGGAGAGGTCAGAAAAACCCATTAACTTATGACTATAGCCAAGGGCAGAGGTATAAGTATTTACAGTGGATGGGGCATAACTAGCATTATACAAATAAGCTATGAACAAGGCCATGACAGATGGTGAGATAGGAAGTGCAAAAAAGGGGTGTTGGAATACTGAATTATAGAACTGATGAAATAAAGTTTCCAAGCACGCTGATATGTGGGTATAGACGAGGGCTGAAGACTTGAACGCAGCAGATACGAGGCTATCGATGCCAATTGAGTGGCTGCAGATGTTGAGGGATCTCTGTGGGGAATGGATGGATGTGAGCTGGTGCCAGCTGCCTGAATGTCTGCAATTGTAACCGAGACAACGAATCAGCTAATTTGTTGTATGGACCCGGAATATGCTTAGCTTTGAAGTGTACATTGTGACGCAAACAAACCAGCACCAGTTCACGAACAAAGAACATCAAGTCTTTATCCCGACAAGACTGTTTATTAATGACATGTACTAAGGCCTCATTGTCGGTAAAGAACAAAACTCTGCGTTTTTTATCTCATGTCCCCACAGGTGCAAACTTAACACAATAGGATAAAATTCTAAAAATGCAATATTGCGAAGCCTCCAGCTATCAGGCCATTCCCCATAGCACCAATTTTTACGAAAAACAGCACCAAAACCAAGGGTGCCAGAAGCATCGGTATACAGTTGGAGTTGATGAGAATCATGCCAATCATCAGAGAGAAAAAATGAACGACCATTAAAACCCGACAGAAATTTTTGCCAAACATTCAAATCTGTTTTCACCTCCCTAGACAACCTAATTTGGAAGTGAGGGCGCCTAACACCAATTGTAAGGTCAATCAGACGGCGTAAAAAGGCCCTACCAGGAACAACAACGGAACAGGCAAAATTAAGTAATCCTGTTAAGGACTGAATTTCCTGCAGGCTGACCTTGCGGCGCGTAAGAAATGCAGAAATAAGAGTTTGACACTTGTCTAACTTTTCTTGTGGCAACCGGGCCTCCCTCAATATGGAATCGAGCTCAATGCCAGCAAAAGAAATAATTTGGGATGGGCCAACTGTTTTCTCAGGTGCCATGGGAATGCCCAAATAGCTACAGAGCATCAAAAATAAATCCAATTGTTTCTGACATAGTTCCTCCCTTGGAGAAATTATTAAAAAGTCATCTAACAAGTGCAAAATATGAGTTATATGCAACTTATTCTGGGCAATCCATTCAATCGCAGTTGAAAATGTCTCAAATGTTTTACAAGAGCTTGAGCAACCCATAGGCATACACCGGTCATAATAATATAATCCTCACCAACATATTCCGAGGAGATTATAATCCTGAGGGCGAATAGGAATTATTCGAAAAGCATTTTTGATATCAGTCTTTGCCAGAAAACAACCAGGGCCTACAGTCTTGATACCCCGAATGGCATCTTCAACTGTGGCATAGGAAACACTTGTGTGGTCTGTCGAAATTCCATCATTCAACGATGAACCCTTAGGAAATGAAAGGTGGTGAATCAAACGGAATTCTCCTTCAACTTTCTTGGGAACTAAACCCAGAGGGGAGACACGAAACACTGGAAAAGGTGGCGAAGAAAAAGGACCGGCAAGCCTATGAGCGTCCAGCTCTTTAGCAAGTTTAGCATCCACGGCAGTGGGATTTTGGATAGCAGATAGTAAATTGTTAGACTGACACGAAAACCGGGTTCCCTCGTAATGTAAGGGAAAACCCCTCATAAAACCATTCGCTAAATATTGCATGATTGAATTGTCATACCCAGAAAGAAATAAAAGTAAGTTACTAATTTTTACGGGTGTTGGCATGGGAGGTTGGGTTGGCCTGGGGCAAGGTTGATCCGCTAGGAGACTTATTGCCTCCTCGCACCGGGGAGGGCAATTTGGGATTTCCTCTGGAGCCACGAAAATTACAATGAAGAGCCCGGTGAGCCCCATCGCATTTACAGCATGTATGTTTAAACGAGCAGCCAGCACAGTCACCACCCCGATGACATTTAAAGCAGTAACCCCTGGGGACACTTATGGGGGAAAACGACTTAACACTATTTACTGAGGCCGGCGGTTTCCTAAAGTTGCTCTGAGAACGAAGCCAAAGCTCCCAGTGCACAGTCCCCCAAGGCAGGCAAGTGGCTTGGGACTGGCGCAAAAACCTAAAATTCTCATCATAGAAACGCCAGTTGTGGCCACGAGCCGCGAGATCTTGGATGGTGGACCCATACTTCATGAGTCCTGGGGCTTCATTGGGGTAGCGACTGGCATAGATACCCACAAACACGTGAAAGGCTTGAAGCCAAATATCAATCGTACCTATTTTTTTAGGTTTGTTTAGGGGCTCTAACGCTAAGGAAGGTGAGAGCCCTTCGTTTGAGTTCTGGATGGTAAGCTGAAACTTGCCATCCAGCGTAGGGTTGACCAGCAAAGAACCAAAGTCAATGTATTCCTGTTGCCAAATTTTGGTTTTCAACTTCTGGGGGACTCTAGCATCCACCGGTAAATTGATTGAAGTAAATGGAACTTCCGGCTGTGTCATCGACAGAAACAAAACTTGCTCACCTGACAAATTGGTCTGCATGGTGTCCACTACCCGCTGCATAGGGTTCCCAACAATTGGCAACTCTGTTTGTCCAGCTGGCACATTGGGCTGTCCAGGTGGCACAGCTTCATTGGCCCCATTGCTTGGAGGGAGCTGAGGTGACTCGTTCACCGGGGGGACGTGGGCAGAGAGAAGTGGCTGTAACTGCTTGGTCACTTCCGTTGTCACTCTGGCTACAACCTGCTCTAAAAAACCAACAGGCAAAACTGTTTCCTGAAGAGCAGGGTTAACTGGCGGTGGAGGTGGTGTCTCATTGGATGATTGATTTTGGCCTCTTCTTCTGCGCACTGGAGGACCTTCAGAGTTCGCTACAGCCTCCACTGCTTGAGTGGAGGGGCACTTCCTGCGCACAGACCTTCTGGGAGGCATCTGAAAAGGAACACACAAACACCAAGCAAAATTGAAGAAAAGGCAAGCATGGCCAGCAGTAGCAAATAATGTGGGCAACAAGGGCTCAATCATAAAATAATTTGAGCAACAAGGGCTCAATAATAACAATAATTTTGAGCAACAAGGGCTCAATAATAACAACAATTTGAGCAACAAGGGCTCAAAAATAATAATTTGAGCAACAAGGGCTCAATAATAACAATAATATGAGCAACAAGGGCTCAATAATAATTTGAGCAACAAGGGCTCATTAATAATAATTTGAGCAACAAGGGCTCAATAATAATAATATGAGCAACAAGGGCTCAATAATAACAATAATATGAGCAACAAGGGCTCAATAATAATAATTTGAGCAACAAGGGCTCAAAAATAATAATTTGAACAACAAGGGCTCAATCATGAAATAATTTGAACAACTAGGGCTCAATCATGAAATAATTTGAACAACAAGGGCTTAAATATGAAATAATTTGAACAACAAAGGGGTCAATAATGAATTAGTTTGAGCAACAAGGGCTCAATCATAAAATAATTTGAACAACTAGGGCTCTATCATAAAATAATTTGAACAACAAGGGCTCAATCATGAAATAATCATCTAGAATAATTCTAGACTTGGCGATAAGCTTTATCTTGTAAGAGCACTTTTCCTCTCAAGCCTGCCAATCCGACAAAATTACTTTTGTTTACAAGTGAAAAGAGGTACAAGCTGAATAAACACCGTTCACCTAACTTGCACTCAGGCTCTTTACCGACCTCCCTTTCGCTTCCACCGACTTTGGTTTCAAAGATAAACGAAAAAAAAAGTAAAAAGTGTGCCTGGTCTCAGGGTATAAAACATCGAAATTGGTACGTTACGTAGCTCCTAGCTGGGGTAACTCATACATGACGCCCACATGTAACAATAAAATGTGATTTCGAAAACTACTTAACGCTAGCATCCTACACTGGTCTACGCTCTTCCATTCGTAAAATTTTCCATCGGTTCACTTAACGCAAGCCAAGCTAACTGATGCAGGGGGAAGGGGCTCGAAACCTCTTTGGAAATGTTGTTAAAATTATCTTATTTATAAAAACTGCAACCAGCTGAAATGAAACGGTACTTAAACTAGAATGAGTGTTGAGACTCGATAAATTACACTTTTGTTTTGCTACTTAATTCTTTCAGCTTGCTTTGTGTGAATTATCTTCAGCTGACATTAACATGTATTCAGAACAATCGTGAGTGATCACGAAAAATATGCCTTGTTTGGTAATACATTGTTTTAGATCATCGAAAACGAGTATTTGCAACAATGATTGGAAATTTCATCAGTGCGCGAAGCGCACGCATTGAAATTAAAATTTCACGAGCAAACCGAAATAAGATATAATAGCGTATTCTCCCGGCTTTCGCGCCAAAATCAAGCCTTTCAAAGTCAAAACGAGGCTAAGGCCTCGACACCATGTAAAAATCCTCATTCTCAAAAATGGAAGAGAGCTAGTAAGCAAGAGAAGACGAGTGAATCGTAAACAATATAAACGTTTATTAGCAAATAATAAATCATTTCAAAGTCTTGTAGCAAAAGTAAACTTGAAGAATCGCGAAACTTCGACAAAGACGATAGTCCACAGAACAATCCTTGAATAACAATCCTCAAACAGCAATAAAACTGCAGTTAGTACACCTCTAAACGTCTAGGTGGCCTTGGACCCTGAAATGTGGAGCAAACCGAAATAAGATGTTAGATGTGCCCAAATACTTAAATAAGTATGGGTGGGCCGGGTGGGACGCTATTATATCTTATTTCGGTTTGCTCGTGAAATTTTATTTTCAATGCGTGCGCTTTGCGCACTGATGAAATTTCCAATTTCACTTCACAAACCTCAATAAGATATAATAGCGTATGTTCAAAGTTACTAAGCTAACCTTGCAATACGACAGCTTGAAAGGAGTCTTGAGCTTGTTTATTGCAAGCAACCTCCCGTAAATAATGCCGCCTAAAAGTGGACTCCTTTCTCCACTTTGCGATCTCCATTATCTCTTTACAAGAGAGCCCTTTCGCCTTGGCCTTGGATGTGGATGCACCTTGCACCGAATGAGCACGGAACTCAGAGGTATCAATCCCAGCTAGGTTCATAAGCTGCACTAACCACCCTGCAATTGTGCGTGGTACTACCTCCTTGTGAGGCTTTACATAACTTAACAGTAACTGATGCTTATTAGAGTCTGCACGCCAACCCTTAGAGCGTTCTAAATAGCAGGTAATGGTTGAAAATACACATAGCATAGGATCACCCTCAAACTTCTCAAAGGTCTGTTTAATGGGGTTCTGACCTTTCTTTCTCGATTTGGTTAATTGTGCAAGTTCAAAAACAATAGAACTATCCTTAATGGACATATATCTTACATCAAGAGCCCTTAGGTCTGAGCATCTACCAGCTGATGAAAGAGCTAGCAGCATGCTCAGCTTAAGAGTCAAGCACTTGTTTGAGAGGGTGGAGTTATCCCCTAGCATGTGAATGTAGTCAAGAACCTTATCGACATCCCAAGTCACCACATATCTGGGTTGCGGTGGATTGGCATTAAAACAGGCACCAACCACCTTACAAATCAGCTCGTGCTGCCCCACCCTAACACCCCCTATGGGAGGGTGGAAAGCTGAAATGGCTGATCTGTGGCTATTCATCGTGCGGTAGCTTTTGCCCTGTTTTAACAGCTCTGTAAGATAGTCTGCTACAGAGGCCACAGAGGAGCAAAATGGATCAATTTTCCTCTGACGACACCAGCTACTCCACTGTTTCCAGGCGCTGTTGTAAGCTCCTGCCGTGCCTGTTCGCCAAGAGTGGGAGCGGAGAAGTTCGGAAGTTTGCTCTGAAATTCCGTCTGCAAGCAAGTTTTGCCTGTAACCATCCAGGCCGCTAATGACAGGTGGCCCTGCAGAACTAGAGGGTGTGGCTGCAGGTTGGGGGGAAAGCAACAGATTGCTCAGAGGGGGCAGCAGAATTGGCTGTCTGCAGGACATCTCTAGAAGGACTGGGTACCAAGCTTGTGTATGCCAAGTTGGTGTTATCAGGACAATTGTCGCCTGATCCTTTCGGATCTTTGCCAGACAACGACATATCATTGAGAAAGGTGGAAAACTGTAACCCCTCAGGTTTGTCCAAGGAATCTGAAATGCATCCGTCCCATGAGCAAATGGGTCTGGGAACCAGCTTATATAGCTTTGAAGCTGAGTATTCATACGATCTGCACATAGATCTATTGTCAGGGGACCCCACAGGTGATCTAATGCCTGGAAAACTGTCGGATTGAGTTTCCAGTTGCTGGAATCCCTGAAATGTCTGGATTCCCAATCCGCTTCGTGGTTTAATTCCCCTGGCAGATACTCTGCTGTCAGGGTTATCTGCTTGTTTAGGGCATATTCCCACAGTTCCTGGGCTATACTTAGTAATGCAGGGGACCGTGTCCCCCCCATCCTCAACAAGTAAGCAACTGCTGTCCTGTTGTCCATTCTCAGGTGGACATGAAGCTGCCTTCGATTGGGAGTGAAGGCCCTCACAGCAAAAAGAGCTGCTTTCAGCTCCAAAGCATTTATGTGAAGAGAACTGGATTCCTCCTGTGTCCAAAGTCCCCTGTGTGTCTCCCCTGGCACACTGCCCCCCAGCCCTTCAGCGACGCATCCGTCGTTATTGTCAAGTCTGGGGCTGGTGTGATTATCGAGCGACCATTCCAGTTGGACATTTGGTCGATCCACCACTGAAGGTCGTCCCGACAATCCTCGCTCAGAGGGACAACTGTCTCGTACCCCTTGCTCCCTTACTTGGAGCCTTTGCAAATGCCGGTAATGGAGGGGTGCCGGAAAAACTGCCTGTATAGATGAGGTCAGTTTCCCAATAATCTGAGAGAGAGTTCTCACTGAGGCTTTTTTCTCCTGAATTAAATCTCTGCAAATCTGAATAAGTTGGGTCATTTTCTCCTGTGGCAAATATAGTTTCATCTCCAATGAATTGATCAGAAAACCTAGGTACTCCATGCACTGGGCTGGGTGTAAAACTGATTTCTTCCAGTTTATAATAAAGCCTAAATTCTGAAGCAGCCACAGAGTGGAGTCCCTGTCCCTCAAAATACCTTCCAGAGTCTGATTGAATATAATGATATCGTCTAAATAAATAATCATTCTCAGACCCAGTCTTCGAAGAAGAGCTACAACAGGCTTTAAAAGCTTGGTGAATAGAAGGGGGGCTGGTCCCAAGCCAAATGGAAGGCATGTAAACTGGTACCTCGTGCCCCCATAAATAAAACGAAGGAGCGGCTGGTGCTCTGGATCTATTGGCACAGTAAAGTAAGCATCCTTCAGATCTATTTTTATCATCCAGTCTTCCTTCTGGACTAAATGCTTTAGCAAGTGCAGCCCCTCCATTTTGAAATGTTGATAAACAACAAAACTGTTCAACTGTTTTAAGTTGATTACAGGTCTGTTCCCCCCATCTTTCTTTTTGACTAAGAAAACTGTACTTATAAATTCCCCTTTCAGGGGGGAGACCACCTGAATCGCCCCTTTCTGCAACATTTCTGCAATTTCCTGTTCTATCGCATGCCTTTCCAGCTGGTTGTGAAAGGTCTGAGAGGGGGCCTGTGCCTGCCTTGGGGGTTCTACAAAGGGAATCAGTACCCCCTTGATCATTTTCAAAATGAACTGATCCTGTGTCAGTAATTTCCAATTGTTCAGAAAATGTTGCAGCCGCCCCGCCAGAGGGAGGTTTTGGCTTACAAGGGTGATGTTCAGCCCCATGGACAGTAGAAGAGGATGAACAAACCGAGTTAATTCCCCCTGGCAAGGTTGAACCTGCAATGGGACTTTGGGCATCAGGTGATCTCCTTTTGAACCTGAATCTAACTGACTTGCCTTTGTTAAAAGGTCTGGAGGGCAGTCCTGGCTTGAAAGAGACAGTTCTGCCCCCACCCCTTCCATGTGATGAGGGCATCCCTCGAAAGGGCTGATGGGAGTCTCTTGGGCCTCGTCCACGATAGCTATCTCTGCGAAGAGGGGGGCCTTTGTAAGCTGAAGGCCGTGATGGCTTAGAAGAGCCTGCTAAGTGCTGGGAAATGTCCTTGGTGGACTTCCGAATCTTGGTGGCCTTAGAAAGAGCCTTGTAGAACCTTTTACCAAACAGGTTCTTGTGGGAACTGGACAAGGATGACTCGTGCTTCCTGAGCAGCTTTTTTGCTTTCTTCATGTCACCGGTAAGGCGACCTAATATGCTCAAGCGGCGAGCATAAGTCAAACTCACATTAGCCTGTCCGAGCAACGTGACAGATTGCTCAACCAATTTCAAGCAGTCAAACAAATCCAGCTCATCAGTAGAGTCGTCAGTTCGTACCTTTTCAAGGTTTAGCCAGAGCTTCCCTAATGGTCCCATTACATTGTTAATACGAGCTTGCGTTTTTGACAAAGTGCCGTCGCTTTCGCGGCCGTATGACTTGCCGAGGGTGTCGAAGATCTCATTCAAATACCCATCGACTTTGGGGATCTTTAGAGATTCTGCATCAGGTACCGGATTTGAATCGAGGACTGACTCTTGAATTGCCTTGTCTTTTACGTAAATTTTGAATTTTTCATTCAGGTATTTGTGCATATCGTTCGTCAGCTCAAGTTTTGTACGGGCCTGTGCGCCCGTGTCAAAACGCCTGTAGGCGGCATCGCCCACGTGCTTCGGCGAGCTTGCAGATTTTTTGCACTTAGGGTTTGCTTCAGAGCTTTCACTGCTCTCATTACCAGAGGCAGAATCAGCAGAGGAAGAGGTCGTACGCCTCCGTTTGTCCGTTGTTTTGGACGAGCCTTTCGACTTTCGCGAAGGCTGTTCTTTGTCAACACTCGCCTCAAGGGTGTTGTTAGTAGCCTCCTCGTTCTCAACGGGAGTGTCAGTTTGATCCGCCATAATCCTTTACAAGAAAAAATAATCCTGGAAAAAAATACTACTTTAGGTCTTCCACTAGACTTGCCACGAGCGAACACGAAGCGTCCAGCTAGCGCGAAGCCATTTTTGAGAATGAGGATTTTTACATGGTGTCGAGGCCTTAGCCTCGTTTTGACTTTGAAAGGCTTGATTTTGGCGCGAAAGCCGGGAGAATACGCTATTATATCTTATTGAGGTTTGTGAAGTGAAATTTACTTTCGTTTAGCTTCAAATTTTAAACGTTTGTACATCACGCGCGTGTCATATCCGGGTGTCGTAACAATACAGTGTCACAATCTAAACTACTACACGCTGGTCTATGTTCTTCTGATTCAAGTAATCCTCTAGCGATTCCTTACCAGTACTAATTGTGGGAAAAAGAGGCCCAAAAAGCTAGTGCACAGGATAAAATATTTTATAAAACAGGTCGCCACAGGAATGAACGTTGATTCTCGATTTAATTAGGTTTTGTTTTTGTCCTAATTAGCTTTTTTTCTGCTTGCACATACGTCATTTCACCTTTACTCTTGGCATGACGTCGAATTTCTTTCATCCCCTCAAGTCACGGAGCTTGAAACCAATATGTTACGAAAGCAGGCTGGCGAGTAATACGAAAAGAAGCATTTTCTTTGAATGCAAGACGACAACTTAATTATTCCTCGTTTGTTTGACTTTGCATGAGATTTTGATTAAGTTATAATTTCACTCACGTGTCCTAATAGTACAAGTTTCTATACTGCTTAGCGCTATCCTTCCACGCAGGTCTAAGTTAGCTGACTTTGAAAAACAACGCTAGTCGAAGAAAAATATTTTACCCCATGTACAGTAATTATCCGACTGTGTTTCATGTTAAGCGGACTTTTTGACTTTGACACTTGTAACCAAGTTTCATTGGTGTCTAATTAACTTCATTATAACGCGCGTGTCGTAACAATAAAATCAATTTGATTTCTTCTGACTCACACACTTAGCCTTAACCTGATTAACTATGTGCTAGTTGCTACTAGCGAACAGATGTTAATCCCCTAAGAAATGAGGTTGTCCGATTAGACAGATACGAAATTTATGCCAAACTTTTCAAACTTTACCGCGGTGGTCATCAGTACCTTTGTCAATGTTTGTATGACTTGCAAGAAGAAGACAAAATACCGATTCCACCTTATTTTGAAGACGATAACCCGCTTGAGATTTTTCAAGAAACCCATGTCGAAGTCAACTTGTATCGTTGGGTGGTGTTTGTCCTTTGGTTGAAAACTCATCCTCAAGCCTGGCGTTGGTTTGAAATCATACAAAAGACGCAACTCATTCCCTCCTTACTTACTTTGGAAAACACGTTATGGCACCTCGAAAGAAAGGAAAAAAAGTTGCAGTAGCGGATGCTTTGTTAAAATGATATCACAACCCTGCAGCACCTGGTAGTTTAGGAGGGGTTCAACGATTTGCCAAAGCCTATGATGTTCCCCGGAAAACAGCCCAAAATGTGTTGAAAAAAGATTTAGCCTACACTTTACGCAAACCACGACGACGACAATTTCCAACCATTCCTGTAGTGGTTGGAGGATTGGATGATCAATGGGCTGCGGATTTAGTGATAACTCAAAATTTAGCTAAAGAAAATCAAGGAACCCGTTATCTATTGACGGTGATTGATGTGTTGTCCAAATATGCTTGGGTTCGACCTTTAAAAAACAAAACCGGGGAAAGTGTGGTGAAAGCTTTCGATGACATTGTCAAGAAAGGATGACAACCCAATCGTTTACAAACCGATAAGGGAAAAGAATTTTACAATCCAGCTGTCAAGAAATGGGTTCAAGAGCGTGGTATTATTCATTTTTCTACCCATGGGGATACCAAAGCCAGTGTAGTGGAAAGGTTTAATCGAACCTTGAAACAAAGATTGTATCGCTATTTTACAGCAGCCAACACTTTGAAATTTATTGACATCTTGCCTGACTTGGTGGAAGGTTACAATGCAACACCCCATCGAAGTATTGGTAAAGCCCCGAAACAAGTGACATGGAAGAATGAAAAAATCATTTGGAATGGGCTGTATGGAAAACCCCAGAAGAAACGAAAACCTACCCTCAAAGTAGGTGACCATGTTCGACTCAATAAAATTCATCGTACCTTTCAAAAAGCGTATTTACCTGGTTGGACCGAAGAGGTGTTTATAGTGCATCGTGTTAAGCCTGGTACTATTCCCACCTATAAGATTCGTGAGTGGGATGAAACACCCGTCAAAGGTACTTTTTATGAGGAAGATTTACAAAAAGTCCATGTCACCGATATCTTTCGTGTGGAAAAAGTACTTAAGAAGCGTAAAAATCAACTGTTGGTTAAGTGGAAAGGTTGGCCCGGCAAGTACAATAGTTGGATCTCCACAGCTGATATCAACATAATGTATGTGACATTACCCAGTCATGCGAATCGACAAGAATTTTCTAACAACCAAGCCAATTGGTTCAAGATTCGTTTACCTCATCCTTTACGATTGACAGGAGAATCATGGCAAGTGGGATTAAGTTCTATCTCTATGCCTTATACAGGTGTCAATTTGGGTCATTTAGTACCAGCAGGAGAAGCCGTGTTTGACACTTCGTATGTGAGATATAACCAAGATAGAACCCGTACCTACAAGTTCTACAAAATGACTATGGAGGATTTGAAAGACGATGATTCCATTGTGGATGGGGTCAGTTTTATGAAAGCTTATTTGCGATGGATAGACCAACAAGTGGTTAACGACTTTAAACATCACTACGAATCGACTGATAAATATGGAATGAAAAACACTGGTTTGTTGTTTAAATGGGACAAAGATGATTTACTGTTGGATAATACCAATGTATTACAATATTGAGTTCGTGGTGTGGGTATTAGTCATCTCATGCCTCATTTTGCGTTTAATATCAAGTTAGGTGAGAAAATGGGGTGGGTTCGAAAGGATTGGCGAGGTGAATGGGAGTTGGGCGCCTATTTACAAATCATCTATCATGATGATAAAATGCCAACGAAAGGACAGAGAGATTTTCAGGATGCCAGTGGAAACCCACTCTATTACATTATTGTGAAAGATCGTAACAATGTAGAATGGTTTTATCTAAGTATGAGAGTCAGTTGGAAACTTACTAGCCTTAACATGGCTTTCCGTTCTGTGGTCCAAGAACCTACACGTTCACTACATGTTTACTCGGATGTGGGTGGAAGTTCCATGGTGGGAAATCGGATGACTGATTTGTTGTGTGAAATCAAGTACCAAAGAGAAGGTAGAGGCAACATGTATTTTGAAGCTACACACATTCAATATGTTCCTGTTCGCAACCAAGTTTTGGAAATCATTGAAGTGCAAATTGCAGAAACAGTGGGTGAAGGAGAGGATTTGGTCAAGTTTAAACCAGGTTATTCCATTGTAACACTCCATTTGAAAAAAGGTTAAATAAAGCCATGAAAAAGAATCCAACATTAGTTGAATCATGTCTTTTTACGTGACATTACCCAGTCATGCGAACCGTAAAGAGTTTCCCAACAACCAGGCCAATTGGTTCAATATTCGTTTACCACAACCCCTACGATTGTCTGGAGAATCATGGTATGTGGGATTGAGTTCGATCTCTATTCCCCACACAACGGTTAACTTGAAAACGTTAACTATAGAGCAGCAACCTTTGGTTGGTATGTCATGTTTCCGTGTACATTCAGTAAATAATACCAAATTACTATCATTGAATTTACCGTTGAGTTCTTTAGAACTAGATACCTCGATTGTAGATGGTGTCAGTTTTATGAAAGCGGCTCTCAGATGGTTTGACAAACGGTTTACCGAGTTGTCTAGAGAATTCTATGGATACCTATCCGAGGAAAATGGAAAACACACTTGCCCTTTGTTCAAATGGGAAAACCAAGATTTATTTGTTGACGACAAAAACGTGGCACGAAAAAAATTTCAACCGTTAGGTGATTTATTTGTCCCTCATTTGGCTTTTAACGTGCATCTAGCTCAAAAAATGGGATGGTTTACCAAAAAAGATAATGGGGAGTTTGTGATAGGACACAATTTACTCATGGTGTTTCCTGATGGAAAAGTACCTGCAGCCAATTCAGCAGACTGGTTAAGTCCTGCCAAAACTCCTTTGTATTATAAGAGCCACAAGGATAATAACCAGGTGACATGGATGTTTCTAAGTATGAGAGTGAGTTGGAAAGTTTTCAACTTGAATGTAGCCTTTCGTTCCATGGTGAAAGAACCTACACGATCCCTGCATGTGTACTCGGATGTGGGTACTAGTTCCATGGTAGGAAATCGGATGACCGATTTGTTGCGTGAAATTAAGTATCATTGCGAAGGAAGAGGTACTGTGTAGTTTGAACCACTACATGTTCATTATCTACCCGTCCGAAACCAAGTGACTGAAATCGTGGAACTCCAAATTGCTGAAACCATTGGCGCAGGTGAAGATTTGGTCAAATTTGGACCAGGCCATTCAATTGTAACTCTACACTTTAAAAAGGAGGAACCATCTAATTAGTTTAATCATGCCACAAAAACGACAACAAGGAGGTGTCATTCCTCTAGCAGTGATCATGCCTGCTATTGTAGCGGCTGGAAAAGCAGCTGTTTTGGGGGTAATTGGAAGTGCAGCAGGACACCAAACGAAAAAATGGTTGGATGCGAAGCAAAAGAGGTATAAAAACTCAACGTAAAAAACAGATTTAAACACCATGCGTGGAGGGAGTTTGACACGATTTAGGACCGATGAGTCCTATTATCAGGAAGGAGCTGGATTACTTAAAGAGATTGTTAAAGGAGGATATAAAGGGGCTATAAGTACTCGTAACCCGTTAAAACTTCATAGTAATACCATTCGCGGATTGAAAACAGGACTCAAACGGGGTGTGAAACAAAAAGCCGAAGAAGTGTTCAAAAAATAAATTACGAAACAAGCTAAAAAAGTACTAAAACAACCCAAAGTCAAGCAAGCAGTGGAAGTAGCTACTACCTTGTTCCCTAAACAAGTCAAAAGAGCAAGAGTTATTTTTGGTGTCTAAAAATGGAACCCATTCGTTCTCGACCTCCATTTATCAAAGGTAATAAAGGACCACCAGGACAAGTCAAATGGTTGAAACAAAGTGGTGGATGGATTGGACCCGATGTAGCTAAACCACCAGGTTATGATTTTACACACTATATTCAGAAAGGAAGTGGGTTTACCACACCATGGAAAGTAGCCAAAATGGCTGAATGGGTCACTAAAAAAGTGATTCCTTCTACCAGACATGTTTTCAAACGTTTTTGGAAAGGAGATATTGCCAAACGGCTTTTGTAGGTCCAACAGGTATTACCAGCAAGAAATTTTGGACTCGACCCAAAAAAGGAACTGTGATTCGTTTAGTCAAAAATCTTAAAACAGGCAAATATGAAAATGTGTATGGTTGACAGTATATAAAGACAGTGTCTTGGCTACCATTTAACAGTTCAACATGGAAACCGTGGTTAACTCAGCTCTTAATCTTTTTCAAGCACCACCAACGGATAATAGCATTCATGCTTACCGTATGGTGACCATTCAACCTACCACAACAGGGATCAATCCTATGGAATTTATTGTCCCTGCTTTGGATAGTTTTGTGGATTTAAGCCGAAGTTACTTTACTTTGGAACTACGATTGAAAAAGAGTGATGATGGGAATTTGGTAGCCAACGAGAAATTATGGCCTGTCAACAATTTGGCTCACTCGATCTTCAAACAAATTGATTTGCACTTGAATGGTACTTTGATCAGTCCTCAATCGGACACGTATCATTACAAGGCTTATTTGGAAAATCTGATCAACTATGACCGAACCGATGGAAACACCGTGTTGAAACCAGCTGGATGGTACAATGCCATTGATTCACCACCCGAGTGGACAGCTAACAACACAGATACAAGCTCGAATTCAGGGGCCGGGCATTCAGATTATCAAAACTTGCCTGCTAGCCACAAAGCTGCCTTAGCTGCTATGGTAGCTGAAACAGCGGAATATGCAGGAGGCAAAACCAGAGCTTTGGTGTTTAAACCCCATCTAGAAGTGTTTTACATGGGTAAAGCGATGGTGCCTGGGGTAGAAATTAAGATGAAATTTCATTTCAACAGTCCTAACTTGTTCCTAAATGGGGTTGGTAAAGCTGGAAGACTCAAGGAAGAAGACGTCAGAATGCGTTTTCATTTGTGTCAACTCAGACTCAATGAAACTGTTTACATGAACCTAGCTGCTAAAAGACATAATGAAGAGGCTGTGGCTATGTATCCTACGGTGCGAAGCGAAATTCGTACCTTTAGCATGGAAAACACCAAAACTCGCTTTGAGATTCGAGATCTGTTTCAAAACCGGGTACCTGATCGAATGATTGTGGCTTTGCTGGATAGCCGAGCCTTCAATGGAGCTGTGACAATAGATCCTTTTTGCTTCCAGAAATTTGATTTGACCTCCATCAAGCAGATTGTCAAAGGAGAAGAATACCCCTATGAAACTCTAGAGTTGATAGGCAATGATAGCAGCAAAGATTTGTTGGGTTACTTTCGGTTTCCACAAGCCAGTGGTGCCTGGTGTAAGCTGAAAGGAAACATGGTAGAAGGAGGAGATTGGGGGCAAGGCAAAGGATGCACCATTTTTATGGTGGATAATGTAGCCAATGGGTGTGCTGATAGTCGAAACCTCAACCCGAAACAGTCTGGAGACCTACAGCTTAAATTGGAGTTCCGAGCAGCTCCAGCTAACAATAACACTGTACTGGTGTATGGTGAGGTTGAAAACCTGATTGAAATCGATCCCAACGGAGCTGTGCTGTACGACATTTACCAGCACTAAACATGGAGTATGTGGCCTTGACCGATCAACAGTTGTCTTATTTAGCTAGACAAGATCCTAACTTAAAACGAGTGTTTTATGGAACAGTGCCTTGTGATGGTTTACCTAAATCACCCATTACCAACAAACCTAGAGCCTACATTGTCAATACAGATCCTCATAATCAACCCGGTCAACATTGGATTGCTTTATGGACTGAAAATAATGTGTGTGAAGTCATGGACAGTTATGCTTTACCCCTGGATTTCTACTCACAAGCTAAACCTTTGAAAGAGTGGGTATTAAACAAGTGGAAATATGTAGTCACCAATGGAAAATCCCTGCAAGGGCTTCACAGTCAAGCGTGTGGACATTATGCACCCCTTTATTTAATAATGAAAGCCAAAGGACAAACACTTCAAGATTTTCTACAAATGTTTTCTGATTATAACCGTGTCAACAATGATCACCGAGTGGGTGAGATGTTAAAACAAATCATTCATTCTAATGTAGAGGACCTACCCTTTGGTGGTCGTCAAACGTGTAAGTCTCGATTATAAATAAAAGTGAATGAGAACCTAGTGGTCATTTGTGAGTTATGGCGTTTCAGTTTCACACTCCCTCCTCTATTTTGGTGGTGGGACCTTCGGGATGTGGAAAAACCGTGTTTACGGAAAAACTACTGGTGGACAATTTGGATTTGTTTGAAAATCCAGTTTTAGCCATTCATTATTGTTATGGGGCATGGCAGGATCGATTTCAATCCATGCAAGATCACGGTATTGTGTTTCATGAAGGAATTCCTGAGTATCAAGACTTGGTACAATGGTTTCCTCAAGGTGGAGGGATTTTGGTGTTGGACGATTTAATGGATGAAGGCAGTGGTGATAAACGGGTGTTGGATTTGTTTACCAAACATTCTCATCATCAAAATGTGATGGTGCTTTACCTATGTCAAGACATGTTTCCTGTGGGAAAATATGCTAAAAGTATTTCTCGCAATGCTCATTATATTGTGGCTTTTAAAAACCCCCGCGATCAATTGGGAGTTCGCAATGTGTTGCTTCAATCATTTCCCACTGAGTGGAAAGACTGTTTGGACACGTTTCATCACATCACCGGTCGACCTTTTGGTTACATGTTGATGGATTTACACCCCGCCTCCTCCGATCAACATCGATTGTATGCCCATGTGTTAAAAGATGAAGGATGGACTCGAGCTTATCAAAAACGTTCTGATCCTAATGATTGGAAGAAGTCTGGAAAAAGTAGTGGGTGATTATTTACACCACATGTCCAAAAATGATATGGATTACCCGATGATGTTAAAAGTCTATCGTTTGATTCAACAAGGACAGTCGTTTGATCATCTCGTAAGAGAGTATAACGAGACGTATTTTTGTGAATTGATGTGGAGTTTGCAACAAAAAGCATGGCAGAGAAATCAGAGCCTTTGGTGACAAACATGGAACCAGAATTGGTACGACGCTTGAATGTTGAGTGCGTATCAAAGTACAGCACGAGTTGTTGAAGTAATTCAAGGGCTTCGTAAAGCCGTAAACGCGCCCAGCATGTAGTGAAAGCCGCAACAAAAATATCAAGGTTCGGTGAAATGGGAACATCCTCCTCACTGTTGGTATACAACACTTCAACCATATCATCATTGATCACATGCACTTGTGAGAGTTGAATCTTGTCACTGTCCAGAAACTGGTGAAACTCAACAGGATCACTGAAAATTTTCACCTGAGTTTTGTTCAAGTTCTGTCCAAATTTCCCCCACATTGAATTTAACATCATTTTTGCAAGGGAGCGTAATCCTGCATTGTACTTGATGTTGTCATAATCCAAACGAATACCCTCCTTTTCTTCATAATCTTGAATGTACTGAGCACGTTTTTCCTCGTTATCTCCGACCCACTCAGGCCAGCCGGAGCCTTCTTGTTTCAGCTTCAACCATTTGTTTACATACGCTTTGAATAATCCTTCCTGTGTGTCCGGAAAGTGCCAGATTTCATACACGTGTTCAATTTCATACCCGAGTTCAAGCGCTTTCTCCAACTCAGGGGTACACCAGGTACCAATCATCGATCGTTGATCTTCACGATGTTCACACACAGCAGAGCATTCATGCATCGATTTCTTCATTTCAGTGGTAACACAAGTCGAACACAGAGGGAACGTAAGTTTTCCTTCGCTGCGAAACGGTAAAACGGGGTGGTAGAGACCATACGGTGCTCGGATGCGACATTTCACTAAGCCAAAGTAGTTGGAGATGTTGGTGGAGTCAGGCTGCAAGATGATGATCGGGTGCCCTTTCGGGTAAACCGCGGTTTTATTGACCCACGGGTATAAACTCGTGTAATCAATGTAGTGGATCTTTTCCGTGTCGCTGGTTTGGTGGTACAATTTAGTCGCGTTGGTTCTACCTCCACAAAAGGCATCGCGAGGATTCAGCGGTTCCACGAACTCGAGTCGGTTGACAAATTCCTGGATCTCAGGGTTGGTCCTCTTGGCTTCATTCCATTGACATTCCCAGATTTCCACCACATTAAAGCCTTTATCCTTAATCTTCTGCGTTTGCTGTTTGGTTTTCTCAAACACATCATAAAATGTTCTGTCATTTAAATGGAAATGTTTCTCGTGACGGTTCGGGTAACATGATGTGCAACCATGCCAAAAGCAACCATGGAATTGGAATACAGTTTGGGTATCCTCATGATATCCATCCACTGTGAAGTTGGTTCCAGGAATCTTAAATTCTCCCTGATTGCCTCCATGTTGTACATAATTGCGGTAAACCGGGTGCGGGTGGTCAGGATAAGCTAAACCCATTAAATCATGGGCTTCAAGATCCTCCGGTGTTAACTCTTTCAAAGCCTCTTGACAGAGTTGGTGATCTTTCCAGTGTAGCCATTCCAATGCCACTTTCGACTGATTCACTTGGTTTCGCCATCCATTGATCGGTTCCGAAGCAATCGAGTTTTTGATCATACAGTTTCTCCGTAAATCTTCGTTGCAGGCCGAAGCTATAGTTATTTTGTCAAAGGGGTTGAAACCAGAGTTGGCAATAAACAGTTCCTTAAAAGTCATACATTCCTGCTTCAACAGTTTCACATCACTGATACAATATTCGACGAGTTCCTTCGCAAAGTCAAATTCCACATTGTTCGCACGTTGTTCGTTGTGCCATTGTTGAAACTCCTGCAATGCGTCCACACTCATACTTTCCGGCATGTAATAATCCTGTGAAGGTACAATCCCCACATAGTCCTGGTTCTCGGGTCGATTAAACAAATGCGGAAAGTAACCTTTCTTTAACTCAGTTAATCCAAATGTTTTGGGAAAGGCACTTAATGGCATCTGGGAAAATGAGAGTGAGTCAATAAAACGAATGGAATCGTGCTTGACTTCCAACAATTTGGCGCCATTTCTGATTTGCTCGATCACTTGGTTGTTTCCATAATACTCATGGACAATGAAATAACCGTCATAACCTTGGAAGTTATGTGCAATCACAGTGACACTCCTTTCATCTTCCTCGGTTTGTTCTTCCAACCATTCCAGGAAATCCGCCACACAGGTTTTTCCATGAGATTCCACAGGTTCATCGGATTCATCTGTTTCCGCAATGAGCAAGTTTGGTTCATGATGGCCGTGCAATTGCATGGCTTCAATGTCAAAATAAATATGAAGTGGTGTTTTTTCCTCCTCCTCCACCTCTACTTCTTCTTCTTCCACTTCCATATCCACCAAATCTTCCGTGCGTTGACGTTTAGCCGTTTGGTTGTGTTTTCCGCCATGACGTTTACGTTTCTTGGGTGGTTGAATAAAACATTTGTGTGTTGCCACATCCACATACTTCAAACATGAAGGACAGGTACCATATCCACACTTATGGCGAGCAATATGTTCGGGCTTATCCTCCAATTTGAAACATTGAGCACATCGACGAACAGTTTGACATATAGAGTTTGTGGGGTTGTTCTTCTGCTGACGATTCATAAGTAGATGTTTCTCGAAGCAAGTTTCTCCGAAGAAGGCTCTCCTACAGAGATGACAGCGACGCATGGGAGCAGTTCCTTGGGGTAACGCAACCATAAATCCGGACAATTAGGCTCTCTGCAGGTGCCACACAACGAGGATTGAATGTTACAACGATGTTCTCCCACAGCGTTATAAGGCTTCAGGCAATGTGAACACACATGAGGTGCCGAAGAATCCAGGCAACGATGTAATCACATCATAATGGTTGTTGTTGTGAAGTAAAATCAGTTCTGGTTTGTCACTAGGTCCGCTAAAGGCGCGACGATCATATCCTTGTTCTGCGTAGACCACAATTAATCGGTAAGGCTTGTTGAAACTTTGCTAGTTCTGCATAACCACAATCTCCCAGAGGCACTCCTGCTTGGTGACACAATTTCACTGCCAGTTCTCGTTGAATTTGTCTACCAACTCGAATACTGTTCCATTTCTTGTGTTTATCCACTCTCGCTTTCGCAGTAATAATGGCACGAGGACAACATAAGCAATCCATGTTTTTGATCTGAATAATCGATTCCTTCTTTAGTTTCAATACCCGGGTAGTACGATGACCAGGTTTGAGTCGTCGAGGAATACCAGAACCCCGCGGAGCATGTCGCACACGGGTAATGGAGACATGAAATGAGTCGTTCATTTCAAAGTTCTCGTTGGAGTTAAGTGCGTCAGACAAACGGTTGAATAGGGTGTCAACACGGTTGAATCCAGCTCTCCACTCTCCGGCGGTAAGCCCCCAGCCTTGAAAATTGGAGGTTAGGCGGTTGGATCCAATGGTGAAATACAAACGATCATTATCCGCCATATCGTTTTCCAGCACTTGGTTGATAGCACGCACCAAACCATCTTGCAAAGCGGGGACCATTTGTGGACGATCGATGAAGTTTCCAGTCTGCCTCATGGTGGTTTCAAAATGCCTTTCACGCACACCCATTCTGGCACTACTACGGTCCACATGCGGTCGGAGTTCAAATTCAAACCGACCAGGTTGAGTCTGATTGATGGATCCACCACTTTGCTGAATTAATCTTGACTGAAAGGCACGCTGGCGCTCAAAGCGGTCATACACAGCATTACACTGTTGATCCTCTTCCAGCTGATCCATAGCGGCGTTACAAATCGCATCTTCATAATTTTCCATAGCCATCACGATTAGTAAACAGGGTGTTACAACGAACGGAGAAAATGGGTCAGTCAAAAAGTTATATACTAGAAAACGAGTTCCCTAGAGAGTTAACCGGTTGAAAGCAGTTGAAAGCGGTTCAGAGTGGTTGAAAGCGGTTCAGAGTGGTTCAGAGTATTGACATGTAAATCTGGACCGGTTCAAAGTGGTTAAGAGCAGTGAAACCGGTCTCTAGAGAGATGAGGTCACCGTATGCAAATTCGGACAAGTTTAGACAAGTGCGGTGTTTCCAAGAAAATATGTAAATTCAGACAAGTTAAAACCTGGAGGTAAGATGTCAGTGAGTCAAAAGCTATTGAAGTTTAGAGAAGAAGTTGCCTTCTTAAACGACACAAGATTAGATACCTTTGCTGCAACGCTACAGAAAGAAGATTCTCCTACCATCTACCCCCAATTGACCTGCAACTGGTACATACAAGGTCTAAACTTTTGCTGTTCATCATGGAGACACAAACAACAAGCCATTGGGACAGATTACCAATTGAAATCCAAGTTAAGATCATGAAAATGGCGGATAAACAGCTTCATCAAGAACAGCTTGATCAGGTATGTTATGTTTGTCATAGCAATGATGTTGGTGTACCAATCACCCCTTGTTGCCAAAAACCAGTGCATTATGAGTGTTGTCCCGCACCGATTCATCTACACCCAAATTTGCGAACAATTTGTATGATTTTGGATTTGGATGGATACCGTGTAACTCAACAACTGTTTATGATTCGTGAAATGGGATGGTGTAACATGCAAGGTCAAGCAGACAGTATTCATTTTACTGGTCCGATCGCTTATTCAGAATTGTCAGCCGAAGATAAACGCACTGTGAACTATGTGTATCATCGTGTACACGGATTATCGTTTAATGCCAAACCTCGCAAAAAAGCCTTACCGTTGGAGTTGGTGGAAACCATTATTCAAACCTTGTATCAAAAACTTTGTACCAACGATCAATATGTAGTGGCTTACAAAGGTGGAACGATTGAAAAAGACTGGTTAACTAAACTGACGATACCTTCTGTCAATTTGGAATGGTTTTTCTGCCCAAAAGTAACTGAGTTGATTGACACTGGATTTGATCCGGGTTGTTCTTGTGGGTTTCATCAAAAACCCGAACATCATTGCCCCAAACAAGAAACATTTTTATTTTATCAGTGGTTAACCGAGCATCCTTAAACTTGTAGGTCCATAACATTTTATACCCAGTGTGGGACATTTGCCGTTGCGGACCCTATCATGTGTTAAGAGAACTGTTATTTGGCAAGAAAAGAAAATGGAAGATCCAACTACCCATGAGAACTCTGTTAGAAATGCAAGGATATGGTACCGAGGAGAGCTGGAAAAAAATAACAAAATGTATTTGTGATTTGTAGGTCCACAAAAGTTTGTATCTTGTCTGCAAGATTCACCGCTGTAGAGAGAACTTACCGTTGCTAAAAGCCTATGGAACTGTTATAGGATTCAAAGATGGAAAGCTAAAGAAACTGTAAAATAACTAAAGAGTAAATGTAATTAAAACTTTTTTTAAATTCAACTTTGACTGTTTATTGCTTGGGGTGGAACCTTAAAATTCTAACAGAGCATTAAAAAGGTGTGAAAAATGATCTGAATTAGCGCATGGCATCACTAGGTTTAATTTACCTTAGGATTCTAACACATGGGTCAGAATCCAAGATGGCGGTTAGGGTTACTATGCTAATGAGTATTATGGGATGGCGCAAAGGATCGTATGCTAATGAACCTAGGGATAACCCTTTCTACTTCTTAATTAATGAGATGCGGTTGCTAGGGTTAGGGTTGCTACCTGTTCCTATGCGGACGCGTGATCCCATCTAGCCCGGGATACTACTAGTTTATAACGAAGATAAGTAAGCAATGAAAACAGTCTCCAAATCTTCTGCGAAGAATAACTTAATCTTACGAACTCTCTGTTTCTGGAAAGGCTACCAAAACTCTGTCTCTCTGATATTCATTCAAAGAAGTAGAGAACATCAATTTCAGCGAGTGATATATAAAAACAGTAGGTAAATTGTCAAAGCTTTTGGAACACTTAACAAATGCTGGTAATTTTTTTATGCCATGCCAGTTTTGAAACGCTCAAACGCATACCTGCCTAGAAATGGTTTTATTGATAAACCGGCATCGAAACGTGTATATAGTAGAGAAATCTAAAGTGTAAATCGCGTTACAAAACCAGAATGTATTGTAAAAATCAAATTAATGTCTTACCTCGACAGATCCGCTTTTCTTTTTCTTGCACGCTGACAGCTTACTGGCTCGACATTTTTTGTCCGCCTCTTCGTCAGGTTGCCGAAGATGAAACTGGTTTACTCGTCTGCTTCCGTATTCAAAGGCATCTTCCGTCGTGAAACCGTGAAAATCTTCTTCGTGAAAATCGTTTTGAAATATCTCCATGAAAGAAGCGTTAAACATCGGTGCTTGACTTTCAACGTAATCATCGTTTTCGAAATTGTACGGATCGTAAGCTCTCTCAGCCATCTCTAACCACTGGACGCCATGAAAGGCGTGCAAGCTGGTATTTATAGCTGGTACGGTAGTCATTAAATGACTAAATTTTGAAAACAATTAACCGGAAAAACAATAAGGATGTAAATTGGCGGTTAAAAGGTGAGAACTTCAACGAAAACAAACGCTGGGCTTTCAAGTCAGTAATCAGTGACGTGCTAAATAAACCTGAGAGTGCTGCTTTTTCTCACCTATTGTCTTTTTTTCTATCACGCTAACCTTTTCAAGCATTTTGCATTAAGAAAATATGGCCTTTTCAGTAATATAACGCAAATTCAGTAGCGTTAAAAGTAATTACTCTTTTAAGTAGAAATTATGAAAAAAGAAGTCAAAGTTTATAAATTGACCGCAGGTGTGTGTTAACAGCCTATTAAAATGTACCTTTTAATCCCTTTTCCCACGGTAAGTGGGAATCTAAGTTAATTTTAAAAAATAGTCCCGTTAATGAGATTGTTGCCGACATTCAGCATGTCGGATGCTCTAACCAAGATTCCCGGTGACCCAGGTCATAATTACGAGGTTCCAATAATGAGTTTTTAGTGACTTATAGTGACAGCTTTCCAGTTCTTGTCGTTCTGAAAGATTAATGAAATTGCTTTGTAATTGTTTTTTTTTGCTGCTCTCAATTCGAGTGCATACAGGAACCGTATCTTGATAAGATAAGCTGTTGTATTCTCTTCTGTGCCTAAAAACAGATTTCCGTTGTGATGTACATTGTATGTGTTCGTTTATACAAATATCTTCTTAACTTAACCTAAAATTTCGTTCCTGGCTGCTGAGGTGATTCAATGAAAGGTGAAATCTCGAAAAAAAGGATCTGTAAATTAGATGAAAAAGATTGACACGCGCAGCACACATGCCAGGAATTGTTTCAGTTATAATCTGATAATAACGTTTCAAATTTACACACACGCCAAGAATTGTTTGTTATAATCTAATAATAACGTTTCAAATTTACACACACGCCAGGAATTGTTTAAGTTATCATCTAAAAATAACGTTTCAAATCTACACAAGTTTAATAACCTTTAAAATTTCGCTTTCGGTGTTGAAAGCTGGATATCAATTTCTGTTTTAATAAGATGCTTTTTATTTTCTACTGACAAAGAAAATTAGGCTTGGTAGTTTCTTTTTTCTTTTTCTTAGGGGCGGAAGATTTGAATAGGCTAAAAGAAAACAATACGTGTCATGGAAAAACTCTCTCCATGTTTTGATAATTAGCGTCAGTTGTTTCATTTAAATATTTTGAAATTTCACCGCCTCAGCCGTATCTATTGTTTTTTCAGTTATTTTTCCATCCATTGTTGACTCTTCACCGTATTTGTAAACAAGGCTGCTTTCAAATAAATAGCCCGTTGCACGCATGGCCTATTTTAAATTTACCATGGAGTACTCAGCCGTGATCGATTCAATTTGCGAGCAACGCCTTTAATTGCTAGAAAGTCTGGCAAAAAACCATTTAAAGTTGGTTGATACGCTAAATCATTTAGTGACTACTTCTCTGTCGATGCTGCAAAATGTCACACCAGTTTTGGAAACGTACCGTCAGATAAAGGAAGACATATCCTTAATGATGAATGATCTGGACGCTCTGGAACAAGAACTCCTGCAACGGCTCCATTGAGTCACACAAAACGGCTCTTTTCAGAGCCACCAAATAAAGGAAAGTCACAACCAGCAATATTTTACATCGAAATCATGAAAAAAACAAAAATGCCATTCCAAGTTTTTTGGCTAAGATCCTTTGTCGGGTTGCCATTTTTTACGGCTGGTTTCCGTACGATCGCTGCGATCGTTGAAAAAAAGGTTCAGTAATCATATGGAAACCACTCTTCAGCAATCGTTGTGGTGAGATCACAACGATTGCTGAACGTTTTTTCCAGCGATTGCAGCGATCGTATCGATCGCAGCAATCCTTTACTTATACCTAACCGTACCTTCTCGATACGCTTCGGCAGCATATCAGGCGAGTTTCGTCGAGGCACGGTTCGTGTTTGTTGCCGAAGCGTGCCAGAAAGGTGTTATTAGGTATTTACCGTACCCAAATTCGTCTTATACAGGCATTATTTTTTCGCACACACGCGCCCGCCAGTGTAGCCGCGTCCAATTTTGGCGCGAAATTGTATTTTTTTCTCTGTTAGCGTTAATTAAACAAAATACATCCTCGTTTAACAAATGTAATAGTTTTACGTTTTGTTTTATTTCTATTGTAATTTTTATCTCTTAAGTCTGCAAAAAAGTGCGAGTTTTAGAAACTGTCCATGATATCGTAGGATATATCAGGTCAGTGACTTGCTTTCGTAGAAAATCATGACAGTAAACAAGGCTTCTGATTAGCTAATTCACCATTTGGGTACGGTAATGTGTAGTATCGCTGTATATTTTTACCAGTCTTGCAAGGAAACAACAACAGATATGACTGAGGCGGTGAAATTTCAAAATATTTCAATGAAACAACTGACGCTAATTACCAAAACACGGACAGAATATATCATGATTGTATTTTTTTCATCACATGTGTTGTTTTCGTTCAGCCTATTCAAATCTTCCATCTCTAGGAAAAAGAAGAAAAACATTTTTCTAAAATCTTACGAAGATGTAACGCTTGCAACCATTTATATCAGGTCGGGAAAGGGCCCTTATTTAGATCTCAAATCATACGAGTCATATTATAAGCGTCCTGATAGCTCAATCGGGTAATGAACCGCTTTCCACGCGGATGTTATATCGCACAGGGTGTAGATTCGAGTCCAACAGAATTTTATCCTTTTTTTTTCTTAGTCATTTTTGATTATTTTAATTAACCCGTAATTTCCGACATGAATGATGTAAATTGTTCAGTTACCCGGACTTCCGAGTCAACCGATCACGGCTAGGGTGCTCTAATTTCGGTGACATATAGAGAAGTGCGAATGCATGGCCTTTCTGATCCATCATTGAGGGCCAGTTCGAGTCTTGTACTCAACTTGACTGTTTTGTTTTGTTTTTCTTGCTTTTCTCAATAGCTTCATTTGCATTAGCTAACTCAAAGTAGAAAGCAATAGAAGCGTTCAAATATCTCGAAAGTCGATTGTGTTCGTGGCAATCGTCATTTTCATTTGTTCTCCTTACTTGCCTTGGGATTCAGGCAGGTGTCCGTCGTAAAACGCGAAAAGTACCGGTTATATCTTGCATTTACTAGACAAAAGCAAGCATTCACAAGAAAAGGAACAGCCAACAACTTCAGAGAAAACGCTTAAAAACAAGGCCAAATTATAAAAGGAGAAGCAGTTTTTACAGCTGTCTGTGGTGTAGATCAAAAGGCATAAATAATGTTTCCAAAAGTTTGATGTACTAACAAGAAATGAATTATCTTTAGTTACTATATGTTTACAAGGATTGGTTGTATAAAAAAAAACCGTTCGAAAAGATGACATGCTAACTTTAACTGTTATTTGTTAAGCTCACAAAATGAAATATTTTTTTATTATTATATTCTTACAATGATTATTATCAAACCGGGAGGCGTCAAAAAGTTCAAGTACAGATCTAGAGATAAAAGATTCAAGCAAATTGGCAAGCAGAACAACAACACTGAAACAACAAAAAAAGCTGAATAATTTTGAGGTTTTTTAATGAGTGATCGGGTAACACATACTTTATTGACAACAAAATTGGGCTTGCACAAATTTTGTGCTTTTCTTTTTAATTTTTAAACAAGAGGCGGAAGATTTGTAAAGGCTACAAGAAAACAATAGAGGAGACGGAAAAACGCTCTCTGTGTTTTGATAATTGGAGTCAGATGTTTCATTGAAATTTTATGAAAATTTCACCTTGTCGGTCACACGTATTGTTTTTCAGTTAGTTTTAAAATTCATTGTTTATTGTTTGCCCTATCTGTGAACGATGTTGCTTTTAGATAAACAGCTAGTTGCACGCCTTGTAGCTTTAGCTTTATTCTTGAATTCTATTCGTTTTTAACCAAAATATCAAAGTAGTTGAGTGCATGATCAATGAATGGGGCTATGCAGAATTTTTTTTTTCACGTCCCCTTTCAAATATATTTATTCTGGATTTTTCCTTTTGACACAGCTAATTCTGCATGAACGACAACATTTCAGGCTAGATGTTTGGGACTCAGTATTGATTCACACATTTGGTTTAAGACATAAGTATTTAAGACTCCTCGGCCTAAGATCATGCCACGAGCAAACTACCGGTGGCCCTCTTCGAAGGGGAGTCGCACTTTCTGGCCAGTCGACTGTTTGACGAATGCGGTCACATTCTTATTTACAGCCGTTATTAAGGCTTCTCCTACTAATGGACGGGAACTTACGAAGCGCGCTAAAACAGTTAATAATAAAAAGAATAACGATTTTATTGAAGCATCCCTACAGAGTAGCTCTACATCTTCAGTAAACTTCAAACATAAAAAAAAGTATGACAGTTTGATTATTGATCGCTACATGAACGCACATTTGAATTTGCTAGAGTACCCAGGCGGCGATTTTCGTGATTCCGGCGAAATACACGCTGGAATCGCCAAAATTAGAGACTACTTGCAGTCTAAATCCAACAAAGAGAGTTCGCGCCGTAAGTAGTGATAGCTGTAGTGTCTTCGCCTAGCAACAGATGTCCTGGGACTGCAGGACACGACCACAGAGACTACTGGTAGTCTAAATTCAACAGCGAAAATTCGCGCCATGAGTGGTGATAGCTATAGTGTCGTCGCCTAGCAACAGATGTCCTGGGACTGCAGGACACGACCGTTTTCGCATAGGTAAAGTTGAGTTTTTTATTGATTTTGCGCCTTTGTTGTAGTTTTTTTTCACACGATATTTGCTTATGAATTCATCAAGGATCCGATTGCAAGTAAACGAGGAAATAGCAAACACAAAGGGATCCAGCAGTTTTGTTTTGCACAATTGAAATTTTGTCAAATAATTTAGCGGCTTAAGACCACCACAAGCTGATTGTCGGTTACCGTTTGATCGCCGAAGATTCGCAATTCCCGAGGGGCTTTTTTCTGGGCAGCTTGTTTCCAGTTAGGAAGTTTACAAAACACGATTTCCGGTCAAACTACTTTTAACTACCAGGATCGTTATTTGACAAGTGTGAAGTAAACGAAGCTAAGCATGAAATTTTATTGTGGAATAATCTATTGCGATTGCTTGCGCTTTGGGGAAGCAAAAGTTGAAATTAAGTCGTAAACACTCTTATTCTTGGGCCATCTCAACTTCCTGTTCGTCAAGTGAATTGAGTTCAAGTTTTCTTACAATGAAATGTTAAATTTATTCTTGTTCACTCGACATTTTTTTAACCCGACGTTTATTAGGGGCCCAGCGTTTAACAAAGATGCATTATTTTTTGTCGTCTTTGAGAACTACATTTTGCCACGTTTGTCAGGAGAGATTGATTTGATGATGATCAGTTACGTATAAATGTCGAATTCAAATAAACGCAAGTACTTCAAAATAAGCGCTCCGGCGTTAATCTATCCAATACATTAATTTCTGTTTCCGGTAAGCGACCTCCCAGGATAATTGTTAGAAAATCATTACAGTGAATTCTCTCTAAGCCGGACACCCTCAGGACCAGCTCTAGCTGTCTGTCTTAGAGAGGTGTTCGCCTTAGAGAAAATTCAAATACAGAAAAACAAGTGAAATTCTGCCGGGCTGGGACCAGCTAACCATTTCTGCCTTAGAGAGGTGTCCGGCTTACAGCTGGACCGCGAGAGGGATCGATTTCTAATTTAATTAAGAATTAAGCAAACAAAGGACAAAGATCTTTTTTTTTTGCATTCTGAAAATTACGCGTGCAGGATACTTTGTTCTGGAGTGCAGCACTGAGCGATTTTTTAAGCGAAATATGCCAGTTTTTGCAAGAAATTTCATGCCAAAACTTCCATTGTTTTTTTTTAACTCAGTGGATGACGATTGAAAAGAATTTATTTAGGTCTTTTCTGTGGCTCCTTGTACTCATTACATACGTTTCAGAAGACATAACCAGCCAGGGGAAAATGCTTTTGGTTTCAATTATTCAACCACATTGAAGAAAAACATGGGCGAGGGAAAAGCACACGATTTTAGATTTCATGCATTTTTTATCAGAAAATTAAGCAAACGAGGCACAAAGATCATTTCTCTGCAAACAATAGATCCTTATCTCTTTGTTTCTCTGTTGGAGCTCTCAGGTTTTTATTGGCTAATAAAAGGTGTGAAACAAAAGCAACTTGGTTTTTAGTAGAAATTCGAAACATTAAGCCCCAGTGACATCTGATCAGTAAGACGGAGAGCCACAATGTGTGCCTTTAAAACCTTTTTTTTGCGTTTGTTTCTTGGCTTGCTTCGTGGAGCCGGTCCTGACGAAACCACAGTGCAGCAAAGTCGAAGTGCCATTGCGCCGAGATGCCCTAGGCAAAAGCAGGGATTACCGTACACCATTTAGCGAGAAGGAACAGAAAAACAAGCGGATAGAGGATTTTACTCCACTCATTCACATCAACTGTTCTAAACTCAGCCTTCTTTTTGTTTGCGTTTCCCATCTTCCGTTTTGCACCAGCCACCTCAAAATTCCACCTCTTTTGCCATGCCGTTCTGTTTGCCAAGATGTCTTTTCACGCTGTTTTAAGTTCTTCACCATGATCAAACTGCCCTGGCCAAAACATCTCAATTGCAGCCAATTTCCACAGCATCCATCACTATGCATCAGTCCTCCCTCGCCAACATCAGCCGCAGTACCGTCCTCAACACCATCATCTTCAACACCAGCATCTTCATCAACGTCAGTCTTTCCAACATCAGCCACATCCTCAACAGCCAGAACAACCTCCATTCAGATGTCACCTTCGCCGTATTCCACCACGCTTTCACCTGGGACCATAGTCAGGGACGCTGACCGTCAAAGTCCACGTTTTCTTTTATTCCTCGCGAAATTTGTGCCTAAATTTGTTTTTTCTTTGCATTTTGTTTTTCCCGCCTTGGTTAGTTTCTTGGTTTTGTTGCCCTTTATAGTGTTTATATTTTACTGTTGGCTCAGTTTACTGTTGGCTCGCGAAAATCGCCTGCCGCGTTGATGAACATTGAAGCAAATGAACTTTTGAGGCGTCTCAGCTTAGCTTTACCAAATAAGCCAAACTGCCGGAACTGTATGGTTTTAAATATCCAAGAGGGGTTTTGCTTATACATTCTATGTCCCTACGGTGTAAAGTCATTTTGTGCTGAAAAAACGAAAAGAACCCAAAAACGCTTTCTGTTTACAATGCCGATGAAGCGATTATGCAAGCATAAAGTATGAAGTTTTTCAGTGCTTTCAATCTTGCTATCTTTCTCGTTTTGTCTTGCCGGATGTAATAAAGTTTATAACGGACTCTGTTTGCCTTTCATTCATGGTAGTCTTTTCATTGCTTAGCGCATGAAAAACAAATCGTATCGTGATATCTTTGTAATTTTGTCGGTTAAGATTACGCACTACGAATTTCATGTTTATTGTTATTCCCGCGAGCTAGCAGAACATTAAAATCACTGAAGTGGAAAAAGTTGCAAACTTTGAATATTCAGTCTTTTGATTACCGACGCTTGCCGACAAGTGTGTTTCTCCCAATATTAAATCTATTGCACTCAGCAAATCAACACATGACTGAAGCAAATGAACTTTTCAGGCGTGCTGGCTTGGCTTTACCAAATAAGCCAAACTGCAGAAACTGTATGGTTAAAAATTTCCAAGGGGGGTTTTGTTTATACATTCGATGTCCGTACGGTGTAAAGTCATTTTGTACTGTAAAAACGAAAAGAATCTGTGCTAGCTAGTCTGTTAAAACGCTATCTGCTTACAGTGCCGATGAAGTGATTGTGTGAGCATAAAGTATGAGGTTTTTCTTTTGCGCCTGCCTGATCGATGATATCTTCCCAGTGATATCTTCACTGTGCGAGCTTATGAGTGCAGCCGGCCCGGTGACTCACCCACCCCATGTCGGCTCCTGTCCTAGTTAAACTTTTTCCCCGTTAGACCACAGTTGGGTGCATAAATGTCGTCACCGACAATTTGCCGATTGGACCGGATTAAAAGCCAAACGCCATTTCAACATCGCATCGCAGTGAAGAGTCGGGTATTGTAATGTAAAAAAAAGACACAAAAGCTGCATTATTATTTAAAATCCTAACCATGACAATAGGCATAGATTGATATGGGGTTGTCCCTCTTAAGAGAGTTGACTGTACTCAGATGTGACAAAATTTCAGTGTGCTTTTTCAGTTTCTGTTAATGAAGGTTTTGTTCGGTTAAAATTTGATGTCTCAAATGAAATAGTAATTCAGTCTTCTTTTTTCTAGACAAAAACTACATTGTAGAAGTTGCTGCTAACATCAACATTTTAATACATTTTTAACGTTTGCAAAGAGAGGTCATGTTAAATATCAACCCATGGCTAAGGTTGTATCCTCACTAAGGGGAACACTGAGCAGGGTTTTACACACACACATGTAAAAAAAGTTAAGTTGTGACAATTAATGATGTTTCGGTAGCACCGTCAGAATTTTTTTTTGCGGGAGTTCTATTTCTTTTTATGAATTACCGATTTATTTGCATTTCCAGCCTTTAATGTAAGGAACAAATTCTCGCCGATACGTGTTCTTCGCAAGGAAATACCGTAAAACGGTATCAAGTAACAACCCCGAAAATTAAGACTTTAGACCAAAACCTAAGACCTAAATCTAAGTCCCAAAGCTGTAAGTTGTTTGAAGCTCGGGTAGCTCTAGTAAACTAAAGATTTTCACCCCCTCTCAGTTAAGTTTACCCGCTTCCATCAAACTTCACTCATTGCAGTAAAGTTCACCCGCTTCTGGAAAAAGTCAAAGAAAATATAACAAAACTGATAGGATATTATATTCTTATATACATGATATCTAAAAATTTACAATCATCAACTGAAGAACACGAAAATGATAATCAAAACCATAATCACTGGCTTTTGACAGATCGACAGATTGTGACAGATTATGATTGGACTAAATAAAACAAATTGATTTTTTTGATTGTGTCCAAGTGCATATAACCACAGGCTCCAATAGTTCTTCATTTCCTTGCCGTAGCTTTTCAAGCTTTCCAAGTTGTCTTACTCCATCCTTTTTCAGTTTATTCACGTAACCAATCCTTTGCTTTGTGAAAGATGGTTAAGTTAGAGGCTCTTTCATTTTCTTTTATTTCTGGAGAGTTGAGAGTTGCCTTCTTACTAGTTTCCATACTTTGTGTGATGTGCAGCTATTGTGCCCTTTTAGATGATCCTTTTTGCTTTTCTTTATGGGACTTAAATTCACAGCTTCTCTTTTAAGCTTTTTGCTGGCAACTTGGCTTTGACATGCGGGAGCTGCTTTTGCTCTGGTTTCTTCTCCTAGCTTGAACGACAGCGTGGCTCTTATTTTTTTTGTGTGTGCACTTTTTGTTTGTTTGTTGTTTTTTTATAACTCAAATCGTACAAAAAGTTTTTTTCTTTAATTTCTTAGATTCTTTAATTTTTTCTTTCCTTTTCTGTTGATCATACTTCATTTCTTTTTATTATTATATTTAACCAAACTGTTTGACATTTCACGAACTTAGAACGAAAATGACTCGTATAAAGAGACGCAGTGACTTGAAGTGGCAGCTGGAATTTGTTAGAAAGAAAAACATACAAAGAAAAGACAGAAAGGAAAAAGAATGGAATAGCAAATGATGTAGCAAGAGATTGAATGAGTGCAACAGCAGAAACAAATAAATAAATAAATAAATAAGCAAATAAACAAATAATCCATAAACAAAAGAGAAATAAGTAAAGAAATTAAGAGGAAATGAAAAAAGGAAGGGAGGAAGGAGGGAGACGAAGAGATGTTCAACTCTGCATAAGAATTATTCCTATACAGAATTAAATCCTTCGTCTTCCCCGTCCCTCTCTTCCACTTGCTGGAATGGACCCAACTTCTGGAGCCACTCCAGCAAGCGAAGCTGCCGCCTAGCACGGGACCATCCATGCTTGCCATGGTCCCGCTCGTGAGTGACAGCCTCAAGCTGCCACTCCAAGTAACTTATAATAAACGAGGAAATAAACAAAATAAACAACAACATAAAAAAAAGTGCAACATTAAAAAAATATTTGAGGTCCATTAGCTAAAAAGGGAAACAGAAAAAACAAGAAATATAAGTATTTATCTTGCGATCAAAAGGGTAAAAAATTATGCTACACCTGTAACATTAGAATTCGTGTAATTGACACTGATATCTGAAGCCAAGTTTTATTTTAGGTTTGACACATGAGTGACGCAACGGTTGAACAGGACGTTTTTTTCTAAAGACTCTCTGTCGACTAGAATGCAACGTGCGCCTAAACGGAGGTTTCATGGACCACGAAACCCCAAAGCTTGGCGTCGGCATTTGAAGGCTGTGGAAATCTGCCTTCATCCAAGTCATCCTTCCGTAGAATGGATAGAGATTTTCTTATGGAGCTATGAAATTTGTCAGGGAACTATTGGAGCAGTGTTGATTTAAAAAATGTCTTATTCTTTGGGTCACAAAAGCGACATTTGGACACTCGATGTTTCGCACAGCTCTCAACCTTGTCGACAAGCAAGACCACGCAGAAAGTTTTTATTTATACCTCATATCAGAATAATGTGACTATGGACGATCCAGTGATTTCATAGGAAAAAAAACAGAATTCTTATGGATTTGTGGAACTGAATGTGAGTGAATATCAAACTGACTACAGTAATAAATGTTTCTGTAGATCGGACATGACTGAGTATTGAACAAATCCCGCGGGTGACAAATCGCAGTTTTGCAACCGTTAGTTATAAAATAAAGTAATGTCCATTGCTTTTACGTCACCCAATTCGAAATTTTAAAGAGGGGAATATTAAGGTATAAGTACTGTTGAACATAAATGAATGAGAGAACACATGACCCGATACACTAAAAACCAAATGCGCTATGTCAATTTGAAAATATTTCTCTGACTGCGTGACGTGTAATGACAGTCAACGATGAATCGTATTTTATTACAGTCATCCGCAAGACTTATAAACCATAAAATTTAGCTCTTTCTATTGACAAAACGTATACACCTAACGAAGTGAACACCTTCATTTCCTTTCTTGGCTGCTAAAGGGCTCAAATTTAGCCATTTAATCACAATGTTCTCTCTCCAAAGGAATCAAAACATAAACAAACGCGCGCATTGCATTGTAGTCGACAGAGAGCCTTTAATTTCTCTCAGATTCTCGTGGGTTACCCTCGCGGTTAACTTTCCCAAAGAAAAATAACAGACTACTAGAAGTACAAGGCCAAATATTATCTGAATTGAACGGCAAAAGCTACATTAATTTACCTTGTGAAGGATCACCTCTTGATAACTGCCTGCTTTGATACCTGAAAGATGCCTGCAAAATAAAGTAAGGCAACATCAAACAGTAAAAGAGTTGCGCTATGTTGCAAAGTTCAATATGGCGAATGGTAAATTCGAGACTTTTCAAAGACAGCTGAGGCATTATGATGAGAGTTTTCTAGACCTCTTCTTTCCACCTTTGAATACCATAGCCGCTCAAGAAAACCGATTCATGCGTAGAGTCAATTTGATTTTTTGTTAATCCGACTAAATAAGGTTCGTGACTACTCCTTTAGCCTGTATTGCAAAAACATCGCGTCTTTGAGATCCATGAAGTTCTCTGATTAGGTTGGGAAGCAGGTTCGAAATTGCCTTTATAATTAAAAGAGAAAAAAAATACTTGATGTTGGCTTGTCACACGCGTGAACAAACTGGGCCTCAAGTTCTTTTCTTACAAAGCTTTTGATGTTCTTGTATTTCCTGTCATTACTAGGCGGTGCGAAACTAGTTACAGCGGCGTACTTGTAAATAGATCGAATGCCCCAAAGAGGCGGGGTTATTAAGAAACACACAAATTTCATTTATATCAGTAGATCCCCAAAAAGAAATTTCTTCAAATCCGAATCCGCAACTTATGGGACAGTAAACTTGGATGGGATTGTATTTGAGAAAGACGTTTTATTAAGTTTTCTCACGGTTTGAGGGCCAGTCAAACTGTCACATCTATCTTTAAAAACTGTCAAATTGACCTTTGAACGTTTGCTTGCGTTGTCCCATTGTGAGTGTCTGTTTTTTGAAAGTAAACTGTTTTCCAAGGAAAAAAGCAAGACTGCTGGTCACCTAATGCTTAAAATTCTTTCAACATCGGCAGAACTCAAAAGAGATAGCAATCAAGATTACGGACAGAAGGTGCGAAAACTTTTTGGAAACCCTGCTGTCTACGCAAAGACAGAACACCTCAATGAAAACACATCACTCAAACTCTTTAGTTAAATTTGTAGATCTAAAATCCTGAATAATATTCGATAAGACAAGTACAACACCAGTATTTAGTTTAGACTTGAGACTTACCTAGTATTCGAGTACCTAGGCTCATGAAAAATGACCCAAAAAGTCATTTAGGACGGCCTGGCGCCAAGACAAAAAGTAAAGAACGTCCGCATCCGGTTCCTGCCACTCTAAAGGAATCGCTCAACTAATAAGCAAACTTTACGCAGAGAGCAATGAATCTAATTCATTCATTTGCAAGTGCAATCTCAAGGACGAAGCTATTCCGTGAACAGTACCACGACATTTCGGCATAAATGTGAAGAATGAAAGCAAACGAAAGGAAATTACGGTAAATAAAAAAAGTAGAGAAATCAATGCAGGGGGAGGGAGTCGGGGAGGGCTAATAGTAAAAAACTGTTAGGGTACAAAATTGGGCCGTAAAATCATGTAAACCGTCTTTTCCTCGATTCGTGTGAAGTGAAGCGTGGTCATATCTCTGTTCTTGTTGGTTATTATAAACGACGCGTGACAAAAAAAAATTAAGATACGCGAAAGGGTTATCTCATAGGGTCGACGTGGGAGATTCGGGCGTAGTTTTTTTCCTGGTCACGTTCATATCGCTTTTCCGCAATTCTTTAGGCTCAAAACGTGAAAAAAATGAGAACCTGACTCGGTTTTGGTTCAGCCGTGGTTCGGCCGCAAAATGAGACATTTTTTATATTTAAAAAAGAGTACTGTTTCTGAACGCCTGGAACCGGCTGATATAAACATTGAGTTCCGCCGAGCCTGGAACTCCCACTTTTAGCCTTATAAAATTAAGTGATCCTTCGTACACCTTTCTTTTTGTGTAAAAACGTTAATTTAAGTCACCTAAAATGAAAGTGGACAAAATAAAAAGTTCAATTGATGTCTCGTTAAAGATAACAGTAACGCTTTACAGTTTTGTTCTGCTCAATGCACCGCCACCAACCCACACGTGGGCTTGCAGTGTTATAAAGAATGTGTCGATAGGAAGTAGACAAAAAGAAAGACAGTTCGATGTTTCTAACAAAATCGGCATGTTTACAATGCACCTTACTAGATTTCTCTTCGTTCATTCGTAACATGCATCATGAGGATTTTGCTCTTCCTCGATTCCAACGACGTCCACTTGAATCTCCTGTTCGGCCGTTGATGATTCGTGGAGGCCGACCATTCTTGTTCTGTTAGTCAATAGCTTCTGTAACAAATGACATCTTTTCCTCGCTTTGTCTGTTTCTCTCTTCAAAGTACTTTTTTCTCGCTCAAGCTGCTCTAAAGTGCCAGGAAGCTGTTTTACCTCCCGCTCAAGATCCTCTTTTTGTTGTACACGTTTTGTGAGACTGGTTTTTGTGTAAACACGTTCTCCTCCTCTTCTTTATCCTCTTAATCTCGTCAGCTGACAAGCCACCCATTCACAGAACATTGTTTAACTGCTTTACTGACATGCTGACCAAAGCTTCGTCAGTCAGGTCCACCATAAGGCCACCCAGAGACGACACAAATTTTCTGATGTGGACAGTTCTGTGGCTACTTCCTGGGCTCGTTATTTTCGACTCCTTTATTCGCCGATCTGTCAAATCGTGTCAAATGTATAAACAAACTGATGCGCCCCGCATGTTATTGACAATTCGTTCAGATTGTACGTTCGGCTTACTATTTTGTTTAAACCCAGGCAGCTTAATAGTAATAAACCTGTAAAATTCTTTCCCAGTTGTCTGTCTCTGAAGGACAAGTTAACGATGTCACATCCTTGCCACTTGAAAAATATGAGTCGGACATGTTTGGCTATCTTTATACCGGGAAATCGAGAAGTGGCTGTTGTTAAAATGTTTGGATACCCATGGCATGAGTGGTTTGCCAGAGACTTTCCAGATACCTACAGCAAATTGGTTTTTCGATTAATGGGATTATGATTTTCTTGACAATTAGTGACAATTAGCACTCTCCTTTGGTGAAAAGTTTCATTTTGCTTTCAAGAGCCGCAAGTTGACGCCTGACCCCTAGCTTGTCTACAGAGAACAAAGAACATTTGCGACGGAGCAGGCAAGTGTCTTTCACCGAAACTTTTGCCTATGTCTCCGCGTTGCGTGTCTCCGTATGTACTTCCGCGAGGTGGAGGAAAACAAGGAAATTAGAAGTATCATACTTTTGCATAGGAAAACAACGAAATTACAAGTACCATACTTTTCCAAAGCCTGTGTACAGCCGCCTCGTTCCCTAAAAAAAATCGATTGAGGGGAGGAGGCGGCTCTACACAGGCTAATTTTAGCACTATTGAACAAACTGAAAATAGAAATAGCGAAACGCACAGAAAGTGAGGTACTGTACTATTGATTTCCTCCCTCTTGAATTTCAGTCTGCTAAAAACTTCACCCAAACCTTTAAAAAACACGCAGGTGGTCGGTTTAATAAACGGTTCTACTTGTGCCACAACACAACACCGCAAGTCCAGTAAACGACAACCCGTCGACAACCCAATCAAAGGTCAATACCGCTAACGACTTCACTTAAGTTTTACGGCATTTGATCAATTTCTACGATGGGAAGCACCGAGATTGAGAACACAGTTCGACGTTTCAGTCGCCATCACTTACATTTGGCATTCCGGCTTCCGAGAATGTTGTGCCTAACAAATGGTATTTGTAAGCGCAACTTCCAGATCTTACTTCTGGTGAGAGAAGTGGGCACCTTAGCGGATATCGTCACAGCGTGTGCCGATAAAGGGGTAATTCAGCTCTGTATCACACATATAACTGACACAGCTTAGTCTGATTTAGCGGTTGGTGGTGAGCGTTCAAAAGCTTGACGACCCTCAAGGGCTCTTGGTTTTCTAAGAAGAATTAACCTGATTTCGTCGCAAAAAAGAGCTCCAAATTATGGATTTGAATATGAGCAATTCCGTTGGTACTTCACCAAGCACGCTTCAGTGCCATTTCTTACCTTCGGGACATGTGTATGGATTAATGGTCGTGAATATTTTGTCAACAATCATTGGTACGATCGGGAATGTTTTGGTGATCGGAACAGTGCGTAGGAATTACCCTCTCCAGTTAATTTCCAACTTCTGGTTGGTGAGCATGGCCGTAACTGATCTGTTTGTGACAGTGCTGGGACAGCCGATTTTTACAGTTTTTCTGGGTCTTCAAATTGGTGGTCAGTGCAACGAGATCGTGTCGCAAGCGTTCCGCTTGATCGCCAACATGTCGTGCTTGGCGTCCGTACTTCGTTTGTGCCTCATTAGCAACGATCGCTGCTTGGTCATTCTACGACCTCACGATTTGAGTTATTCAAACAAAGAAGCGGTTTAAGATTGCGCTGGTCATTGCTTGGACGCTGCCGATCATCTACGGCGTCCTACGCCTGACTGTCGTTAAGAAAGTAACTTCTTACTTCACAGTCGTTGCGGTGGGCATTTGTTACGTAGCGATCATCTCATGCTACACTCTAATCATTTTTAAAGTCAGAAAACAAGGCTCAGCGACTCTAAAACGCATTCGTGGTCCTTCGGGGCGGAGCGTGGCTTCGGAACACATGGTTGAGCGTCATGTGACAGTAACGATAGCTATCCTTGTTGTCATTTTCACAATTTGTTGGTTTCCTCTGCTGTATCTGCGCTGTGCGTTCGCTGAAAAGATCTTTGGCGTGGCCTACAACTGGGCACGAACACTTGCTCTGAGTAATTCTTCAATGAACCCGTGGATATACTGGTTCAGGAGCACCGAGTTTCGTGAAGCATACAGAAGACTGTTGAAGTGCCACTGGAAGCCCGCGTGTAGGGGCGAGACGGGCCAGTAACGAGAAATGAACACCACGCTGGAAACAACCAAACAAGGACCTAATGCGGTGTAAATGTCTCGACTGATCTGACACATCAATTGAGGACGAAAAAAAAACTTGTTTCCGGTTACGTTGTTACAGTTTTGATTTTGTTCATAAATTTGAAATAAATTCGCTTTATTGTGTCGTTTTAGAGCTTAATTAAAAACTACAGTAGAATCCCGATTTCTTGAATACCCGGTTTTTCGAAACTCCCGATAATTCGAACCAAAACTGATTTCCCCTCACCAGTCAAACA
>OZ034967.1:47784032-47916532 GCA_964030785.1 Siderastrea siderea | reverse complement strand
TACAAGCCGTACAACTGAAGCCTTGAAACATAAAAACTATTCTTAAAAAGCCCGACGGTGCGCCCACGATCCGATACTTTAGATCAGCAGTGCTAATCTAAAGGATCGTGGGCGCACCGTCGATTCAGCAGCACATAGAAAGAAATGATACACTTTACCACGTTTACATACTATCTAAAGCACCACCTCTGAGGAATTGATTCATCCCAAAACGTAAGTCTTGTAAAAACTAGAAACTTTATTTACCTATTTTGGAAATGACGCCAACAGCATTATTTTGGAATTTACGCCACGCCACATGACGCCAGCGAACAAATCCCTATGAAATACGCCAGAAGTTGGCGTAAATTATCGAGCTCCACGCCGAAGATCTTCGGCGTAACATACATGTTTTCCAGACTGGGGTCCCACTGCAGTTGCTCATAACCTCGATTTCATCAGTTTATTTTGATCCAAAAATCCACGTTCAAGGCTCAAAACATTTCTAGGCACATAAACTAACCTTAAAGCTACAATTATCCAATTCTGTTTCAATCTGAAAGACGCATTTTCATCCTCAAACCATACACAGATGCTTGCTACGCAACTGTCGCAACCGTCACTTCAAAATGGCGCCTGTGTTGATGATACAGAGGTCACATGACTCAAGTGACAACTGCTGACCACTGAATGCAGGCACTTTATTTTGGGCGCTCGGATATCACATTTAATTGTTGAATTAAATGGTTATGCTCATGATTAAAATATAATATACAATTATTTTGCTACTCAGAGTGACTGTAGAGGTAAGGTTAGGTATGTATTTTACTATTTATTAATTTATATTGCTAGCTGACAGAATCCCATTCAAGCAGTCAGTTATTTCCCAAATTGGACAGCTTGTAGTTCTGTGCAAAATATAATTAATTGTACAGTAATTTAAAAAATCCTCTGACTGCCAAAATGGTCACTCGGTCTCCGATCTTGCCAGTTTGACTGTCCTCAGAAGTCACTGATAGGCAGCTGTACCGTCAATATATGTCCTCGCACATGAAAGATACACTGTTGTCATTTTGAATAATTATTAGTGGGGATAACTCACTCTTTTATTTTCAAACTATTATGTGTCACACAATGAAATTCAGTAAGCTTCCATGGAACTCCACCAATATTCCATGAGAATTCAACTGACTCCATGTGTTTCCATGGAGCTTCCATGGAACTCCACGAAAGTCCTTGTGGTTTCCATGGAACCCCATGGAACTCCATGGAGCTTCTATGAAACTCCATGGAATTCCATGGAGCTTCCATGGAACTCCATGGGGCTTCCATAGAATTCCACGGAATTCCATGGAGTCATTTTACACGGGACATTGGCTATGTTCGTAAAGGAACATACAAATGCAGTAATGAAGGAAAACCCTGGACTTAACGCAGCTACTCGTCTAGGTGTGCTAAAGAACATGTGACAAGAATGTGGCTCGCCAAGCAAACGTCTGATGAAAGACAAAGCAAAAGAAAAATATAAAGAGGAAGTTGAAAAGGCAAAACAAGAGATGGAGTCACTGCAGCCCCTTCAAACTGAAAAGCTGGCTTTCAATCGGTTAAATTGGGGACAAATACAGATTAACGAGTGAGGGTGCAAGAGAAGCGTTTCTTTAAAATCCAACAAAAAACAACGGCTCTTTTAAGAGCCACTCAATCTGAAAAAGCAATGACCAACATTAAGGTTTTTTGCAATTCTAATTGTGTTTTTCACAGTGAACCCCTTATCTTATTATAACATTACGGTTTCTTAAGTACATAGTGATGCTATGATTTCCAAAAAAAATCATTACAAAGGTTTGCTAAAGATTTGGATGAAGGTTAACGAAGACCTTAAACTATTTGTGTTTTTCCCCTGGAAAACTAGAACAAAGGTGGTAACACTGCATGCTAACACAATACATAAACAAAAAAATCATTATTGAGACAAATAAATCACTGGAACGTTTGCCGGCAAAAGAAAAATAAGTTCTGAAAAAAAGTTCTGCCTTTTTTCGGTGAATTAATTACTTCAAGAATTCGGCTATTTCAACTGGGAATTCGCTTTTAAGTTTCATTGTACTACTCCGTCATTTATTGTTTCCACATACAGAGTAAGACCAAGACTGTTTTCTTTACATCGTTTGATTGGATTTTAATAAGAGGACAACAATACTTCAACTAAGCGTCACATAGTAAAGTTTAGTGTGTGGGCTTTCGCTTACATTTTAGCACTTCTTTTGTATTTGTTTAGTGCTAACATCTCGAACTGCCCACCCCTCGACATCACAAGAACACACAAAAAGAAGAGACCTTTAGGTCAAGCATCTTCTAATTTAGCAGGGACATTTGCTATGAAAGGTACATACAAATGCGGTCATGAAGCAAAACCCCGGACTTGACGCAGCTCTTTGTCTAGGTGTACTAAAGAAGACAAACGAAGGAGTGCAAAAGAAGCGGTTCTTTAAAAGCCTGCTGGTGCCATTCTTTTAAGAACCAACTACGAAACAGCTCCTTTAGAGGTTTTAGAGGCTAACAAGTCTGAAAAAGTCAATGAATGACATCAAATGTTCTCTTTAATAAATTTGCTGTTCTCAATTACTCAAAGTAATTGACCCTCAGTTCTCTTCAGTTTGATTGTTATGTTTTGTTTTGCAGTTGATATAAAGAGTTACAGATGATAAGGTAGAACTTCCGAAAGCAAATTAAAGAATAAATTATTTTGTAATGCTACAAAAATTTTCGTATCGGCTCTTATTTTTTAAGTGGAGATGAGTAAACATGCCTTTTCCCTCATCTCTATTGTTCTCTTGACGCCGTGTTGTGAAAATGGCAAGGATGGAGATCTAGAGTCTGTAGTCATTTATATATATATATATATATATAAAAGATGTAAGTTAACCCGGCAACAAATGATATTTTGCACACCGATTTTCCTAGCCCTTATATTTCTAACGAGATGCCACACACAACTTCCCCTGAACTGATGTGGAGCAAAGCATAACACTTGCAACATCGTGTGTAATAATATTTTAATGAACATAGGAAATCAAACACCTACCAGCACTGCCATCCTGGAGCATGTCCCTGATGGTTAGCTGTTCCCTTAAAAATTCAAGGCCAAGTAACACCATGTGGTCCCTGTAAAAGTAGACACCATAATTCCCAAAAAAACAAAAATTAATCTTCGATAGCGAGGGAATAAAAGCTCTTGCCTTTTCTCCAGCTCTAGCTTTCCTAAAAATAAGTGCAAATTAGAAATTTTAAGGCGTGAGTTGCACACCCAATTTCACGGATTATTTTTGCTAAAAAAAATAAACAAATGGCACGGTCTTTGCTTTCCAAGTAGAGACTAAACTAGTGAAAAAGGTGACGTCAACTTACTGCATCAAACTGGGCTAAGTGCCTTTCTAGAAATGCACCCATTTCCCTTAACAAGTTGAATACTTGGTCATCATTGAATGTAAGCTGCGGCATGAATAAAAAGTCTGGTTAGCCTCAAAACGTGATTTCGTATTTAAATCCCTTAAATAACTAGGCAAAGTTGATGATATGAAATGAGGCCATCTTACCATCTGTAAATTCTGCAACCTGGCCTTTTTCTCTCAGTTTGGTTCGCGTTCGTCTCTTGGCTCTCTCTTGTGGCACCAGATACCGGAAATTTGCAATTTGACTAAAAGTTTAAAATTATCAAATTTCGGGCCTATGATCAACTCTCGATTTAATTCTTATTGAGAAATAGACGTTTTAATCACCCCAAAAGGTTGTTAGCTGAATCAAGGGCCATGAAAAGTATTCACCGGATATGAAATACCAGATAATTGTCCAATATTAACAGTGACAAAGATTACAGGCCATCATTAGTTCCAGGAGTTTTGCTTCAAGAATATTTGCAGTATAAGAGTCGGAGGCATGTCTTTTCAAGTTCACTTAAGACATCGTTTGGTAAGGATTGGTATCTTCTATGCAGCAAATAACAAGGTTTCCTGCAGGACATTAACTGCGTGAAGGGGGTTAAGGATACAGAAAATTTTAGAAGTTTTCGTTAACTGCAGATTGGAGCAGAGATAAAAGTGTTGCAATGTTCATGATACTTTGAATTTGACGCTGTGCTGATCTTCATTCAGGTGTGGGCAAGTCAGATTGATAGAGGTAGTAACCAGCATCGATGCCCCAAGTCCATTACACGGACCTTTCGGAGTCCTAGTCGAGGTTAGTTTGAAGGACGAGCCTTACCATTTTATTATCTGCTTTAATTTTAAGGAGTGTTTTATTCCATCCTCTTTTCTTTATTCAGGTGATCAGGTTTTTCATATGGTATGTGGCGGAAGAGGGGCTCGTTTCGTATGGACAAGATACCAAAGTAGTGAGGATAAACAAACATTTGAGGCCTCTGTTCGGAGATCATACGGATAGTAACTTAAAGAGTTTTAAAGTACTGATGTGAGTTCTGTCATTGATGTTTAAGCTTTTTCTTTTTGGCATTTTTTTCGATTTTTCAGTTATTTTACAAGTCGAAATCCTTTTTATGCGCGAACCTGACTAAACGTGAAAGTTTTGATTTTTTGTGGACGTATAGCCAGTGAATTAACACCCGTGGACGAGAGTAATCCATTCTCTGCAACTTCTTAAGCAGTAAGAAGAGAAAAAGCCTTGTAATAAGCTTTTAATATGAAGAAAGTGGTTCTTTCTTTATCATATACATGTATTTTATGGCTTGTATGACAGTTAATCCCATCGTTGGCTGTAATCTCAATAACTTGAAGTACTACATACCTTTACTTTCCTACTTATTTTGTTATTAATGTCACTGTTGTTATAACCTGATAACAATGCAAATTGCTGATCAAATAAAAACATTCAAATTTTCTTATTGTCAAATACATTCTAAAGAATTTAGACTAAACTGCCTCAACTTGATAATAACATCAATATCAAAACTCAACGCTTCAGCTCAGCTAGGGAACCAAGGAAATAAAAAGACTGTCCATAAATAAATGTCTGATAAGAATCACAGTTTAAAATAGTCTCTGGAAGAATCTGACCCTGAATTCTCAATATGAGAAGATGTAACCGGAGAGGCTCTCTGACTCACTGAACTGTAAGGGATGTCTGCCTGAAATGATCCAGCTTCATATGAAAACTGAGGAGAATGGATTCCAGCTCCATGGTACAGGTGACTGCTAGAAGGCTGAGAGCCACTATAGTTGTTACTAACACCAGAGCCAAACATAGCAGGTGTGGGTGCCCCCATGTATTGTCCATGGTTTGGGGGAAATGATTGTGGTTGACCTGACAAAGCCATTGCAACCATTTGCATAGCAGATGCAATACCACTACCAAGTGAAGTTAGGCAGTCAGTCATCTTTGACATTGAGGCTTCAAAGACCTTGTTTGACTGAGCAAAGGCATCCAGAAGATTCTTTTTCATGGCAACCTCATCTTTAGCAGTGCTCATTAGGATTTTATCCCGTTGTGCTTGAGACAAGTTTCGTTCCATATGTTTTCGCTTGTTGTCAACCAGTTGAGCAATTTTAGCTGTATTTACTCTAGCCTTGCCCTTTGCTTTAGCTTCAGTAGAATTATCCTCTGAGCACCTGATTTCTTCTACACCTCTTTGACTGACACTTGACAAGTTATCTGTCTCATCATCACCATCATCATCACCAAAAAAGGATGGGGACGGGGAATGTGAAGACCCTAAAATGGCTAAATGTTAAAAAAAACACTGTTAATATGTGAATTAGCTTTAGAAATTACAGAATGTAACAATATCATGAATTGTTGTCTTTTTCATTTGTTATTGTATAATGATTATAAAAAACCTGTAGAACAGATATTATTGTTGGATATTAGCTACCATATGACTCAAATTTTATATTTCTTTTCTTTTCTTTCCTTTGCCAATAGATACTGAACTGGATTTTGTAAAAGCACTTCAATATATTATATCAATCAGTAAATCGAATTTGTTTCTATTTATATTTGTAACATTATAAATAAGATGATACCATAACCTCTTCGACAACCTATTAAGTTTTACCTGCTGGTAGTTGCCAATGTTAACTGCCAGCAATACATGCTATACCATTCATAGTATACAGGGGTTGATATTATTATAAGCAATCAGCTCTATTTTAACAAAGTTCTCATCAATAAATTATTGTCATCACCTTGTCCAAGCCCAAACCATGCAATTGATTCTTACTTTATTTTGTTACCATAAAGAAAATATGAACTCCTTGACTGATTAATACATGTATGATTGATAATAATAATAATAATAATAATAATAATAATAATAATAGCAATAACAATAAACTTTATTTAAGTGTCAATTCATTAGCACTGCAGCACTAATTTAGGACACTACAAATCAACTCATCTCCACTCAAGTGAAATCACATACCTTGAACTTCACTGTCATTTTCATCCTGAACTGATTCTTTCAACAAGTCACCGTCAATACCACATGGGATTGTGTTTGTCGCAGGAGAGCCGCCCCAAATTTCATTTAGGAGATCGAAATTCTCCTTAACAATTTTTCCGCTGCCACTACGACTTCCCTTGTTCACCGCAAGCCGGTAATCTTGACGAATGTTCTTTATCTTTTCTTTGACTCTTTCATATCCTTTCTTGGTTGCCAACTTTTCCTCATCAATTTTAGATTTGAAACTTTGGTATTCCTCTTTGCCCATATCCTTAATACTTGTTTCCGTTTCGGTAACGCTTGACGTTCCAAATTCATCAGGATACAAAGTCGCCATACATGTCTCACTTCCGTGTACAGTGCCTGGAGATCAGCTTCAAAGTCGACACCGTGAAAGTCACAGGTCGACTTGTACTCTCGCAAAAACTTGAGCATCTCCTCAACTTTTTCAACTGACCATACCCACTTTGTTTTCTTGTTTTCTTTGTGCTTTTTCTGGATCAGATTCGAATCAGTTGACATCTTTCGTTTTTTCCCGCCAGATTCACGAGATTGCAAATCATCGTTTTTGTCCAGTCCGGATGTTTGATTTGACTCGTCGTCATAATTCGGTGTGGAAGAACGAAATACGAGCGGACCCGCCGACCTTGGAGTAGAAATATTTTCGGTTTCTGGCAAAGAAACTCTCCATTTAGCCCCACGGCCAGCACCACTGTGTGTGCGATCCGCCATGATGGCCGTTTGTTGTCAACCTTCAAAGGGTCTGGAAACAAGTAAAAAGTTGTCCTGGGTAGGCGAGTTATCCCTAGCAGAGCGTTTACAAGGCGCTAGGGTTACCCTAGCACCTAGGGTAACCCTAGCACTCAGCTAGGGTTACCCTAGGTGCTAGGGTAACCCTAGCTGCCTTGTAAACACGTCGATGAAAAAAAGAAGAAATGTGGGAGCGCTAGGGTAACCCTCCTGCTAGGGTAACCCTAGGTGCCAGGGTAACCTGCCTGCTTGTAAACAGGCCCTTAGAATATCATGCTATTGTGAACTGTCCAGTCTGGGCTTGTAGTATGACAACGGCGATGTGTTACGTGTCCTGACTTGTTTTTGCTTTTTTTCTTTAGGTCATCGCTGTGTAGTGAAAAATGTGCTCTTGACTTCTAATAAAGACAACATGAAGAACATGCGCTCCCAACCTATGTAAACATAAGTGTCTGTAACAAAACGAAAAATAAAATAGCAGTGTTTGCTTAACGCGGTGTAAACTTTTCATCTTGCAGCGGAGTGAAAGTCACACCGATGTCATAGAAACCCCCCCCCCCCTTACAGTTGCGGTGTATATCCAAACGTTTTCCGGTGGGATAATATTTCAGCAATGCACAAACCTAGAAACGCCGCAAGATGTGAGAAAGAACAGTAATGACATCCGGATGCGTATCCAGCTTTTTTATTTGACAACTTACGACGAGCGTCACCAAAGAGATATAAAGGAACAATTTTTGCCGCGTCGTGCTCACTTATCGTTAGTCGAAGGGTCGTTCACTGCCATAACATCTCCAGAGAGAAATCAAGCAAATCATGAGTATACATATGAACAATTTTATTTACGTTTCGAGACAAAAAGTTCAAATTGAAATTGCACTTTCTATCTTTTTTTTTCCCATTAAAGCTGACTCTGCTGACTGGATTTAACTTTTGTCTTACGTTTTTCTAAGGTTCTAACCTTGGTACTAGTCGACGAAGAGGGAGAATGCATTACAGCGACGATCAGCTCGCCCGTTTGGAACACCTTTTCTGGGAAAATCATTACCCAATTTGGAGAGAGAGGGCCAAAATAGCTGAAGAATTAAGCATCAGAAAGGACCTCATCATGGTATGGTGAACGATAATTATCTATTAGTGTATGTCAGTGTGTGTGTGTGGGCATAAACGTGTGTGTGTTGTGGCAGTACATTAGCTTGGGCCAAGTGCACATCCACTATCTTCGGATTCCTTAGCGGAAAATTTTACTTGCGGAACGTTTCAGTTGATAGAATCTTATCCCCCAAATTTCCGAGCTGAGGTTGCCCTTACGAAAATGCTACTGACCTCATGTATTTCACACTGTAAAAGATATATTTTTCTCTCCGAAAACAAAAGGAACTACCATTTCCATTTTCACTTAACTTTGAGCTGAAATAAACAGATTTAATACCAAAAGAAATGGTTAGGTGCCCCTGCAGATTCCACGCATGCAGAACAAGTAAACATGGCTTTTCTACGTGTTATTTATACTGATGTGTTAAGGCTGGTTTACACGCAACGATTTGTCGGCCCGATTTGTCGCAAGCAAATTTACATGGTGCGATTCGTCGGCCCAATTGTCTTTGCCATATCTGAATTACAAGGATGAAATCGATTAAACAGCACAGTCATTTTCATATGAAATCTGGGCCAAATCGGGCTGACGAATTGTAGCATGTAAACCGGCCTTTACACATGGTTCTTGATCAACCAGGGCAACCGCAATCTTTAAGTTTTTATAGTCTCTTATGTAGTTTTCATCCGACCCCTTTTCCTTTTATCGTCAGGTCTGGTTTCAAAACCACAGGGCAAAGTTAAGAAAGTACCTTAATAACCATCCAGAAGCTGTCAAGGTCCCTCCACCTCAGCCGGTCGCAGTAGTGGCTCAACCACGCAACTTCAAACCGTGGGAGTAAAGAAGTTTAGTGTATAGTGAAAAAATGTAAATATATTTTTTAATAAAGACATTGATGTTGTTTATCTCGGCTTCACTTGATAGCAAACAAGAGAAAACAATCTTTCTCGTTTCTCGGCTGCTTTGTTATCATACACCAGAAAACATACCCTGTTTATTTCAAGTTTCTCCTTGTCGTCCTGCTTTAAGCAAGCAGGACAATGTACTCTGACTGTGGTTAACTGAGAAGCGCTATGAGAGTGAGCAAAGTCAATAATACTTATTTGCGATGTTCATGCATATAGGTCTATCTCGAATTCTATAGCTTGATTTTGCCCCTAGGTTGATAAAAGTCTCGAAAAACTAAGTTTACAACAAAATAAAAATGTGATGGATCCTGGCTCGAATGAAATTTGTAGTCCCATCCCTTCCCCAACAATAAATCCAGCTCACCGAATCCCATAGAAATTACATTAATTCTCTTTTTTGCACACATTGCTTAAGGTTAAGGCCCAAAAGACCAGGAGCGTGCACGAGGTCGAGTATACCTAATTTCAGGGTTATTTTAAACCCTTTGCTGCTGAATGACTTATCCAGTTCCTCCCCTATTTTTGTGGCTAATTGAAAACACCTGGTATTTTTAGAATGATAACTTAACAGAGGCGATGCCCCTAAACAATCTTTTACTGCAATGAATGTTGCATGTCTAATTTCTTTTTGCTTAATAAGTAATTTTTTACAAAGTGGTTTAGTGCTTAATGTGTTGGTACATCTTATGACATGACCACCGGCTATACTCAGTTCCAATCCTTCCGTCTGGCAGAGGAGCCCCTTTTCATTAGCTTTACACAAAACCATTGTGCAAATAAAATTGGTGTTAATCTCGACAATTTTCGAAAGTAAAAAAATATCGTTATTGAAATCACGGACAGAATAAAATTCACCACACGAAATCACAAGACCATCTGGAGTTATGGCACACATGTATGGTTTGCTTCCACCATCATCTACCTGTTCATCAATCTGCGTGATGCTCGAGGGCTACTGATCCAGGGCTCTTGTGGTTTTTCTTTTCTTGACAGGTGGTTCAGGCATCTTTGTTAGGAGGTCACTCACACTTCGCATAAAATATTCCTTGCCATCATACAGGCGCATTTCCATTCTTATTGGGTCTGATTCGATAACATCAGCTTCAAGGAAAAAGCCATTTTCATCTTGGTAGTAGATTTTATCGCCGCAAACGGTTTTTGAAGGGTTAGGATTCTATAGCAGAATAAAAAACAGATGCCATTATGTAAAAAATGCAGTTGACAGTTACTACTCAACAAGCAGTCATACAGCTTACAAATAAACAACTTGATGTCAGTGAGAAATGTGCAGGTGAGAATAGCGTTGACTAACATACATGTGTATCTAAGTTGAGAACAAATACAAACCTGTCGAGAGAAAAATGTTCTTCTCTTCCTTGGCAGCCCAGCGGTACTTGCTCTGATTTGGGTTTTGGAAACCAAGCGATTCCACTTTGCCGGCCATCCTATGTACTTGACAAGCGTTTCTTGTTCTGTAGATTCCAAAACTTCTGCACTGTACCATAAACTATTTACGTCTAAAGCCTCAACTTTTTCTCCCTTTTGGTAAATCATTTTGTGGTGAGTAAAATAATGGAGAGAGGTTTCGCATTTGCTAGTTGAGAACTGATGTAGATTTCATATGTTTGAAGAATTAAAGCGCAAATGTATTTATCTGTGTGAAACAAAGCACCTTAATTCGATTAACCGACTTCCGAAGTTGCACAGGGTTTTCTTTTGTTTTTCGTCGGCTGGTGCGAGACCGACAAAGTAACAAGGCGTAGAGAATTCACATTCCAACTGGTTGTGCAGTAGAGAAATATTTCACCAGAAATAGATGAGTTTAGGAAAAGAAAACAAAAAGAGGTTTGTTTAGTTTTGCGTCGGCTAGTGCAGGACCAGCAAAGTAACAAAGCATAGAGAATTCACTTTCATTAACCGTTAATGGTCGCGTTATTGTGTATTCTGAAGAAGAATTCATGCTTCTGCTTCACAAGATGTTACATTCGGCAACTTGGAATAAATATGTTAGGCCTGGTTTAAACTTCGCATTTTACATGCGACGAATCTAATACTAGTTTGAGTCGACTCAAATTAAAAAATTTCAGCATTTGATTTAAACGTCACCGGCATATAATTGTGCCGAATTTAATTGCTGAGCACAAGTGACATTTTCATTTGAGGATTCCGCTTCAAATTTACCGCCAATACGGCTGACAAAGACAATTAAGCCCATTAGGAGCAAGTTTTGCATTTGCATCGTTTATTCGTGCAAACTGGAGATGGCGACTTATCATGCAGATGGCAGTGCATTACCTCCTAGCAAGAAGAAAATCGCTTTGCAAATTTTCACAAACAGAGCTTTAGCGAGAGAAGACGCTGGTCCGAGTAAATGCATTGTGTCTATTGATTTGGCTTCAGTCAATTTTGTTCTGATAAACATTGAGTCATCTATGATTTAAAAAGCCCTCACGCAAATTGCTTCAAACCCCTTAAAGCAACAATTACAGAGAAAGAACAATGTTAAAAACTAGGAGAGTTCTTATTTGTTTCTTTTTCAGTAACATCATACAGGGAAATCTATTTATACATTTAACTTTAAATGGATAATGCTACGCGGTTTCAGAGGATTTCAACGTTCGTGGCATTTCTTCGCGAAAATGTTAACAGTCGATGAAAGGCAAAGTTCCTAATTAGTGCACTATACTTGTGTAAGTCGCTTTTGTCTCCTTTTGTTATGCAGCTACAGAAAAAGCTGAAGAAATAACAAAAGGTGCACAATGAGAGAGAAATCTTTTCTTATGTTGTTGCCTTGGTTGCTTGACCAATGAAATTTTAGCTGTAATCTGGCTGTTACAAGCCCCAGGAGAGAAACACTTTTATTTTCGACCAATCATATGGGGTGATGACGAATATTCAATAAGTTATAATATATGCATTGGTGACACAATCTGTCTAGGCGGAGTCTCATACTGCTTCAGTTATAACACGTGCAGTCATATCAGCTTCGTGTGACCGGTTCTTGACATAATCGATTGTTCGTCAAAAGTTCTGCTTTCATACAGTTGAGTAGCACACGTCACTTTCCCAGAATGATTGGTAAAACGTTTTCCTTCCATGTTTATCTTGGCTTCTTTGTACATTGACTGCAAATACTTTGATAAAGTATTTATTCCAACAGGGTGCACGCCATACCTGACATCTCCTGGTTCTGTGCTTGGAAGTGGCTTTCTGTAAAATCGGCCAGTGCTTGGAATGCAACTGAAGTATTCTCTGAACAATTTCACCACACATAGACGGTTTAATGGCTGGGCGTATTGCTTTATAGTTTTCAGTTCAACTTTTCGCTGTTGAAGACCACCTTGGACATTTTTCGACACTCTGCCATTGAATGTAATAAACTCACCATCTTTGTCAGCGCCCATCTCATATTGCTCAGCCATGAGGCTGACATTTTCGTTCAGAGCTTGAAATCCAAATACTTAACAGTTGTTAAAGAACAGAGCATAGCTTAGAGCTTTGGCTGAGTGAAAGCCAATTGTTCCTGTGCACCATAACTGTTCCTCGTCATCCACCGTTAAAGGATCTGAATCCAATGCCTTCCAGAAAGACTGAAAATCAGCATCGTCCTTAGAAAGGATGTTCAAATCGTACCTATTTAGATCATCCCAGAAATGTCTCAGCAGTCTGACTGAAATGTTGTACAATGTGTTCGCTGGGTACGGGTTGCCATCACTTCTCATAACTTCCAATATAAATCGTGTCAACCAGTAGTTTATCTCTTCGACGGTGGAGGTTTGAAAATCAACTGGGACAGATTAATAGTCATCTTGAAGTGTGTCTATTTGATTGTTACGGTGTCTGGCCCAGGTGCAATACACGTTTACTGACCATGCTGTACTTTGCCAGGTTTTCTTTGGTATTCGGTCGTATTCTCTCTGCTCAATATCATTTGTTGTCACTGGCTTTTTGAACTGGGAACGTTCGTCGGCTGGTTCATCTTCCAAGTACTCGGAAATATTAGCAGCATTCTCGAAGGCTATTAAATCTTGCGTAGCAATTACCGCCTCTAGTTCCTCAATTTCTGTGTACTGGCTCATGGCTCAGTTACACACCAATTAGGAAAAACGGCACGCTGTATGAATAAAAAAATTAACATTGCAACTCACAGCCACGTGTACAATAGGACAAATACCGTAAACAAAATAGCAACCTGATTTCAAAGTGAAAACTAAAAAATTAAAGTGCAAAAATACAATCTGCATGCAAAAACGAAATTCTTCGTAGGTGTGCTCATGTCCTAAGATGGTTAGACAATGAACGCTCGTGTCCTATGGGATATAACATCCCTCACAAGATAGAATGCCATGAGGCCTCTTTGCTCGGGGCACTATATCCCATAGAACACTTGTGTTCATTGTCTAACCCTTAAATAAAATAAAGTATTGCAGTATTGCAGTGGAAACTTCAACCACAGACTGTACATTACATTAAATCTTGTAACAAGTGGAAAACTTAATTTTTCTTTCCCTTATTTTGTATAAAGACTAATGCTGTGGTTCACCAACATCAAGTGGCTGTCGCCATTTGCAGAGAAACCTAGACATTTTAACTAGATACAGACATCCTTGCATTGTTTTATATAAGTCTCCATTCTTGAGCATTAACTTTCAAAATGTAAAAAAAAAAAGAATGAATTACAGTGCTTGTAGGCAACCACGTTTTTCTTGCTGGGAAATCGCATGACCATCGTCGCTTTTGAAAAAGAGGTTTCTTTAAAAAGCTTACGTTTATTTAGCAAAACAATTGTTCAACAGTATTGTAGGTATGTGGGCGGAGGAGATGGTAAGTAGTGATGAGATGATATTGTGTACATTTAATCTTTTTGGAAAGAAATTACCAATTGTAGTGCATGTAACTTGCAATCATAATTTTTTCGGATCCTTTTTTTCCTGCACATTTCAGTCATTCCAAAACAAGATAATAATAAAATAATAATAAATGCCAGCATGTCCTAGGAGTTGGCAGCCGGGGTTTCAAATGACTGATGCATAAAGATAAGGTGGTCAAGTTACGAGCCGTGAAAAACGGAAACTGAGAAAGTGGATTAAAATTGTGAATTATTGTAGTGTGGGCTTTCTGTTATTCCATATGATTCTTAAATTATTCTACTGTTATTTATAGAGGGTGGTGAGCCTCATGGGCCACGGGCCGCCCGTGCCCCTGGTGGTGGTAAGTAATGTTGAAATCATACTGTATACATATAATCTTTTAGGAAAGGAATTAACAACTGTAATTGCATGTATATAACTAACTTGCAATCATAATTTTAATTGTAATATTATTTTTGATATTTCAGACGGTGGTGTGGCTGCTGGTAAGTAAATTGTTCAAATTCATGTTGTATGTCTTCCAGAAATTAAGTCAATCCATGGAAGTCTTTGATTATGGGCGATTTATAACCCCCCCAGGGGGGGGTGGGGGCACTCAGCAGACACTCGGGTACCCTGTTTAAGACAGAACTCAGATCCTTTGTACCCTATCTAGGACATTTAACCCAATATCACGCCCTCCTTACAGCTAGAATGGACTGTTTCTTACTTCAATATGCTGTACATAGGCAAACTGGTAAAACTTCAGCTTTTGTGAGAGTTGTGTAAATTGACGAATACATAAGGACATGTAATGACACCCTGTTTAAGAACCCTGTCCAGTTTATACAGTTGACCATCGTATACAGGTGTGCGCCTTGAGAGAATTGACTGTATCGGTTTAGCCATTGACTATGCCTGGATGTATTTATTATTTCCTGTACATTTCAATCTTTCAAAAAAATGGCAATAAAATCCATTTTTACTGTTATCAATACAAGATGATAGGTGGACATTCTTTGAGCCACAAAAACCGGAAATTATACAAACTGGACAGAAATTACCAATTGTAGTGTAAAACTTAATTATGACCCAATATGTCATAATTTTCATTATCTTGTTTCATTTTAGAGCGTGGCATTGAGGCTGGTGATCGTGATGGAGATCATGAAATGGCTGATGGTGAGTTATACAGTTGAACCTCCAGGTGGCCACCTAGCTATTAAGCGGCCACCTCTATTTAGTGGCTGTGGCCACCTTTTGATGCTCCTGCTCTTCTATTGTCTTCATACCCCTATAAATCAGCCATCCAAAAACTAATTAACATACATTCTGCTTTGTTTTGGAAAAGGTGATGACAGAAGATAGTCCGAGATAGAGTCGTGACAACTGATAGAATCACTTTCAAACAGTCGTTTATTATTGTGTTGATGACTACACTACATTTTTCTGGCAATTAACCTTACGGTAATCCCTTGCCAAATCAAATGATCTAATTAATGCATTGAACCTTCATGGTCCAATTAGCAACAGATGTTTGTGCAGATCTTTTTAAACAACATCCTTTGGTGAAGTTACAGATATTGTCGCTTTTATGCTTGGTGCCTATTTATGTCAATATCAACTAACTATGTGTGGTATACTTATAATATTATCGTTCTTGTTGAGACCTTGTCACAGAATTTCTTGAAATTGGATTTGTGATTTTTCAAGGACAGTATTTTCACGGCAAGTAGCTTTAATATCAGTTCAAAAGTAGTAACAAGCCTCCAAGCACGTTTGTATTTGAATAAACTTGATGTTTATACTAAAGCATCCATCATATCGATTTCTGATGATCCCCTTTTAAGCAGCCATCTCCTATTTCTGCCAGGGTGACTGTTTAATATAGGGTTCAACTGTACTTTCTGTTATCATTAATTTTAAAACAATATTTTTCTTCTACCTTGCATAGTTTAATTACGAACACTCTTGATTTCAGCAGCTCGTGCAATTCACGAAGGAGAAGAAATTGGTAAGTAGGTCAAATGTGCTGATATAATTATTTATTATTAATTTGTATACAGTAATATGCATTATGAAATTATTGACACAGCTGACAGTGTTCATGACTTTCACTAGTTTGGTATGGATAGTTTAAAAATACATACCCTGCGAGCAGAGGCCCTTTGATCTTCCTAGATAAGTCGGGGGTAAAAAATACATCAACTGATGTCATATTTTGCACCCAGCATTGTTTAATTATGATCACTCTTGATTTCAGCAGCTCATGCACATTTGAGCAGAAGAGGAATTGGTAAGTAGGACAGATGTGGTGATATATTAATTTGTATACAGTAAAATATGCAGTATTAAGTTATTAAAATTTAACAGCTGACAGTAGTATTATTATAGTTGATAAGTGTGCATCTGAGGTATCATTTTGAAAACATTTTGAAATTTTTATCACTACATTCACCCTTTGTTGCTAAAAATTCTTAATTGAATGTTTAAAGTTGTAATTTAAATGTTTTGGAAAAAAATTCCAAGTATTGTCAGTTCTCCCAACAGAAGTCTAATGAATGACCTTGCAGTTACTTTATGAATAATAAATGATGTTAAATTCCCTAATTAACTGCCATATTCTTAATTAATTTAATTATGGCCATATAAATTTCATTCATGTTCTTTGTGATAATTTACTAGGCATGATATTTGAAGTCGCTAATTTTTAATGTTGTAAAATTGCAGATCCAAGGGTACATAGAAACAGTAAGTTGTTTTTGATTATGGTTGTCAAAAATGATTAACATCAGCACAGCTCAAGTGTGGATGAAGCAGTTGCTATGGTGCTTTTTAGGTCGCTTTTTTAGCTATTGTAAAAAGTCAATAAAGCCACTGTGACCCTCCAAAATGTGGCTTTACCCCAGGGGACCCAGATGCTGTATTAGTTATACATAATCATTAGATAAAAAATGTTGCCATTTACCTGTGTTCTGGTGCCTTTTTTTGGCCGGTTTGGAAGCGATTTGAATCAGAGAAAAGGTGGTTTACGTTGTGAGTTTCAAATGACTGGTCTGTCGCAACGTAAATATAACGTGCCTATATTACGTCTCAAGTTTCCGATATTATTTACTCAAGTTACTAATACCATTAACTATTAACTCTCCTCGCGGGGGAGTTTCGTGTTTCAAGTCTTTAGGTCAATAATTTTCAGAAGATCTGAGATGTCCTTTGGAAGCCATTTGGGCTCTCTGTGTATCTTTGAACAAACCTCAGAGATCTTCATTGTCATTTGCACTTGTGTTACACTAACTTTTTGCACTGGTGTAACACTTGAACTGCACTGCTCCTAAACAATCAGTATCGAGTAATTTCCTCCTGTATTATTACTTGTAAGAAATGTCGACATATATTGCATGTTTATGCTGTTAATTTTGTTGTGTTCTTTTCTCTTGCAGAGAAATGTCACAACTGTGGTGGGAGGGGCCACCTTCGAAACAACTGCCCCTCCCCCCGAGACATGAAAAGAAGGGGTGGACGTGGATGGCGAGCTTCTTTTGGACGTGGATGGCGAGGTCCACCACCAGGTGGACCACGAGGTGGTGGTCATGGGCACCACCACCTTGTCCAGTTTTTTTTTTTGACCCTTTAATTGACTTCAAGCTTCACCAAGGGTTAAAACACCTGTGGATATTTGTTATTAAAAGTTTTTAAAGAAACAAAATCATTTGTATGATGCTATGTGTGAACTTATATCCTCTTATAGTATGTACTTAAATGAGTTAGTAGGAGGAAAAAAGGGGAAATGTTTGGCTGAAGTTAATGGCATTAGCTTATAGCTGCCATGAGCAGGCATATACCAAAGGGGAACTGATACACCATTAGTGTTTCAAATGCAAACATTTTTCATGCAGTACAAACAAACTCTGCAGTCAATGACATTTTATTGTATTACCACTTTAACACAATTTATTTATTCAGAAGCTGAGTTGCATTTTCAATGGAAAATTTATAATTCTGCTTACACATCGTTTTATATCTAAGTATCGTAGTTCAGTTTGAGATCAAAATTGCTATGATACAGGGAGGAAATGTGCTCCTTATCATTGGCTCTCCATGTGTGTGTTTGTGACATGTAATTCAGGAGTGTGGCCTCCTTGGGAAAGATTATGTACCTATTGACTGAGCTAGAGGGCTGGACGGGAAAATGTTTGACTCAAGGTCATTGCATATGGACCAATGACCGGGAGCCAAATATTTTCCTGTCTGCCCGACGCTACTCAGTCAGTAAACAATTGATCATATCTACCAATTTATTACAGTTAACTGTTGATTCACATACCATGATTTGACAAATGCTGAATGTCCAAATCAAAATTCGGTTTCAGTTTGTTTGCTATCATTGTTCAGTTTTCAAGTCCAAATTGAGGTGATGCACAAAGACAAAAACTTTTCAAATTTTAATAATTATGAAAAAAAATGTCTGGGACAGTGCCAGAGTAATATATAGATTTAGCCAAGCCTAAAAGCGGAGCCGCCAAGGAATAAACTAGTGTTCATTTCTCAAAAATAGTCCTGAAACTTTTCGGTCTGAAATATTTTTCGGGGCTTTTTTTGGCTCATTCGCTTTTAAAAAGTGTCTCTCAAAAATTTGCCCGAAAGTGTTCTGAATTGTCCTCCAATATTTTGGGGATATGTTCTGTAAAACAAAGCTCGAAAGGTCATTCTAGAGGCTGAGCATACTTTACTCACGAGCCGTCTTGCTTGGTGTTTGCAATGTTTCCATATCCTGTCATTAACTGTCAAGGCTTCTCAAACCTCCTTGGATTATTGGCTGTTTGCTTGAATGAACTTGAAACGGCGCTCAATTACAACAACAAAATTTAAATGGGTTATCTTCATCACGTTCGGATGTTAACAAATAACATGAACTGCCACCACTAGTCTGGTCAAAAATTTATACTGGCATTTCACAGGCATTTTACTGGGATTATCTGAAAGAAAGGATTTGGGAGCTTTGAAGCACTTGTAATAAACGTATCGAAGAAATGTTGTGTAGGCTTTTATAGCAGCCGAGAAAAAAATTTGAGCGCTTTGAGGAACACTCATTACTTACCGGATAAAATAGCTTTAAACTCAAAACTGCCTCGCTTATATTTTCGTTCTCTAACTTGAGACCATTGAGATTGAAGACAAACAAACACCAAACATGCTTAACTCTATGGCATAAGTTTTGCGGCTGCAAATGATTTGTTTGAAATTTGAGTGCTTTTAGAAATGCACAGAATTGTTTTTGGAAGCTGTTTGGATATAATAGGTTTAAAGCGACAACTGCTTCGCTTATAGTTTTTAAATAACTGTTATATTTTGTTCTCTAACAATAGACCATCAAGATTCAAAACAAACAAACACCAAATATGCTTTAAATTATGCTGGCATAAGTTTTGCAGATGCGTTTTGCTTTGCCCGCGGTTAGGTCCGGGTCAGCCATATTTGCCCGCTATAATAATTAGGTGGCGCGACGTCTCAAACGTCGCACCCGTCTAATGAAATGGGTAGCACATTCATAGCATAGAAAGGAAGGAAGGATAGGAAGGAAGATATTGTTGAGTGTACTGGTTAAATAGTTGTGAACAGTAAACACCAATCTTTATGAACACAGGTTTAGAGGTTTTAGATTGCAAGTAGCCTCTATTTATTTCTCGAGGTAAAGTCACTGATTTTATCAGTCAATCAATTTCTGAAATATTTGACATTCTTGGGTAATATCATTTAATTTCACTGTGTCGATAGAGTTCATTGAGAGGCCATTAAGCGAGAAAGTTCTTAAAGCAAATCTGTCATATACGCGACATTTCTTTCGTCAGATTAGCTTTGTTGAAGAGTTTGAAGGTGAATTTTTCATTTGTAGCTATGACGTAAGCAGATAGCTTTAGTTATCTATTGGAGATGCTAGCGAAAGAGACTCTTCGGAAGCTTTGACAATAAAAAGTTTACTTACCATTCTAGGTAAGTTATGCATATTAGACTGTTGATGTTTTGAGCGCCATAGCATGAGTCACATTTGAGCCCGAATCAAGTTCGATTCAAGGTAGAGAACTATTTATACATTACAGCCCAGGGAAAGGAAGCTGACAGACTCTGCGCCGCCTGAAAATTCCCTAGAATTTCTTGTTTTTTAACAGTATGAAAAAAGAAAAATGAGGTATTCTTATACACAAAAACTCATGAAAAATAAATTCTGTGTTGCTAAAAGGCATGGAAACACCTGATTGCCTTATCCAAAATTTATAGTTGACATTTTCCATTCTAATACCCCTTCTGGTCTTGGCAAATTAATTTTTTAATAGCTTCACCATGTTTTACCACCACCATTTTTTCACTTGTTCAACTGGTGCAAATTATTCTTGTTTAGCATCACCCATAGGATTGTATTACGGCATGGTAATTGAGACGTAACAATACATTCTGTTCATAGTCGATTACCAACATGGAAAAAGTTGTTCTGTTTTCGCTAACTCGAAAAACTCTAGTTGGGAAATATAAAAATCATTTAACATTATGCCAACTTTTGGTGGTGGCCCGTGGTTGCTATTTTCCAGGCACTTGGTGGTGTTATCATCACACGGTTCAATTCCAAACATTTTGCCAGAGTAAGGACTGCTGTCTGCTCCATACTTTAAATACAGTAGCCACCCCCAGGTCTGACATATTAGAGCACCCTGTTTGGATATATGAATTGTAGTTAGTGTAATAAAAATGCAAATCAATTTTTTTAAACCCCACAAATCACCTGCCCATTGGGATTTATGACTAGACTGCTAGCAGTCCCTTTCTGGATAGTCGAGAAGGCGTGCGAAATAGCCGGGCGAAAAACTGGAGCGAACCCCAGTCTCTTCTCGTTTTTTTTCTCCTCGCTCCAATAAACATTTGGCTGTTAAGTTGGAATGTGTTCTAACATTAACATGCATCCATGCTATTGGAGTTATTTAAGATTAGAATGCTTTGTCACTAACGTGTAATGTACAGCTGTAAGGTGTCCACAAATTCTTGGTGGATCACTGATTGATTGTCTTTCATAGTTGTCATCTGTATATGACAAAAAGGCCAAAAAACATTTATTAGTAAGTTAACCCTAGTAGAGCAAACTATGGAAATGATGGGAGTGAAGTCAGACTACATGATTGTATGACTTGATAACTGTACCTTTTTTCTTGTCTGGTTTTCTTTGAACATACGTAGAGTCATGTATTGGTTGCCAACCTCCTCCAATGTGCAGTCTATAACTGTAACATTTCAACATTGGTTAATTTTTTTATGGTTATCTGTTTTGTAAAAATTTACTGCGTTTCTCTGAAATTTGTACTTCTCCCTAAAAACAACAATGCATGTTGCTGATAGACATGATACAACACAAGTGATTTTAATTATTAGTAGAAAATTTTAACAACCTTACCTTGCAAATTATTTCCAATTTTTTTCTATGCTTTGTGAGCCATAATAGGTTGAACAAACAAAGATATTTGTACAACATTTAGTTGACATGTCAAATCAACATAATTTTTATTTGTAACAATTAATTACACTGTCTTTCACTCTTCCAGGAATCCTTCTTCTGTTTTGAGTGTAAAGAAAATATAAACTACTCAGATAAAGCACATTGCAAGCAGGATCCATCTGGTTAGCATTTTGCTTTTCTGAACATCAAAATGTGTTTTTGGTTATACGAAATGCAATGACATTGAAAATTTGTGCTGGTATTACCTCGTTTATTTTCCATTGAGAAACACACTTCCTTATATAAAAAGTATAAGTGCATTCACCGACATTGGATTCTTGAGCTCACAAATGTTTAATTAATGACAATGCAATTTGATTGCGTGGCTATAGTTTTTATCCGGTCATGAATTGACAGTAAAAACCTGTTTTGAACTTATAACATAATATATTTTTTTATGGTGGCTCATGCTGTCTGGTAACTTAAAACATAGGTACACTGTAAATACAGTTACTATGTAGTTTCTGAATTTTACAGCTCCAGTTACCCAGCATTCCAGATCCATTATTGCTAGCTGCCATTTGATGACCATCAACTGTGTAGGTGGCATCTGCTAACAATCTACTGACGGCTGCCATCTGCTCTGACAGAACTAGAGCTGGCATCTGCCATTCAACTTCCAGCCATCTTTTTCATCACCCGGCCGTAATTATGCATGTACCATCTGGCTTGCAACAATTTGCCTCTCAACTTTACACATTATTTTGAGTCATTGTTATCCCTTGAACCAACAAACAATGATATTTTAGTTTTATGCTACATGTATGTCTTAAGAATAAAGGTATGTAGCAGGGTGCGTGACAAAAAATACATACAGATGCTTTCATTCACTCTTCATGGGCAATTGAAGAAAAATCCAGTACTGGCTGCCTGAAGTAGACATTGAGCAAATACCTGTTTCCCCGACTAGTTATGTTACTCGTTGGAACAAAACGAACAGGCTCTGATGACTGGGGTAGTAGGGCTGTATAATGTGAGCCCATAAAAAACCCACACAAAGGATCTCTTCCAGATATCTCAGAATCTGCACCAGGTGGTTTGTACACAAAGTGCTGAGTGGTTCCCCTGACTCTATTTCTAAAGTGGTCCTGAAGGTCTTCACTGTCAGAGGCAGATAGATACACGTTAAGTCCATCTGGTTCCAGAAATGAGGTGTAAATGTACATTGGTCTATGGAGTGCAATGGAGAGAGCATGTAAGTGCATTTCACCACCCCATGCACCAAAACGCAATGCAACTGCCACTTGTTGTTCAAAACTAAGATTGGCATGCTCATTCTGCTGTATCAAGTGCTGGAAATAATCTTCATTTTCCAAAAGTGTAAAAGCTGTCACCAGTCGAAGAACGGGCATTAACGCTGTGCTTCCACAGAGGCCAAGGGAGATCATATGCCAGAGACAGTTGCCATCAGGTGGTGTTTCAGTTGGCCTGTACCAATACGACAAGACAGGGTGAAGATATTCATCTACATCTTGTGCCAAGTTATGTGTGTCCTCTGAGAATGTTGTAGGTTCCAGTGATCGAATGCTATCTATCAGAGAGTACATGCCAGACTGATTAGTACCTTTTTTGATAATTTGTCTAGCATTTGCTACGTGGATATCTAGGGGTGTGTTGTCTACTGAGCCAACCAACAATTGGGATGCTAGTGTACACACTGTTGAAGAATGCTTTGTGCCATGCAATATATTACCTTCCCAATCTTTTACTGCCTTTAGGTCTTTCAAGACTTTGCTGCATTCTTGCTCTCCTGCACTTTTGGGACAAGTAGCATTTTCAATACCTTTCTTAAGTTAAGTTTCTGTTTCTTTAAGAATGTCTGCTCTGGTAGTTTTGGCATGGGAGGTCGTGAAGACTCTGTGGAATCTCTGTCAGCACACAAGTCCACACTCTCCATCCACTTCAGCAGTTCTCTCTGACGGTCAGCCAAGTAGATGGCACCTGGATCAAATTCTAAAAGGTAAAGGTCTTCCAAACGCCTAACCTGCGATCAGGCGTTATTTTTCTCGCGGCGGTGTAGTCAACGGAAAAATGAACGCCTGATACAATTACTTGTCGAGTCGTCTGTAAAAAGTCCAGAATCTGGACTTTTTTCTGATTGGTCGGGAAACAAAAGGCAACATAAAGCTAAATCCTGATTGGCTAATCGAGTTCAAGTGTAACTTCCGGTCAAAAAATATCGCGCGTAGATGATTTTCATCATGGCGGGTGTTGAGCGGGGTGAAGAAGAGAGCGCGTTTTCTCTAGCTTTAGAGAAATCTCTCGAGAGTTTTGTTCACAAGACACTCAAGGACGAACAAAGGGAGTGTATTCGACGAATTGTTGTCGAAAAAAAAGATGTTTTGGCTGTGCTTCCGACAGGATTCGGCAAGAGCGTCATCTATCAGTTGATCCCTTCGGTGTTGAGAAATATGCGTGCTGGATCAGAATGTAACACAAAAACTACTGTTGTTGTGGTGAGCCCCTTCGAATATATTCGAAAACAACAAGTGGCTGTCCTGGAAAAGCTGAATTGTGGAATCAGCGCTGCAGCGATTGGCGATTCAACTGAGATCGACAATGAAATCGAAGAAGGAAGGTTCGACATTGTGTATGGGAGCGCCGAACAGTGGTTCAGTGATAGATGGAGGAGATGTCTACAATTTGGCGCTCTTCACCAAACAAAGGTTTTGGTTGTCGATGAAGTCCATACCGTAACGACTTGGTAGGTTCAATTGCTTTTGTCTTCTGGAGTAGAGGCCTTATAACCTTTAAAATGTTTTATTGTTTAGTGTTTAATAGTACTTTGCACGTCTGGTTGTCTCTGTCGTGTTTTTTGTTCACATTTGTTAACCTCCTATTAAGCTTTCTGTTCTGTTTTTTTTTTTCGGAGAGAAGATAGCGAGAAAGAGCCAATTGCATTCATTTAACATGTATTTACTCTAAAGAAAACCTTGTAATTTATATAAAAGTCTATAAGCATTCATTTAATATCTCGTAACTTTCATTATTTATTATAAGTCCACTGCCCTTTTACCACTCATTTACCTCAAAGTTGGCTACACAAGAAATGGAGCAAATCATAATTTTTTAACCACAGTTTACAAAATTATAGACTTCATTGTTTTACTTATAGTAACCATTTTTTTCTTCATAGGGGGCTTAGCAATAAAGGAAAGGCTGCATTTAGAGAGGCCTTTGGAAGAGTGATTGAACTTAGATCCTGTCTTGAAAGTGGGACACCTCTTCTTGGCCTGACAGCTACAGCCAACAAGGAAATGAGAGATCGATTAACCAAGTGCCTTGGACTGAAAAATACGGAACCAATAATTGTCAGCCCCAACAAAGACAACATTCGTTTTACTGTCTTGGAGGCAGATAAAGACTTTCGTTGCTTCAATTGGCTGTTGACATTGTTGAGGGAGGAGAAGCAAGACACTCCCTTCACAATAATTTTTTGTAAGACAGTAAATGACATTGTCTCATTGCTCACGCATTTCCTTTTGAAACTGGGAACCTCTGGAATTTATGTCGATGGCGAGGGCCCAGTTCATGAAAGGTGTCTACTTGGCGTGTACTACTCCCAAACTCCCAAGCGCCACAAAGAATCTGTTACATCGTCATTCGAAGGTATCTCTGGAAGTGTGAGAGTGGTATTTGCCACAACATCCTTAAGCATGGGAATTGACTTCCCACATGTGAAGTATGTTGTACACTATGGGCCCGCGAACAACCTGACTTCACATCTCCAGGAAGCAGGGCGTGGTGGTAGGGATGGGAATCAGGCATTTCACATAACAGTGTTCCAGAAAAAACACATTGGAACATGTGAAGCAGACATCAAAACTGCTGTGAGGCAATCATTGAAATCATGTTGCAGAGTCAAATTCCTTATTGGTTTTGACAAGAACATTTCACCTTTAGAACCTCTGCATAACTGCTGCAATTTTTGTCACCAAAAATGCAACTGCCTGGGTGATGGTGCTGGCTGCTCCGAAATTGTACCAGTGTTTGATTCCGTACCAGAGAGCGTGGGTGAAGCTAGGGAATCAAGGGAGGTTACTCAAGGTGGCAATCATTATCCTCGAAATTGTCAAGGAAGTGTTTGAGGATGTGGAAATCTCTGATGAACTTTACACTCTTGTTTACTCAAAGGAACAAATGCCTTTATTAAACAAACTTAATGCTTCCTTGGGATCTACATGTGACCTGGACATAATATTATTTGATGACGAAGACGAGCTTCTTTATTCAGTGGAAGAGTTGCTTTTGTAACTAGTTATTAGATCATCAGATTATTTAATTTTGAAGAGCATTAATTTATGCAAAATATTGAGTAGATGTAGAGGGGGACATTGGGGTTTGTGGAATTGACCATTTTTTTGTCATTGTTTCTATGGTTCTCTTGTGGGCTGCCCCACTATATGTGCTTGCTATGAAAGTGCTGCATTTCCCAATTTCTTTGCAGTATTATGATATTTGCCCAAATTGTTTTGCAAAATTTGGTTTAAAGCAAGCCCCAATGCCCCCTCTTTGTGATTGGTGGAATTTTTCCCCAGCCATTTCAGTTGTCATTCTGAATACATAAAGTGAACAGCTGTTCTTGAAGTTTTTAGCTGTAGGTATTAAAACAAGGCGTAATGGTCATAGGCCAATGTGTTGACCAATGTGTTTCAAAACCAATGACAAAAAAAACATGATGCTTATTGAGTAATCAAAACTTTTTGATCAATATATATTATTGAGACCAATAGTATTTACACATGAACATGTTCTTCTGTGTTACAAAAAAATCATCTTCAACAGTTAAGTTAGGGAAAATTTCTTTAGCTGTAACATAGTAATCTCCCATTTTGCTTTCATTTTCAGTGTCCATTCCATTTAGTTTAATAAGAGATTATGAGAATTGTGTTTTTGTATAAAACCATAGTTATTAATTTGGCTTCAATGAACCATTTTAAGGGTTCATATACATGTTCATAGAACCTAATATAAAATCGTAGGGCTAAACAAAAAACATATCTTCCTCATTCCCATTAAAATTTTTATCTTACAAGCAACTTAAACATGGTTGCTAAGGTAAGGGCTAAGATCTATGTGTAGTAGTCTTTGACATTTGGATGAGACTTTGTCTATCCTTAGCAAAGTGCACAAAATGTACATCGTTATATTCCCTAAATTCTTGAGTTAAAGCATTATTGTATATAGAGAGTTCAATTTTTCATAAAGTTTTTACATACATGTACACGTTTCTTTGTGCCACTGTGATGTTATTCATTAAAAGTATTCATTTCAAACAGGCATGACATTTTAATGATCATTTCTTGGCAGGGCAGCACTCTTCAGTGTCTTAATCTGTTATTTGGGAGGGGAAGGAAAGGGCTTATTTTCCACTGGATGCTAGCTGGAGCATTAATAAACTGTCATAAGGCAAATTCAAGACCTAATGTTCTGCTACTTCATAAATTCCTTTCCATTCCCGAAACCTGTCGTTGGCCCACTGAAAAAAATCCCTGTAATCAATGTCAAGAACATTAGACTTGAACTTTGGAAATGAGGGATATCCCTGCCTACCAAGTGTTTTGTCAAACACCTTCCCCCTGAGCAGGTCATTTACAACAATGGCAACTGCTTCCTGTGGATCCTTACTCCCATGGTATCCACTTCGTTTCACTTTGTTGCAGTCTTTATAAATGGTATCCATTACTTTATTTAATGGCATGACTGATTGCACTGCACGTTGTAACGATGCCTTGGTAATGTTAGCACCCATCCCTTTGCCCAGCCTCTTAAGAAGAAGATTCAGATGCTCCATAAATAAATCAAGAGGTATATTTTCCCCACATTTACCCTTAGAATTGACAAATCTGTTGGTAATCAAGCAAAATGACTCATCTTCTGACAGAACTGCAGAGATTTGAATAAAAAAAAGGAGAAGGCCATAGGCATATTTGGTATTTCTGAATTTATATGTAAACAAAAGAACAAGCTTGTAACAGTTGACAAGGCGGTAGCCATCTCCCTCCTTGATAGCATCAGATATGTTCATAAAGAGTAAGCCGATTTGTAGTCTGCTGTTGTGATAATTGGAGATGAAGTCATCCTTGCAAGGAACCTCTGCAGTGGCTGTCTCCTCCGCTTGACTGATTTCTGCCTCTGGATGCTGTAATTGTTCATGCCTAAGAAAGAGGCAATGTATTAACCCTTCAAGATCCAAGAGTGATCAACATGAAATTTCTCCTCTTGATATCCGTACCAAATCAAAAGAAGCAGTTATGAGAATAAACAAAACGATCACCAGAGGGAAAGAGATTTCATGTTTGACAAAATTCTCTGAGCAGTGCCATAAAAATGTATAGAAATGTGTACATATGGATATTGAGGCTTAAAGGTTTAAAGACATGAAGCATACATATCACCTGGCAAAGAATATCATGATTGGATAATATTTTATATATTTTAAATTCGGAAATTTAAAGGTCTTATGTGTTCATGTATTTATTTCAAACAAGTACTGGTACCATCAACAGAATGTGGCACACATTCATATTCATGTATTTGATGATTTCGAAAAATTACCTCTTTCTTGTTGCATCTGTTGCAAAGACAAGGTTACATGGATCACGGCACTTGTAGTATCCATACATGTCGCGGTCATCATCACCTCCATTATCGACAACTAATCTATGTCTTTGCTGTTCATGCCTGGGAGAAAGAACAAGCTTTCAAACATTTAAACACACAAACACAGCTTCATGAAACTAACTTCAAGGTTTTGAGTTAATTTTCACAAGGCACCAATCACCTTTCAATACATACCACAATCAAACTACATTGCTACTTGATTTCCTGCCACACTCTATCTGCAGGAGACGTTTTGTAAATAAATAATGCAAGAGTGAGGACAAGTGATTTTCATTAAGGTCATGCTTCCGGACAAAGAAGTTAGTGCTTGGGATGTTGAGGATATGTAAACGAAGTTAACATGCAAGTTACCTTACTCTTGCAGATTGCAGTGGAAATTGGAGATCACAGCCAGTTGCTCTGCAAGTAAATCCTTGCTTGTGGGCTTCATCTAGCATGATAACATCATGTGGAAGACTTGTCCGGAGGAAAACTTCATCTAGAAAGGCTCTCGTTTCCTTGTGAAGCCACTCTCTCTTTCTTTCGAGATCCCAATCAGTGGCATCTGGAATTTGTCTTTTACACGGAGAGTCTAGGAGAAAATGGCACATAGTGCATGTTTACAGGTCAATTATTGTCATCATCATCATCAGCAGCTGCATTACCATCAGCATCAAGTATTAGCTATTTTAAGATTAAAAAATATTATAAGGATACCTCCAGAAGAAGAAAAAGCCACGAGGCCTATAGGGGAGGCCATGTATTACTTCGTAAAGCAATACATAATAATTTTTATTGTCAACAGAAAATAAGATAAAAATTATGTGCTGTGCAGTAGTACTTGGAATACTCTGTTTAGAAAAGGTCTTGATGGTTATTTTAAAATTTATTAATTCTTTAAATACTTACTTAAAAAAATTTCAAGTTTGCTAACTAGTAAATGTTCATTGCAAATCATCCTGTACCTACTTTAGTTATAATACTATTGCCTTTGTTATGCTACTTAGTTAAAAGTACCTTCCATGCTTGTCATGCCAACAAATTTCATCCACCTAGCAATGATATGGGCTTCTGTTTCACGATCAGTAAAATCGCGAAATGCGTTGTAGTCTTTTTCTGGCCCCTTTTTGGCATTTGACTTCCCTGTGCGATTCATTGAGGCACATGTTGTGCCAAGCTCTGCAGTGGAGCTCTCTTTAAAAAAAAGCTTCATGAAGATCTGTTGAACAAAATAAATTCAAGAGTTTAAAAGATTAAAAACATTTCAGTTCAAAAATTTCCATTTGGAAGAGTTTGGAATTCACACCTGTTGGGGTGAGGGCATTTCCTACCAAACATCTATTTATCTCATACAGTATAGACATTTCTACTTATTTCTGTAAATAAAATACAGCTTTTAGCCTTTTTATTCCGTTTTTAATCTTGTAACAAGCATTTGAACATTTTATGAAATTTGCGCATTTTAAAATGTTCTTCTTATTATTATTGTTATGTTCTCATGTAATGTTTGCTTAAATTCTTAGGGCCGAGACCAAACCATGGTCCTCCGGCACTAAAGGGTAGCCAGGTTTCAGCTTGATAACACCCTTATCTTTTGTAGTTGACTGATGCTTTTTGTCTGGGGATGATTATGATGATGATGATGATGATGATGATGATTATTATTATTATTAAATAATGCAACTGGATACCAGAGCCTACCCCAAGCAAGATCTTTTTTAAATGCCAGTCGGCAAATGCTGGTGTAATACCGTCTAATCGATCAATCTCACCCTCTGCCAATGTGTTGGCCCACTGACAATTTCTTGCCCGTTCCTCTGTGAGCTGGTCTCCATCGAATATTACTCTTTGAACTAACTGAGGATCAGTGTCTGCATAGCCAGTACCATTTGTGGGGACATACTTGGTCTGCATTTCTTTCAAAATCTGGGCCATGTCAGAGGCTTTGTTTGGGTTCAAAAATTGCATACCAAGAGGGCACTAGTTTGCAAAAGAAAGAAAAGTTTTCAAACATGACTAAATAAGAATTAAGACAATTAAATAAAAAATTACTTAGGGAGGTGTCGTGGCCTAATGGTTAGTGTCCCGGATCTGGTAACAAGCAGTCTGGGCTCCAGCCAGGGTCACAGTGTTGTGTTCTTGGGCAAGACACTCTCATAGTTCTTACTTTACCTAGCTGTATAAATGTGTACCAGCTACATACATGCAATGCTAGCAGGATACCCAGCAATGGACTAGCATCCCATTCAGGGGCAAGTAGAAATATTCCCAGCCGCTTAATGCTACAGAAACTGGGATAAGCTCCTGCAGTAAATGGGCCATGTGGCAAAAGGATTCCCATATAATTATAGTAAAAGGCCATAACATAATTTTAGCAAATACAACCCTCCAAGTTTATTTTTTTTCCTTAGTGGCTATTTGGCCACCAACTACTCAAGTTTTGGTCGCCAGTGAAAAATTTTAGTCAGCAAATTAAGCTGATGCTTTCAATAATTCCTCTCAATTTTAGTCGCCAGGCTGGCGACCTTGGTTCAAATTTAGTCGCCAGCTCCAAAATTTTAGTCGCCATGGCGACTTAAATGGTCTTAACTTGGAGGGTTGAAATAACAAGAAATTAAGAGCGGATGCCAGAAAATATCGAGCAAAATAAAAATTCAGCGGCCACAGTGAAAAACTGTTTTTCGCTCATATTTAATATATTGGTAGGCAATACAGGTAAAATAATCCTGGTATAGTTTGTTTTTCAGTAACTCGCTTTCGTTGAGAGAAAGTCGGGAAAATATATTTTCACCCTCGGTGACCTCAAAACAACCAAAATTACGGGAGCAATCGCCAGTTACCAAACATCATCTCGCTTGCAAAAGAAAAGTAAGACTGAAAACATTTGCCATAAGATACTGATTTAAGAAGTATTTAACATCTCATTTGACCTCAAAATGTTTCTAGGCAATAATTTTAAACGCAAACAATCGCATTTTAAGGACACGCTTTTTTCTAACTGACCAAAAATAGGATTTTACCTCCGGGACACGATCAAAAATTTTTCCATGTGCCCAGTGATAATTTTTCCTGAGGTACAAGCTGTGAAATGTTGAAGACTTGTCCTAGCACATATTTTAAAACTGGAATGGGTATTTTAATTTTAGCTTCACAAAAGACCTTCAAAGTTGGGTAAATGTTCATTGATTAGTGAATAATTAACAAGGTTGAGCCGAATCAACGTTTCTTCATTCACCGATTCTAAGAGGAATTTCTTAAAGTTACAGCGAAAGTGAATGAGTTGAAAAACTGCAGTTTAAAGTACTTTACCTGGTATGCTTGGTATCAGTCGAGTCAGGTTATGAGAAGCTTCGATTTGTGGTTTTTGGACCCTCGCCGTTCTTTGTATCGACCAGCTGTAGAGTTTGACCTCGAGGTCATCAGTTTAGATAACACCAAACGGCAAATTCAATTACTAAGGAAACTTTTACGTGTAATTTTTGGTCATCTTCAACAAATGTAATGGCAGAAGGCTTTTTCTTCGAACATAGCTCTCCATTAACAGAAATAAGAACAGCCAAAAAGCAGCGCCGCTAGCAAATAAACTAACATGATGTTGTGTGATAGTCTCCTACGCAGCCGTTCTTAGGGTCGTCACGCAACGTTGCGTGACGACCCTAAGAACGGCTGCGTAGGAGACTAGTTGTGTGACTGCTTTGAGCAAAATCTTTCGCTCGGGGTAGGGAAAGGTGCGAAAGGTTACGTTACTTGCGTGCTATTGTGCGCGGAATGTTGCTAGTAAGAGCCTTAAAGAGCCTTAAATCAACGCCAACCTAAAAATGCTACTTAGAGGTTGAGGTGAACAATATGGCCAGATACAGCTTATGGTAAAAAAATATCTTGACATTTGCAAATGTTGTTTTGCGTTCTTTAGTTTTTCGCTTGTTTTCTTTTTTCGCGGTATCGCGTTTTGGGCACCCCACCCCCGCCAATGCCTCGCTCCGTTACTTTTCGGCGATGTCGTTTTGTTTTCACAACGGTTACTGTACTTTCGGATTTTTTTTTACACATACGAAAACGTGGAAAAAGATGCTACTTTCTGGTTGTTTGATAGATCTAATTTTTGAGATTCAAATTAACTCAATACTTTTGATTGACAGTTCCGTCAATTAGATAAGAAAATCAGTGATCAAACTCGCTGTTGGTCAGTAGCGTTAACTATGGAAGCACTTGCTCGTTTCTAGCGATTGTTGGAGGGCAGTGTGGCTATGACCGCAGAGACAGAAAGAATTAGTGGAATGTATTCCATTACTGAGCTGTGCGAAGGACATCACAAGTCACAAGTCATCCTTTGCATTTTACGACATAGACTGTGAAGTGGATCTTATACTAGCGAGAGCCGGAATCTTCTCCCGCCCTCAAAGTGTTGAACAATTAAAAATATGCCCATATCACCGCGCAACGCTTGGCATTGGATGGAAACGTCCATCCGACAGATGCAATGTACCGACGGTTATGTCACATCACAGGAAGAGACCAAAAGCGGAGAGAGGACTCGACAAAGCGGAGTTATTCTTCCCGTTGGTTCAGGTACGCAGTCTCTACTTAGAAAATAGTCCATCTTTTTTTTTTCAATATAACCGAAATAACTTGAATTTTGCTGTTGAACCTCATGAAGCATTGGAATGAATTCACCTGGAAAAATAACCAAACATTGGTAAACACTTTAATCAAATTAAGCCGATTCATCTATTTTTGAAATACGCTACAAATTAAGTTTAACCTAACTTAATTAACTGGTGTTTTGTTGGTTTATTTCTTCGTTTGCCTGTTCCTTGTTTTGTTTGGATCATTGTTTTTTGGTTCCTCTCTTTTGCTTGAAGTACAACTAAGAACAAAACTAAAATAAAGCGTAAAGTAATCCTTGAATCTTTTAATCAAAGGGGTCTGCCTAAACTGCCGGCATTTATTACGCGGAAAAGTTGCGAAGGCTGACGATACCGAGGTCATTTTGCGAATGGAGGATATGTCTTTGGTAAGTTTATACCACTTCGTTCGTATTAAAATGTGATTTAGAAATTGTTAGAAGATGTTTTTTGCCATCAAACTAAACACCGAAAAGACCACAGAGTAAGTTAGGCGAAATAAAACCTGGATTGGGAAGGGGGGGAATAAAGGACCACCACACACTTAGAGGACCCCTTACACCCTTGCCCCAACCCCCAGTCACTCCGTCTATAACAGACGGCTGCTGATTAACTGCTCTCGCTGCACAGACAAACATTGGCCCAGAAACGAGATAGATGATGCAAATAAGTAATAATAAAAAATAACGAATTAACTGTTGGATTTGATTTATTTTCCACAGGATGAAACAAGTACTATTCCAGTCGCTCAAAGTACTCCAGCAAGTTTCTTTTCACCCGACTTTCAGACTCCGTCACAGAGCATGTACGTTCTCACCGACACAGATGATTCTCTTGTACCTTCTGGTCAACCACTTGAACAGTTGAACACTTTCCTACATAGTAGGGACATTAGTCCGGTGAGATATCCCATGAAACCAGACTGGGAAGAGGCCAGCGAAAGAACAAGGCGTCGTCACATACGAAAAGCGAAACAAGCAATTTTGGCTGTTTTAGACGAAGTGGCACCGAATCAATGTCAACAGCTTTGGCAATCCTTAGTTGCATCCAAATCATTAGAACACCAGTTTTCTAGTGATAACGATGAGCAGGTTGATGAAGTACTTATTGGGGCGCTAGCAGAGTGCTACAATAATGCCGATAACTGGCAAACCAGACGCCAAATACTGTCAATAATGGCGGACAAAGTGTCATACAAGACACTTCGAACGTGGGTCCCTAATCTGACTAGGTATCGGTTTAGCGCAGCACGAAAGCACGTCTTAACTGAAGGTAGAGGTGTTCCACTTCCGCAGCAGTCTTCTCGGACAAGAATGGCAGTATCCCAATCTCAGTTGGATCCCTTCCTTGACTTCATAACAAACCAACATGTGATGCAGGACCTTCCATTCGGGGAAAAGTCCATCACACTGTCAACAAAAGAGGTTATCAAGGTGCCTAATGTTGTTCGGATGATGATTCCGGAGTCTATCGTCAATCAGTATCTGACTTACACAGATGAATGTGGTTTCACTCCCCTAAGCCGCCGAACGCTCTTGAGAATCCTATCCGTTTGTTCCGCCTCAACAAGAAAGTCGTTGCAGGGACTTGATTATGTGAGCTCAGCAGGTAGTCAGGCTTTTGATGATTTAAGCGACGTTGTCGATAGATTAGGTGAAGAGTTGAGGGGAATGACGTGGGCAAGAGAAATAAAGGAGCACCTGAAGTCGGCTAAACGCTACCTGAAAAGCGACTATAAGGTAATTTTAAAAAATGTAACTAATATCTGCAACTGGTTTACATTTGCAGCATACTCCAAAACTTAAAAAAAAAAACAAAACAAAAAAAACAACAAAGAAAGAGATAATCTTGTTCCCATATGATATAATCACCAGTGGGTTTGTTATTCATCATCATTTATGTAACACAAATCCTTAATGAATGTTTATCCAGCTAACTGAAAGTCTGGACTTTTTCAGCCACTTATCTTAATATTTATATTATATCTAGAGCCTATCGAAAACGCGCTTCACGTCACACTCACCCACGTTACTTGTCTCATCAATATACTTCGGAATAAACGTCCATATGCATCCCTCGTGTCCTCGAAATGCTTCCGTACTCAGCTTTTTACTTAAAAAGTTGTATTCCATAAACAAATAAATATTGCAAAGGCAATTCAACATAGCCAATAGGCTGATTAATACACATTATTGTCTATACAGGTGCACGTCTCAAAGCAATCAACCATTCCAGACCATTGTAGAGCGTACGCTCTGAGCGACTCAAAAGACAAGGATTACCAGTCCATCTGTGAACATGATGACCTAGAAACCTGCGATCGATGCGAATTGCTTGCATCCGTTCTCGATGACAGATCAGGCTCTTCAAAAGATGTCGAGTAGCAACATTGCAAGTGACATAATCGAAGAGCTAACCTTCATTGTAGACCACGCTAAGCAGCACATTTTCTCTTGGAAAGCTCACCTCCTTCGTTGTATTAACCAGGATGAAGCGAGATTAGACGTAATCGATGGCCTCGATGAAACCTCCGTAGTTTTGGTACAAGGCTGCATGGGCCATGAAATTTCTGCCCAGAAAATTCAGAGACTGAATCAGAGTGATTGGTCCGGTAAACGGGGTTTGCCCTGGCACATTACTGTGGCTATTCGAAGAGCAGAGAACCAAGAACTCCAGATGATGACATTCGTACACGTTTTTCAAAGTTGTACTCAAGACAGCTGTGCCGTGCTAGCTATCATGAAGCATGTAATTGGAAAGCTCAAGTCTCAGTTGCCTCAACTAGAATCTGTCTTTTATAGGCAGGATAACGCCGGGTGTTACCACTGCGGTGCACCTATAGTTGGAGCATGCATTACAGGTGAATGCCATGGTGTCTCAGTGAAGCGGATGGACTTTTCAGACCCCCAGGGAGCCAAAGGGGCGTGTGACAGGAAAGCTGCCACAATAAAATCACACATGAGGATCCATCTTAACGAAGGCAATAACATCGAAACCGCCAGTGAAATGGTAGATTCTATCCAGTCAGGAGGAGGCGTTCCTGGAGTTTATGTTACACTCGAGCTCTGTGACACTTTTGAAGTGCAAAAGCCTTCTTTTCATGTAAAACTGGACAGTGTGAGTGTCATTTCTAACATTGAGTACAGTAGTGAAAGCCTTCGAGTCTGGAGAGCGTATGGAATAGGAACCGGAAAGAAAATACCCCGTGCAAAGCTTGACGTTTCTCAGGTAGAACAGTTCCTTCACGTGGAATGCGATTCCAATCCAGCCAACGGTACGCGAGAGGCGTACTTTCACAAATTCAAGTCTAGAGCTAAAGTCTTCTTTGGAAGATGCCGCTAAAAATTCTAATACTGAAGCAGGGCCAGTTACTGATGCCTCTAGCTGTCCTCTTTTCTCCTGTCCCGAGGAAGGATGCATTAAAACGTATCAACGATTTTCCGCCTTACAGCACCACCAAGACTGCGGAAAACATGAACGCGCACTCGAACATGAAACTCTTCTTGACAAAGCCGTGTATGGTTATGCAGATAGGCTCCAAGAGCAGTCTGGTGGGGTACCACAGATGGAGGAATTTACTAAGAGCAGAAACGTTTCAAATCAACCACATTTGCCAATGGGTTGGGCACTGAAATCCAGTCAAGTTGGCCGAGCTAGATTTACAGAAAAACGGAAAGATTATTTATCCAGTAAATTCTTCTTTGGAGAGTCAACTGGCCAAAAAAGTAGACGCGGCGTCAGTTTCAAAGTCAATGATGACGGCCAGGGACAGTAATGGGAGCCGGTTATTTACAAGTTCTGAATTTCTTACCAGCCAGCAAATTTCAAGTTTCTTTTCAAGACTAGCTTCCAAGCGTTCTCAAGACCAAGCGACTGATAGTGACAACGAGATAGAAGATCAGAACATGGAAAACGAGGAGGCCTTTAGCGATCTGAGAAGTGAAATTCTTCGAGACGTTGCGCTTGTCCACCCCATCTGCTACGACAACCATAACCTTTGCGTAGTTATTGCAAACTCAAAGCTAACAAAACTTGCTATTCAAATGCTTAGGGATATCTGTGAGCACTTTGATATTCCAACGGCTGACACAACAATAAGGAAGAAAGCCCCATACATTGAAAGAATTGTCGCCTTTGGTAAGAAATGCACCTGCCAGGGTCGACAATGTCTTAACACGTGATGAAATTTCACAGTAACTACATACCTTTCTCACAAAATACATGAATGGACTAAGTAATTTATTGGTAGGGAGGGGGAGCAAATACCAAAAAAGGGAAATTAAGAAAAAAAAACATGCACAGGGAAAAGGTTCAGAGAAATATCTTAAAAACTGAATAAGAACGGTTCCTACAAAGCTTTAATCTAGTGAAAACAAAAAGGCGGGTATCAAAAAAGACCAAAAAAATGTTTAACCCTACCCCTCCCTCCCCATTGTTGAAAAAGTTAATGGTCCGTCCCTTAAGCAGTGAAACTCGTTGAGATGTGACACTGAAGCATTTGGTCGTAAGTGACGTGGCCACAGGATAACGATGCAAATATTCAAACAGGACAACCATCCTTACTTTGAGTTGACGGAGGTCCAATTTATAATTCCACCACTTAATCTTTGTGAAGCTATCCGGCTTCAGGCAGAAGGAAGAAAACAATTAACTTTCTGTCAGCACCTACTTTAGAAAATGATCACTGAATATTTTCACCATAGTGATACAAGTATAGAGGAGAAAAAATTCTGGCAGACCCTAGTTTAATGAACTCTAATTAGATTTCCTGTTTTCACGAAAGTTATAACCCACTCAAGTAAATGGGCTGTATAACGAATTGAGTGGCTATTGAAACCTAAAGTTTGTCCAGGTTACCGTTCCACTGTTAAGTAATGAAGAATGTACGAGGCTGCAATAAGGTCTTGTCGCACGGTAGTTTCTCACGGAGTCGTTCAAATGATTTTGAGGCTAATTGTGCGGGATAAGTGTTGGAATACAGCATGTCCTAAAACAAGACGTCCTTTCCTAGTTCAAAAATGGCCTTATATGGCCTTATATGTCCTATACGAGGACTTGCCGCTGGACAGTGTATGGTTTTTGGCCTCTCTTTCCTGAAAAAGGTATAAAATTTTATAGTAGTCAGTCCTACAGGATCTGAAAATATCCTAAACAGGGAAATTGTTGCACGATTGTTGCTGTGACATTTGCCGGTCTCTAAAAAACTAACAATTGCGTAAAACAAGAGAGTGCGTATTTTTTTCGTTTGTCCTAAACAGGGAACGAAAATGGAAGGTGTTTTGCTAAACACGGTTGGTATTTTAGGACATTTTGTCGTCCTAAACAGGGTCAGGGCCCTGAGACCGCTTGATAACATTCCAGTCCTCTGCTGAGAAATAATCTACAGTCTGATAAAAAACTAAATAAATGAATAAAAATATTTGAAAGTATTTCGAATCAAAATAAATAAGGAAAGAAAAAAGAAAAAGCTCTCTTTCTGCATAACTGATGTACTTGCCTCATTGTTTTGGTAAGTTAGCCCCTTCTACCCCCCCCCCCCCCCCCCCGCTGCGTAGAAGTCTGTTCAGTCACGCAACTCCGAAAGATACGCGTAATCAAGTTGACTGTCAAACGTGTACTGGCTTTCGCCTGCTTTAATTTTAGGTTGTTCTGCTTTAAATTGGTTTCATCTGCTTTGAAATGTGCCCTTCTGTTAATAAACGTGCTTCGAAAAAGTAGGATAGATAGGTCGAATGAAATTTCCGCTCAAATTAAGTCTTTAGAAAGATTTTTTTTAAAGTCAGACGTTACTCGCTCGATCGCTTTTGAACCGATCAGCAGCTGATGAAGCATTCTATAAACTGGAAAGACTTGTATCTTTCGTCTAAGGTAAGTCATTTAATAGTCTACATCTTTTCATTTAACTGTCAATTTAATGTTGTCAGCAAGAAGTTGTCTTAAAGTTCATTTCTTCGCCGGACCGAGAAACTGTTCGTTACATCGTAACTAATTAATAATTCAAAAAATGCACAAAATATCTCTAACTTTGAGGTTCTCAAGGGAGACGAAAAACAAAATACCCATTTCAGTTTTAACATATGTTTTAGTTCAATGCTTAAGCAACTTCCAGCGCGAATCCTAGAACAGTTCGTTATTGGGCACATGGAAAAAAACCTGATCGCGATGTAGCGGTAAAATCGTAATTTTTATCACCTTGCAACATTCACGTCCTAAAATGCGTTTGTTTCCATTTTAAGTCGTCGCCAAGAAGACAATCTCATGTCAAATGAGACGTGAAACACTTCCCAAGTAAATATCTTAGGGCTAATATTTTCTAGCTTTGTTTTCTTTTTGACGAGAGTAATATTTTGGTAACTACTAAATTCGCCCTTAATTTTGGCTGTTTTGAGACCAAGGACGTGAGAAATATATTTTTCCAATTTTCCCAAAATTGAAGCGTTCTTTTGGAAAACAAACTACATCACGATTGTTAACTTAGTATTGCCTACCAACACTCCAAATATGAGCGAAAAGTAATTTTCAACTGTGGCCAACGTTTGCTCGAAATTTTCAGGCATTCGCTCTTAATTCCAAATATGAAAACAGATACCAGTACATACAAAAGCACATCAATGATCATACAAAAATTGCTAAGGTATCACTTTCTTCAATTGCACAATCTCCAAATGCAATGTTTATGCAAGTCTTACACACCCAGGAATACACATATTTACTTACACAAATTGTAAAATATTGCCACAGTCCATAAAAGGTTGAAGGCTTACCACTTCTGACTTTCCTGCCATCTCTTGGGAGTGTGGATGGGGTATGTGATACTGAACTGCCTTCCTGAATAATTTGTAGGGTGACAGATACTGAACAATTACCCTAGGAATCATGTGCGCAAGGTCTGATATAATAGATTCCTGAACCTCAGTAGTGGGCAATATCTCCTGCATCTCCACCTCATCAATACCCTTTTGTGGGAGTGTGCTTTCCAAACCCTCAGAAACAACCCTATCTTTCACATCATACGCGTGGAAGTAATGTAGCGATTTGTTGTTATCTGATTTGGTCTGACATCTAGCCTTTACTTCCATGTCCCAATTATCACCCACAATCCTACAAATGCAAAGCCAAAAAGGATTAAAAAAATTTTTTTTGCTAATATATCTGGCTAATTATGTATATAATCAAAATATCATAATTACAACTATTGCCATACTTGTTATACAATACTATTTCAATTTTTATTGGTCTCTTGAACTACTAAAATAAATGTTATTTTTGTGCTACCATGGGTATTGCAATTTATTAATAACCTAGCTGCCATCACTGATGCATATTCTCTCAATTCTTTTTTAATACTGTTCTTTGTGCAGTTGTTTGTGCAGTCAATGTCGCACAGGCAAACAATTAAAGATTCCAATGAAAATTAAATTGTTTACTCCTGTCTGAATCTAGCCTACCATTACAAATTCCAATAATATTTATTTATTTTTCCAATATTATTTATTGCAGCGGAGAAAATTACCCACATTATACCTTTTCCTATCCATTTTTATCATATAAACCTGAACTTTTGGGTGTTTTCTCCCTTTAGCACTTCCAGTACAGACAGTATGTCTGTATCTTCGAATAGGTCATCTGGGTTCTGTGGGAGCATTTCTTTGCATGCTCTGTAAACCTCATCACAGTAATGTTTACATCTGGACACAGTCTCAACTGAAAAGTCAACTGTACAAATTTCCATTGCATTTTCATCATCTACATTCAAATTGCCGATGACTTCTTCAAGAAATTTGATTCTCTTGTTCCGATTCACTGCATTGTTTTTCCACTCAATTACTGGCTTGTCAAAAGATACAGCTGCCTTCGTTTGCATATTTCGCAGCGTGTTGGGGTGACTACATACACCTAACTTATGGAAGCAGTCTACCTCTTCTTTATTGCATCCTCCTAAGACTAGGATTGTGTTAATTCGGTATGCAAAGTTAGATATTGGCATCCAAAGATTGAGGAAACTGGAAATGATTAATGCCTTCTTGTTGACAGGACTTTTCAGTTTTTGGCTGGTACGAAATGATGCCTTCACTAAGTTATGCAACGTGGGAATTTTCTCTTCTACATCTTTAATTAGATTTTCATTTTTGAACTCAGCTAGCTGTTCTAAATCACCACGATATTTGAACACACTGGAGGGGTCTTTTGAGTAACTTGTAATCTCCTTTTTCACTTGTCCCCACTTCAAGCACAACTTTACTATTTAGTTCTTCAAACTTTGTAAGCCCATATGCAGCAGCTTTGTAATTCTTTAATGCCAAATTTGCAACAAGCATTTTCTCTTCAGGGCTGGTTTCATGTTCAATCACTCGTCCATTTGAATATCCAATAAAAATCTATAAAAGGAAACAGAAGTCACAGGGCCAATAAGTTTATATGAAAAAGAATATGAGTGATAACATGAATAGTAAATTTAAAAAGTGTTTACCCTTTGCCCGTGAAAAAAAAAATTTCTAGAAAACAAAACGTGAAAAATATCATCAATTCGACTGAAACACAATCAATTTATAATTGAACATCCCAGGAATAAATGTGCCTTTGAATTTCATCAATTGTCACTCTGTCTGGTAAGGTGATAATAATTATATCTTGATACACCAATGTCACCCTAAAAGGACGTCAAACAATTCTCGAGTAAACAAAATGCGGCTTGTCATTAGGCCTTTCTTTTTCAATCTTTTCTTTTTCCTTTCAAATTATTCGGACCGCAAGTCGGGAAGCTAAAGAATAATACTTCCAGCTTTGCAAAAACTCTTTTCCGCAGAATTCCTTGTTTTTGGTGGGTTTACAAAGAGGAACAGTACCTTCACCAACCGAAACGCTGCTCTCACAGAGATAGCAATTCTTCTTTTTCGCATAACTCATGTAGGATCCATTAAGATTGCCAAAATAAACCTTTGAATAGACCAAGAAATTTGACCACTTTTGCTGCAAGCTCAGTTTGCACAAATGTTTGCACACGTGCCCGCTTCACGCCTCTGCTGATTCCCGCCAACGAAGTGACTTCCAGTAAATTGTGATTGGCTCACTCTTATCTGATGGCATCGCTGACACTCTCGTTGACAGACACTTTAATTGGGGGGCAGCAGATGATTCAACAAGTAATTGTATCAGGCTTTCCTTTTTTCTTCGCCCTCCCTCCGCCGCGAAAAAAAAGAAAGCCTCATCGCAGGTTACCAAACGCCTCACTTGGCTTACAGCAACGTAGGCTTGACCAGAGGCAAAGAAGTTTTCGTTCATAAGAACATACACTTGCTTTGGCTCCATACCTTGGACCTAGGAGACAAAAACAAAGACAAAATTGTTTTACCACATACAGTCAACATCGAAGAAAATTATGCAAAATTCAATGCCTAACAGTTATCTCCAAATGATTAAACTTTCATGTCGGTTTTTTAATAGCACCACCATGTGGTCAAAACAGAGGATGCATTTAAGAGAAAATGATGTTTAGTAACATGAAACATCATCCAAAACTCATCATAAGTGAACAATTTTGATTGTTACAGGTGATGTCCGTAAAACAAATAACACACCAGCTATGTGGTTTCCTTTTTCCCAGTTTCTTTCATTTTAAAAGGGGTTGTTAAAACTATTTTTCAAATAAAGATTCACTCCATTTAGAAAAAAAAACATTTTATATTTGACATATTTGTTACATTAAAACCATATAAATTATTTATATCACAGCGTAGAAAACATCATTAAGTGGTAAAAGTGCTAATTAGCTTAAATCTTATAATAAGAAACAACTCCTTTTTAATAGGAACGTACTTTTGGCTAGAGAATGGAAAAAATATCGTTGGGTTTAACGACTAATGTCTTGTGTTCATACCTTATGAACTGTCACTGCCCAGCCAAGAACCAGAGGAAACTGCTGTCTGACAGTTGTCCCAGTCCACGCCCTGTGAGTCAAGTTTTGACGGAATCGAGGTACAGGGAGAATGGTCCCCTCTTTCATGTGCTTGATAAATATGCAGTCACCCAGGATACGCACAACAGTGGCCAGGGTTCCATTCACCCATTTATTTTTTACATCGATGTTTTTCAGGAGAATCACTCGTGCTCCCACTTTGAGTACCAACTTATCCGGCAGGCGCTCTCGGTGGTAGATCTTCACTTTCTCCTGGTCTGTAGCACTCAAAGGATTACCATTGCCATCAGTGTCGATAGCCTCAAACACGTGCTCTTCCCCTTCCAAGTTCTGCAAGAACTTGTCATTCCAATGATCCCTCTTACAGCGCAGTGCCACGATGATGCAACCACGACTGAGGTCAATCTCGTCATCATTGTCAACCACACGTGAATTGAGCACCATTGTGACCTCCTCATCTACTATGCCAAGCCTGACTTTGTTAAGAATACTGGCAAACGCATCATCTTCTTGCCTTTTGACCTCTTTGAGCATGAGTATGTCAAAATGTTTCCACAGCCAACTGTCATATATATCCTTGTCAATGGCTGGAAGCTGAGCAGGATCGCCAATGAGAATTATGTGCTTGCCTCCAAATGGAGATTGGCGATTCTTTGGAATTGAAGCCTGTCTGGTTATTCTGTCCATGGCATGAAATACTTTGTATTCAAGCATGGAGAACTCGTCAATCATGAGGACTGCGGTGTCTCTCACAATCTTGTGATCTACAGTGCCCTTGTCTAGATGACAATGACAGTTGATGTCCATTCGAAAAAAGTTGTGGACAGTCGTACCACTTACTACAACAGCCGAAACACCTGTCGTTCCCAACTTGGCAACCGGTATGTTTGCAACCTGCTTCATAAGCTCCACGATGGCTCTCAGTAGGTAAGATTTCCCAGTGCCCGCTGGACCACAAATACAGGCCTGAATCTGTTCACCCTTGGACAACTTTTCTGCAACCCAATCATACACCTTGTGCTGTGTGGGCGTCAGGGTTTCCACCATGGCAGCCAAGTCGCACTTCTCCACTTTTGGTGCCAAGTCAGCCATGATTCCGTCTTCATTTAAGATGTCAGTTTCTGTGACCTCTCCTTCTTGCTCTAGCTTTGGTCTTGATTCTGACACTTCTCCCAGGAAATTTTCACTGGCTTCATTTGATAGCATATTGCAATCTACCAGAGACTGTGCCAACTTTTGAAGTTGCTCCATTGAAAATCCCCGACTGTTGGCTTCCTTCAGAGCATTCATTCCATCATTTACCTCGTCAAGTAGACCTCGAATTGCACATTCTTCCAAGAAAGTCTTTGACGAGTTGTTCTCTGAGAATATGGATGCAATGTCTTCCCTTGTCAGCGGTACATTCAGCAGTAGCTTTTGTTCATAATACTTCTCTTGCTGTTCACCAGTAGGAATGAAAAACTGCCAACGCGGAATAGCCTCATTGCCAACCTTTCTCTTTTTGATGGTTCTTCTCTTTTTGTCAATCAATGGAACCTCCTTCCTCACTGAAGAAGCTCCTCTACCTTCCTCTGATGTATCTCTGGACCTTTTACTTGGCACTTCATGCAATTCTTTACCACTTGGTCTTCCACGCTTACGTGTCTCATTGCATTTAATGTTGCTAGGGACTGCTTCTGCTTCTTCATCATCTGAACTACTATCACCACCATCGTCACCAGTACATTCATCATCACCTGTACATGCTACACGATCACATGGAATCCGTGAGACCTGAGTTGTGCCAATCATGTAATGGCGAATGTAGTCTGGATATAAAACATCTTGCAATTCGTCTGGCCTGTCGAGATACTTGTCCAATAGCGTGTCATAAAAGACATCAGTGGAGGTGGGATCTTCAGGCAGATGTTGCTTCCTTTTCAAAAAACCATAATCAGGCTTGATTGAGGTCGGAAGATAAATGATAGTACGGCTTGATCTGCAAACATTAAAGCCCAGAAGGTTGTTCTCCACTTCCATGGAGTGATGATGAGGGTTGATAAAATATAAGCGAAGAAAGTCCACCTGTCTACTGCATGTGGTGAAGTTTGGCTTACTTTGTAAGTCATGGAATGGAAAGTGGAAAGGGAGACAATATTGTTGTTTCCTCGTCAGGAAAAACAACTAGGATTCGTTGAATATTTTTTTGCAATATGTTTTTGATTTGGCAAGTGGTTTGCCTGTCAGCAAAGTAACAGGAACAAAGTAAAGTACTGCAATATTATTATTTCAAGAAAGGTAAAAAAATAAAATTTAATCATAACAATAATATAACCTGCACAACAACAAAAAAAGACTAAAAAGGCCATCACCATTTTGGAACTTGTTCTGTAGTTCATATCCAGTCACGTAGACAGCACTTGTTCATTTTCAAGATAGCAGCGGAGGTGGGGTCGGCAGCATTACAAATCCCGCAGTTCTTTCCGTGGGGATTCTGCTACAAAAGAGCAAAAACGATCCAAATCCCCAATCCCACTCTAAAAATTGGCAACAAAAGTCAACAAATCCCACGCCATGCCCGCATGTCCCCAGGGTCACCCCCCCCCCATATGGCCACTGATAAGTGCATAACATTGTAACTTTTTTAAATCTTAGTTGCCCACTAAGTAATCAAACCTCAACTTTTAGTATCTTTGGGCAGTTTTAAGGACGTTCGCGCTAATTTTTTCAGGGCATCCTTACTGTGCAGGATAATTCATCATGTCATCCAGTGAGGGCACACACTGAGGAAGATTTCTAGGTAAACATAGCACTGGTGGCCAAAATAATAACTTTGCTATTTTCGAACTATTGTGCACGAGCGGCAAGAAACCATTAAGAAATGAACGAAACAGTTATTTGTAATAGAAATGTTGTGCACGAGCTCTAAGGAAACGTTAAGATTGCGAAAAATTAGCGTAGTTATGTAGGATCGTTGTATCACGAAAAGTAACCAACATAGTATACACGCAACACGAGGTATAAGGGGAACTTACACGCTGTAACGGTGGTTTTTGGTGCGCTGATCTTGCACTGTAGAGAACCCGCAGAGTGTAGCAATTGTCATGTTATTTGAGAACTGGATTTGCTTGTTGTGGTCGTTGACCGATGCAGCGCTCGTTATAACTCTATTAGATGTTTGGTGATCTACACTTTTTGAAATGGACCCCTTTTTTTACTGACTTTTACCGACTTTTCCTGTCACTTGACAGACCCTATTTCTGCACCCTCTTGTGCCAAAAATTAAACTATTAACTATACAAACTTATTTTGGTCTAAAGGCCAACAGATTCATTTTAAGTTCCAATGAAAGAGTAACTGCCAATACCAAGCAGTTCTGGTAATTTCCAATTTTGTGCTTATTGACGTCTTGTTCTGACTAAAGTTTGTCTCATGCAATACAAACAAAACTTTTAAAAATATTATTTTCACCTATCTTTTCTTACTGTAGTTTATTGTAACTTCAAAATCAAAGAAGGCAGCTATCAGGTTTCACAAATCCAATACAAGCGATATCTTCAGTAACTTCAACATCTTCAATACTCTTGCTTTTTACTTCTCATAACATAAGCTCACATGTGCATGTGCATGTGTGGATTTCTGGCAACGCTATTCTACTGTACCCTTTGTTCGCATTACCATAAATTTTGTTGCATGAAATCATGCTATTGAGTGTTTTGTTTTCTGGAGACCAAAACTACGCTAAAAGTAGCATCTTTGGTATATAACGCCTTTTAAACTTATTCATCATCACAGACAAAGCTAAGGCCAGTAAGTGACCTTTTTCAACGATCCCATAGTAAAGAAACATAAAATTTTGACAGAGGCAGTTGCAAGTTTTAAAAACAAACTGCTGCGAGTCGGAATGAGTGACTCTTGCAAAACAAAGACACACTTTCGGCATTTCAAAAAACACCAATGAAGTTACAGTATATCCCCCTCTATACAAAAATTATTTCCAAGCTTACCAAGCTCAACTGGCGTCCGCTCTTCTGTTTAAGTCTGATGCTCGGACAAAATAGTGAGCGCCGGTACTTTAATTTCAGTTCTGTTGCAAACAAACAGATAGTTAATTATTAACACGTCAACAAAGGCCAAAAAGTGTATTTGAATCTATAAATACAAGAAATCCTAGGACAAAATAATTGACTCTAAATCTCTCTCCCTAGAGAAGAGTCAAAACTACTAAGCTTAAGCTTAACTAAAAACAAACACAAATTGCAACAACGACAAATTCACTCAAGCTTAGCTTTCTTGACGGAAAATTGTTCTTGACGTGTGTGGGAATAGCTTTTCCGCTCTCCGTTCGAAATGGATTATCCACTCTTATGGAAAGATAGCACGAAAAAACCTTTCCAAAAAGCTTTTTAGCCTGTTTTTACTTGACAAAACTATTTGCAAAGGTAAACAGGTGAAATAAAAGACGATTCAGCTGACGTTCTCGTGGTGCAGCCGGCGAGACATGAAGTAGTTCCCCAAAATATGGCGCGATGGAAAAAAGCACCAGTCCCCTCTCCGACAGTCTGTCACAGTAGAGTCCAGTTCTCCACGTGCGTGCAAATTCACATCCCTAAGCTACATGAAAACGATATTTTTCAAAAACTATTAACATAGTTGGAAAGACCATAGTTTGAAACCAAATACGCTGATTCGTTTTTACATTTATATTATAACCTCACAAAACATGGGATTGACAAAAGTTTAAGAGCGAATTTTTTTGTAGACCGCGTGAAAACAGAAAAATGTGGCACATGCTTACAAAATCAACTACCTTCACTTTTTGCTCAGAGATACCTTATGGTGAGTCAATAAACGTGGTGTATTTTTTTTGTTTAAATCTATTTTCATTTTCGAGAAAATACTCAAAAACTGTAACGAGCGCCCGGCGCTATAAAATGCCCGAAACGAGAGCGACGAACATGGTCACACGAACTTTGCTCCTCAAAAGCGCAAATTAAAGAAGGCCTTTCTCAAGTTTGTATATTTGTACAGGAGGCATTGACGAATGATTTGAGTCTAAAATCAGGATAATTAACTGAACTTTGAAATCCAGGCGAGCGTTTAAAAATCACCAATTTTTCATTGTTTACAGATTTCATTTTGGAGCAGTTTTTCACGAAACACTTTTCCTATGCGGTATAACTCAGATTCACCTGAAATTACGGCTTAAATAAGAAGAAATGATGTACTTTTTAAGGATATAAAAATTTGCTTGGGGCTTTTAATTTCATCCAAGAAATAGCCCGTCCTATTTCGAGGAAACCACTCGACAGCGACTAATGTCAACAAAGCAAATAATCGAATTACGCGGTACGCTTTCTCTTTAATAAAGCCAAAATTCGAACAAAATCTTATCGTTTAGCTCCATACGAGTTTAGTATTTAATATTTTACCCTTACCTTGCAAAAGCAGTGGTTGAACATTGTTTTCCCCCCTTCTTTCGTCGGCAAATTGTAATTTCCCACGGGCAAGCGGCTATGGTACTCATGACAAAATCAGTCACTATTAGCGAAGGCCCTCGTAAACATCGTATTTCTTGACAACTTTAACCATATTTCAGGTTCCATACAGCCATTCATACAAGAGACTTGATAACACGATGAACAGATGCACTTAACGAAGTTTAGAGCCCCAAATGAGACAATGAAATTCAAAGAACGGTTGCGTGTCATTACTCGTGCACCCTCGTGTTTGTCACGGAATGAGAGTCACGAACTCCTGGGGGCTGGGGCGGTGGGTACTGTACAGGGGGACTCCCCACAAAGGCTGCATTTTTTTCAGACTGGAGGCTTATAGAGATAGGATCTCACGAGCTGGAGTATGGAAAAGGGTAAGGAAACCGTCATTTAGGTATTTGAAATGCTTTTCGAACAGACCCACCAAACGGTTGGTCGGTTGGGCTCTAGCCATGTTATAAAAGCTTGGTGAGAAGTAATAATATTAAACGCGACTAGATTGGCACGATGATTCTCGACTGAATACAAGACTGCAGAAATTCAAAACCCTGTAGGGTCCTTCTGTTTCTGTACTATTCGTGTTTTCGCTGTCCAGATATCGTGGAAGTAATTTCCTTGGCGTAAATTTAGCTTAGTCCATTCCCAAGTAAACAATTACGAAATGGTTATCAGCTGTATTTTAGGAATTGACATTTGCGAAGTTTGTTTTGAGCATCACGAAGAAGGTACTACTTAGGCGGTAGTCAACTTCTACCCTTCGCCCTCTCAAAAATGCAAGTGAGCACGAACCCTGTGAGTTTAAATACGCACCTCGGAACATTCGCGTTTTTAAAAGTTTTCTCACGTTCCCTTGTACGTCCGCATGTGCAATCTCTCACTCGGTTATAAAAAAGCCGCTTTTAGAAACTCCAGTTTCCCTTTTATTTATTCAATACAAAGGGTCTACAGACTTGAAAATAAGCACTGCATCTAGCACCAACTAATTTCTTAGTCATAGTCATCTCTTGAATACAAAAACTGCGGTAATCTGTAGAGGCTTTTTATTCCTGTTGAAATGATTACAAACGATTCAGACGACCGTAATACTTGTCGGAACCCCAAGAAGAGATCAATCTGGGCGTGGTTCAAGCTTTCTTGTTTGACCCCTGGAGGATACCATTTCCATGCCTAATCGATCTAGACTGCCAACAAATCATGAAAGCGTTTTTTTTTCTTCAAGTGCAACTCAAAACGAAACCTTGGTGGCTAAACTCACTGGCAGCCTGTCCTGAACACCCTATGTTTGACCAAAATCAGTAACTTATACACCTGAGCGAGAAGACGAGCATCTCTTTAATGTGGGAGTTCCCCTCCCCGCCTCTAGTACGCAGAGGAGTCTGTCATAAACGTTTTTACATTTTTCTGCTTGCTTTAAGGCAATGTTACACGAGGCAATTTTCCTTGCAACTTGCAACGCAACGATGACGACTGAGAAACACTGCAAGTTGCAGAGGGGGTGTCACACTTTCGCAATTTTTGTTCGCAACTTGCAACGCACCCGCTGGAAATTATTAAGTTCAAATCTTGCACAAGCGAAGGACGCGCTCTGATTGGCTCATTTTAATAAAATTGCGTTGCAAGTTACGATTGACATGTCACACGCAGCAACTTGTCTCGCAACGTTGCGAAAAGAAGAGGATAGTTCTACTTTTCCTGTAACTTGCAATGCAACATTTTGTTGCATTGCAGGTTGCAAAAATCGGGTGTTAGACGTGCAATTTTTTTCGCAACTTGCGTTGCAAGTTGCAGGAAAAATTGAGTCGTGTAACATGGCCTTTAGGGGGCCATTCAAACTTGTCAGTGCGCGATCACTGGGCACGGACCGGGCACTTCAAACGAGGTCGCGATAATTTTCGACTGCATTCACTCGAATGCGGTGCTAGTGTTTCAGCATATTATCACGCCACGTGTTACAAAATCAACCGCTGGTATCAGACGAGTCGCTAAGCTCGATTTCATATCCGCCACCACCGTCGCCACCGTCGCCCGATTTTATCATACCAAAAGAGAGAAAAAACCTATCCACACTGTGTTGGGTCCCTCCTTTTTAAACCTAACCATATCACATTTGTTTAACCGCAAACAGACCTTTACCGTTACTGGTTGTTTTCGCTTCACCACGATAGCAATTACGTAAAATTAAACGGAGAATTAACTAATGAATTAACCCCTTCTTGCTCGATTGTGTTGATGATGACGCTCATTAATGAAAATAGCGCACTCAAGGCTTCACAGTTTCTTTTAAAGTTTCGCTTCTTGGGCCACTGTTTATTTTTCGGACAATATTTCGGCCTCGGAAATTATCATCCCATATACTGTGGAACTCAGTTTTTCTGAAACTTCCGATAATTTGATGCTGCCAGAAGCAGTTTCCTCTCCCTCACTCAAGCACGGGAAGTTTACCATCACTTTTTGAACTATTGTTTTCTCGACAAGTCGGAACCAACGTTCTCTTGTAGGTTCGAGAAAGCGGGATTCCACTGTATCAGCTGCCTGAACTGTTTTATTTAGCAAATAACGGTGTCGTAAATGTTTGGTACTTTCCGTGATCAGTTTACTGATGGCAGGTGCAGCTAAGGCAGAGCGACTCTATCTTGCTCACATAAGGCTGTTTGCGATACATCGTTATTCCGGCGATATCAATGCCAAAAAATAAACAAATCTCTCTCAGCACTGGAACGGAAAAGTTCTTTAACTTGGACTTTGCTGCCATATCACACAAATTGTACGCATCGAAAGTGATGGGGTGTCTCGGGGCCAATTCGTGCAGAGCCATATTCCTAAGTTCATCCATTTCCGCTTCATGCACAGTGCTTTCGAAGTCGTCATCAGACTGTTCCTCATCGTCTTGAAGAGTCTTCTTCGCAGAGAGACGGGAAAAGAAGCCGGCAATTTGCTGTGCAGTAAGAAAATCGTCGCTTTTAAGTCCCCCTGGTTATAGGCCCATCTAGCTGGAAACAAAAAAATACATCCGGTAATAAGCCCCCCCCCCCCCCCCCCGATATAAGGAAACCTTCGCTGGATGACAGTACTCAACGGGCTACAAATGTTGCTTTATTGTGACTTTTTAACGTGAAAACGTATTTCCATCTACACTGCCGTGGCCTGTTTCGAAAGGTTTTACAAACCAAAACCACTTACGAAGTTGCACAAGCCCAGGGCTTATATCCGGAATTTAAGGCATTCCTCAAAGTATTTAGCCCACCAAGTTTAATTCAATCTGTAACCGAGCCTCCTCTCGAGTGACATGTCATTGCGTGACAGAACAAGGAGCGAAAGTCAAACCGCCATTTTTGCTGTAGTTGATCTCCTGCAACAACAACGGCCAAAACGTGGTTTTCAAAATGTGAAAAAAGTTTCTGCTTTAAAGTGGCCATATTAACTAAAATGTGGTTGGAACTGTGAAGACGGAAATGCGATGTTTTTTTGCAAGGACCTTCCAGCATAGTTATTGCTGATTTACTAAATATTGAATGTGCGATTTGGGAAAAACCGTCCGAGTGCTGGTGAAGTATTTGAAACGAATGTAGGATACAAACCAATCTCCAACAAATTGTTACACCAGGTAAGCTAAATATGTTGAGTTTCGGATCAAGTAGAGTGCTAACTAATAAGATTTGGTGGAATTTTGGCTTTGAGAAGGGAAAGCGTAGTTCGATTATTTGCGGTTGTTGACAAGGCGGTGTTGTGATTTCGTCCAAATAGAAAGGGGTAGTTCTTCGTAGCAATTAAAAGCCCCAAACTAATTTTTATACCATTAAAAAGAACGTCATTTCCACTTATCAAAACCCAAGTCTTAAGTGATTCTGAGTTATACCGCATAGGAAAAGTGTTCCTTGAAAAACTGCTCCAAAATGTGATTTTTAATCAATCAAATTTTAGTGATTTTTAAACAGGTTCCAGAAATTTAAATTAACCTTTATAATCGTCTTCTTAGACTCGAATCATTTGTAAATGCCTCCTTTACAAATTCACAAAATCGAGAAAAGCCTGCATTATTTTGCGCTTGTGAGCAGCAAAGTTCTTGTGCTCTTACTCGTGGTATGAATTTCGACCATTTCATGGCCGTCAGCCCTCGTGACAGTTTTTAAGAATTTTTTGCAAAACAAAAATGGCTTTGAAAGAAAAAATCACACCACGTTGATTGACTCACCATAAGGTATCTCTGAAATAAATTTGAGAGTAGCCTTGTTTTTCATCATGTGCCACCTCTCACTCGGTCACGGAAAAAAGTCGCTCTTAAGGTTCGTTTTTCATCATGCTTTTTTCAAAAGGAAAACAAGAAAGCCCATTGGGCATTTTAACCGGCCATTCTGACTCTCCCCACCCCTAGGTTTCACAAATGTTAGCACGATCCTCTTTTTTTACAAACCGGCGTGACGAAAAGTGTGATTGTGTGACACAATATTTTGACTATAGCGGTACTGGATGACGTAATGTTTAAACTCTGATGACTCAGCTTATCTTTCTTATCACTTTATTTGTGCTGAAAAACGCAAAATCACTCAAACGTTGAATGTCGATATGAATTCGTCCACAACTGAGAATGCTCACACAGGGACGACGAAGTATTTACTGTTGTGCCTAGACCTTAAATGCAAACAGTGAACATAGCAGTAGAATCAAAATATAACACTTGATAAACACGAGCTCGAGCAGATCGTCAGAGTATGGGGCACGTCAAGGCATATCTCATGACGTGATGTTTAAATCCAGTTTGCTAACCCGGTAATCCCCTTGCAAAAGTAAACAAGCGAGCGGGGACGAAAGTCGCCCACGTCTTTGAAGGCTAACGCGCCTGTCGAGCCGCAATCGATTTCGCGCTCACTTGCCCGTTTTTCTTTTCCTTCACTATCTATCTCTGAACGGAAAGTGAGACTGCTCGTAGCCTTTAGCAAACACCACACGCAAACCACACAAATCCGTCGATAATATTCAGATATTTTCGTTCTTTCAATGCAAAAAGACTCGTAACACCTGCCTTATTAATTAATCTTCTTATTAATGACGATTCCTTTCTATCAACTTCTCGCCTCAAATAAACACTCATTTCTCTCCGTTCACAAGAATTATCATGTACTGATGGTGCAATCAACTAATGTTGCATCATCATACTAGTACCAATTCCTTCTCTTCCTAGCCCATGCCGGCAAAACGCAACTGTCCTTTTTGTCCGCTGCGAAATACAAGTTAGCCAATCAGAAACCTTACAATCCACTTCGCAAACCACCCCCCCCCCATAAAACGCCAAGGGAAACTGCCTCTCACGCAAAACGCAACTTTCAAAGCAAATCACATTCACAGAAGCGTGATATGCTCCTGACATTCACTAATCCTGAGATGGCACAACAAGTTCTTGCGCCACAAGAACACGCAAGCAAGAAGTTGAAAATCTAGCCACAAGAAGTTATTAATGTTACCACAAGCCGCAAGAAGGCGCAAGAAGTACTGAGGGTCCAGCCGAAGAAACTTGTGGTGCTCGTGTTAGTGTGAGGTATTGCAAAAGTAATGAGAGCGAATCTCGCGCTCTATTCTCCTTGAAATATCACCAAGCTTTCGAGCAATTTTTCGCCGTGTTGGCGTGTTGGCACGACAATTCGCCAAGTCAAGCGAAAGTTCACAAGGCTAATCAAAAAATCAAGGAAGCAAATGTTCGAACAACCGAAGTATCGAAGAAAATTCACATCACGAAATGGAATATCCGCCAGCTTTCCGACTGCAAGATAAACACCCGGTAAACATGATCTCCGGCACATGACAAAACATGAACAATTTTTTTAAGCGTGTCTCAGATACAGTGATACGGGTTCAACTCAGAACTGACTCAATTCAGTTTTTTTTACCATCCAAGAAATAGAAACAAAAAGGTCCAAAAGCTATAATTGTGGCAAACTGCGCGAACTCTTCTTTGACAGGCAAGACAAGACAAGACTTACACATGCAGGAGGTCATGCCATCTCGTGGGTGAAGTCATCAAGAATCCCTGCATCTTTACCAGTTTAATTTCCCAGCAAAAAAGGGATACTCGAAGAAATAGCATAGACATATGATTTCAACTACACATTCGCCTTTCGACACAGCTTGCTGCCCGGGGCTTGCTGTCTTGACGGCTTAGAGAACTGCTCATGCATTGCCTTACAAAATGTCATTCAAGCAAATCATACCAAATTTGCATACGGCAGATTTGTGTTTACTCAGGTTACAATTGACGTGCCGAATTTCTTTCAGATCGCGGAGTTTTAGTTTCCTTCAGACTTTTTTGGTTTACTTCGAATATTTAAAATGTGATATCGACTTTAGTGTAATGAGTGGAACTATTTTTACAAACATAATGTGTTTTTCCAATTAAGACTTCGGGTATTATTTCTTCTCATCTGAGTGACCATGTTCATTTCTCACACGTGTGAGCACAACTAATTAAAAGTATTTGTCCGAGTTTAATATGTTGGTGGAAGTACAGCAACACTGAACAGGTGAATGTCGGTTCTTTAATAATGTGACTGATGGACTGTGCTTTGCCATTGTTCCTCATTTAAGTGAAATAAATCGAGCGAAATCTTTCGCGCCACTAAGCGTACCGCATGTCTGGGACTCCGGGACACATAAACAATAACATACGCATGCTTCGTTTGAGTCTCGTTTCTCCCTAGCCGTTAAAAAATAACATAGAAGGCGACCAGTGTCAAATTCAGAACCTAGTGAACTCTTTATCGGATAAAAAATTCTAAACCGAAGAAAAAACTTACAAGGGACCAAATAAACAACTGATTGCAAGTTACAAAGGCAGCCAATTTCGAACGTGCCTTGCGCTACAAAGTGGTCTCTTTTTTACCTTCTCCGGGTTCCGGGTTTTTAAGATGTTAGCGCAAAGACGTTCTTGCGCTTACTTGCGGTCCAGATTTCTTACCACAAAGAAGTTCTTGCGGTTTTAACTTCTAAACGCAAAGACGTTCTTGCGGCTTGCAGTATTCAAGTGCAGGCATCCTGCAAGTAGCCGCAAGAAGTTCTCGGCTTGCGGACGCAAAAAGAAGTTCTTGCGCATGCATTATTTTTGGGCTGTACTGTACAAGAAACCCCAAACTTAAACAACCCTTCGCCGTTCATATCTTAAATACTGTAAATTAAAAGACAAAAACATAGGAAGGTAACATTCAGAAGACTAATATGCGCATGCGTCTTATATAAGACAGTACCGCTCTTAAGTACCCGTACCACAAGCTTTACAGCACTTTCTTCGTATGTTAAGCCAACTTGCTTTCAGGAAAAACCGTGTCCATTTTATAAACCGGCGGTCGCCATCATGGCGACGGCCGGTTAATAATAATGGACGTTTTTGAATAACTTGCAATTTTTTCTGCAATATTACTGTGAGAAATTACGAATTTATTGAGCTTAAAGCAGTTTTAAAGTGATTTGAATTTTCTGTGCGCTCTGGTCACGTGACCAATGACGTCACAACAGTGAGCATATCATGGTCGTTACTTTCATGCGAAGTTCTATTAACCAGCCAAGCTTTGTTTCTCTCCGCCTTAAACTACCATAGCTACTGACTCCTTACCAGTCCCCTGGGAAATGCTCCTGTACAGAGCCACCTTAACTTTCAAATGCCAGATGTCAACTGGCAAATTCCACATTGCCCATTCCAATGACTATCAGGGCACGTTATCTGCTTTTGAATTGATGGAGGCCTGTTCTTGCAGTGAGCTAGAACATATTTTTTGCCATAGTCACGTGAATAATGACGTCAACACCCTAACGTTAATATGAGGGATAACTTTCACGAAGTTGTAAATAACACATGGTACAGCATTCTCTTTGACCACAAGTTAACTAAGTTATTTAGCACTGAAAATTTTCAGGTGCAAAGCATGCTGGGAAGGTTCTTGTTATAATTATAATATTGTTTTTAATTATTATTATCATTATTATTATTATTATTATTATTATTATTATGAGCTGTACTGCAGAGCTTTCCAGCAGAGACCTCGATATCTTCGTATTGTCACCCTCACATTGTACGAACTCTAGCTTCTTCCAGAAAGGATCATCATAATGGAGTTTGCTGGTTCATCCCAGTTAACATTATGCAATTAAACAAGCTTCAACAAGTACACTTTTAAATGAATCTCTGTTAGTCGTAGAAAATACTGTCATAGAAGACTTAGCTTCGTTGAGTGACACCAACTTGGTTAAAGTTTATAGCACTTTCCACTACAAGGAAAAGCGCAATCGTCATGGAACGTTGTGAATAAAACCTGTCGACCGTAATTCATTCTGACAATGGACTCCCGCTGGAAGTTTGTTACAAGTACGGCCGCGAGATTGCCCTTGGCCTGCAATACCTGTGTGGCCATAAGATCATGCACCAGTGACTTAATCTGTTCTTCTTTCTCCCTTGCAGTTCTTCTCATACCATTAGACTTTGCAATTAATGTCAACTTTCCACTTGATTCAGCTTTCTCCGCATAATCGTCTGCAGAACGTTTCAGTGCCTCAAACTCACTCTCCAATCTTGTCTTCTTCTCCTTTAAAGTGGAAATTTCCTCAAGCAGCGACCTCTTCCTTTCTGATCTCCTTGTTGCTTCATTTTCTTTTTTTTCTCATCAAGAACAGCATGGTATCTCTGTCTTGCACTTGCTGCAGATAACAGGAACTCCTTGGAAAAGGCAACATTAAGAACACCTCCCGCACTATGCACATGGTCACAGATGACTCGTTGTGCCACTAGTGAATGTTGAGCAATATTCTCGACCATGACTTCTTTGTTGGAAGAGAAACCGCGCTCCACAGTAGCTTGTCCATGAGAAAGAGTCAGAAGCAGCTTGACAACTTTCCAGAGCTCCTTCAAATCAGCCTCGTTAGCTAGCCGATCAAAATAAAAGGTGTCAACTCTATTAGACTCCATTGAAAAGCTTTTGAAGGCCTCAGAGTCTGCAATCAGAGAATTGTCTCTCACTCAATTCTTGCTACCTTTCAGTTCACATAAAATTCTCTCAGCTGCAAATCCAATCTTCACTTTGGATAAGTCCACATGATTTGGAAATTTTCATACTCAATCTTCAGTAATTTGACCACTGAAGTGGTATCGCTCAAGAGATCTGGTTTAATAAACTTTTGCATTAACTCCTTGACTAAATTCTTCATTTCAGTGGCAAAAAAAGGAAGGAGTGGCTTGTCAGCTTGGTACTTAGTCAGAAACGGTTAGATTTCTTTTGCAATCATCAAGAAGAAGTTCAGTTTTGCTGTGAGCAGCGGGTGTTTAACAGATTGCTGAACATTTTCAAATGATTTGTTCTTGGACTCTTGTCACTTTTCCTGATTTAGCAGCAGTTATATACTGCACCACAAAAGGAATAATTTCAAGAGCTCACTCAACAACAGGGACATTTTCTAACCAACGATGTCTGCAAAAATCCAGTGGAAACCTATTAGACCCTGTTACGCTTGTGTAATCCTCACGGCGGGCAGGAGAATCTTTAAACGGCCATCTAACACTTGTAAGAAAAGTTTCAACATCCCACTCCGCTGCAGAACATCCATCCCTAAAGGAGTTGTGAATCACATGAAGGCCACAGCTTCCAACATTCAACAACTTCTTTCCAGTTTGCTTTTGGACATCCTCCTGCATCAATCTAAACACCTTCCAGTTCACGCTAGGACCATCCATGGAAAGTTGAGCAAGCTTCTCATAACCAAGGTCACCACAAACTGAGTCAAATTTGTCATGTACTGCTTCAGCATCTGCATGGCCCAAAAAGTATGAAGTGAAATACCGGGACTCTACTTTATCAGCATTCCAATACCTGACCAGCACATCTAACTGTTTACTTTGCATTTCACTATTTAGACTTTCGTCAAATAGCAAAACATATTCCGACTGATCACGGACTTTTCCCTTCAACAATGAGAGAAAATGAGGTGCAATTCCAAAAGTTGACAGATATGCAGCTTTTCTTTCCCCACAAGCAAAATGTTTAGCTATGTCACTGTCTGCAAACATAAAATTAAAGATACTGTTTATCCCTTCACATGATTTTAATGAGTAATGACTTGTTATCACCTTAAGTGTCCAGCAGATCTCTGCCCTCAATGTTGCATTTCCGCCAAGAAGAGACTGGATACTATGCAATGCTTGCTTTGCGGGGCCAGTTCCAGTGGCCACTTGCGATGTTTCTGTTGTTTGCTCTCGACGATTTCCAATTGATTGTGCCATCGTTGAGCTTGCTGAAGAGCTAAAAAAATTGCTTATTTTGGTGGTTTTTTTCATTGCTTTGAAGACTTTTTACGTATTCTTCATGTTTCTTGCCTTTCGTATGGCTCACCAAGGCTGACTCTCCCATTACATTACTATAGAATTGAGGGACAGTGACATTTTACAATAGCCAGCTTTGAGTGAGGGAACTATGACCAATTCTGCTTTATATTAAAAAAAATAGATGTAAATTAAGTAAATTTGTAAGTAAATTATGTTAAATTAAATAATATACGTATTAAAATGTGAAGATTACTTTTTATGTCTTTGAATGCATATAAGACAAATTTATTATTTTAGACATGACTCTTAGAATTAAATTAAGAAGCCTAATGTTTAGTTATGGAAAAGATTTATATCCACCCCAAACATTATGAAATTTCTTGTATTCTCTGTAAAGCCGCAGAGGGAGTCGTCGAACAGTGATGACCTACGCAGTGCAACAGCTGGGTTCACCCAGGAGAAAAGCAGGAGTCATGAATCCACTGAAAAAGACAAGTCCAAACGGCAAACAAATGAGCAACACAAATGTTTCTGCCACCGTGCACCTGCCATGCCTGCTGCTGTGCATCAGCATCACACTCATCCCACACCCCTATGGTACCAAGGTTGTTTCCTACATATCCCAAAGTATGCCCTGATGAGAAAATCAGAGGGTGGTACTTCACCACAAGTTGTCTCAGTTAAGTCAATGAGTGCTGACACGGAAAATTCTAACAGCCATGTTGATGTGGGCAATGATATATTTCTCAAGAAACCAGGTAATTTATTTTATGGTGTCATTAAAGTATGTTGGTAGTTCAATATTATTTAAAGGCAGAGTTTCATGGTTCAGGGCATGTGCAAGCGATGACTTAAGCGCTGTCAAGATAATTGTTTTTAGACCAATTAGAAGCGCGTTCACAACTCTGATGTGGTGGGATACGGCGGTAAATTGTTATAACTAGTTGTTGATAGTATATGAAATGACAGACCAAGCATGACTGCCGCTAGTTGTTGAAGTTATTCCAGCCTTTCAAAATAGAACTTGCTCAGTTACAATCCTAACAACTTTGTCCCTTTGATCAAGATGATTTGTAGGCGACACAGCGAAATTGTGCCGGTAAATTGCGTGGTTGAAAAAGAATGTTCATGATGTTTGACTGGCGTGGTTACAAATAGTATCATGCAAATTTTTAACACATTTTTTTAAAACTGTTGTGAACAGTCTTCCAATAATTTATAAGTATTACATTTATATATATCTGTAATTTTTGTAATTGCATTACAAGTTGCATGAATTAAAAATTATCGCGGAATTTTAATTTAATTTGTACCTTCTGCCACATCTTGCAAGTGTGCAGATTGAAGTAAAGGAGCTGGAACTTCTCAGTGTCATTGGAAAGGGTCTTCAAGCGGCAGTAAAGGAGATCGCTAAAGGCTATGGTTCCCCACGCCTCACTGAGGTTGACATCTGCAGCTAAGGAAATACTGCCCACATAATTCTGTGCCCGCTAAAGTTCCTAAATTTTCTTACCATTTTCGTTTTATAATGAACCTGTATTTGACAGGCACCTGACAGACACCAATTATTAATATAATTAGTAAAGCTCGTGCTACAAAGACTAAAGAAGGGAACAAACGATTTTAACTGAAAATGTCATTTTACAGGGGTTTCCCGAAATTTATAGGGAAGAAAGCAAGAACAAAGTTCGTACTTCATCTAAAACTGCCCTCTCTTCAACATTTCTTCCAAAACAGTTTAGTGAGATATTTTCTTAAGCGCTCCATCTTACTGGTCCATATAGGAAATTTGGGTTCACTCAGGGAACCATTCAGAAAGCTCCTTTTCAGCACAGACTAGTTCAGCCATATAATGAGAACGTAAATGTCGCGTTCCTTACATGCCATGCTTTTTTTTCGCAGGCGCCTCAGACACCCAAATATTGTGATGCTGTTTGGTCACGTCATAACTGGTAATGATATACTCATCGTTAGGAGTTATATATCAAAGGTTGCAACCTGGCTGCTGCACTTGGTTTGGTGCAATCCAAAAATAGAAAGGTACGAAATATCGTTGTCCACAATTTATTAACAGTGTTCAAGATGTGAAATAGAAAATGTAAAACATTTTGTTAGAAGTTGCTGACCATTGCTATTTGACTCTTGCAAATTACTGTAGGCCCTAGACGAGAAGTACAATGAGTATGTGTTATATAGAGCTGCACAGGGTATGGCCTACCTTCATGACAAGGGCCCTACCTTCATACACCAGGACCTCAATCCAGCCAACATGATGGTTAATATGAAAAATTTAAATAAATGTAAAGAAGATCCTCGCAGTTATTAACGCAACTTATGCAGTTGCGAGAAGGCCTGAAAAATCAGGCTTGCCGGGCCTTCTTTTCGCAACTGCATAAGTTGCGTTAATAACTGCGAGGATCTTCTTTACATTTATTTCTTCATTCTGCAGTTCAAGTATATGAATTTCATATATTCATAATTTCATGAAAAATTTAGTCGAAAAACTACTTATGGAAGTTTTCATATTAAGGTCATCTATCACTCACAATCCCATCTAACAATATTAGAGAAGGAAATTAAACACTTTCTCACACAGTTCACCTGCAAAGTTGGTGAGGGTATTTAAAAAAAGAATGATGTGTCTAACTTTCATAACTAACAAGTGTCCTTACGTTTGCGCTGCTCAAAATGTATGATTTATCGTGGTGTATTTTTTACCATGGATACAATTATGGTTTAGACTAATAATTTGTCATTGAGTCCGTGACACTGGTATACTTGCAAAAGGCAATCTTTCGCGCAATGTCGAGCGAAATTACAGGCAAAGGTTCGTCCCTAAAACGAAATTTCGTGGAAATATCGTGCGATATTTCGAAAGGTCAAACGAAAAATCGCTCTTGCGAAAATTCGCAGCAGTAAAAAGGAACTTCAGCGATATACAGCTGTAAAAGCGTAGCAGTGTTAAACATAACTTCCAATCACACAGCCGGAAGGTCCATGCCCGAATGCCCTATTCCTGTCTTAATCAGACTTGAAAACAATTTCTACGAAATAAACGTTAAACTTAAAACAAAAACAAAAAAATACAGGAAGGTCGCCGACGTATTTATATTCAAACTCACTTAGGAAAGAAATGTTTGTGTCGTGACAAGTATTACGTGGAAAGTCGCGCTTAATGTAAACGTAAACAAAACGCTTCAGTCGACTTTAGCGCATAAAGTTCAAATGTTCCGTGACCTTATTGCTCTTAAATGCATGTGTAATGTTAACTAAAAGAAAGGTAGGATAACCTCTAAAGGTCGCAGTGGTTGAGATTTATAGTTCATGTCCAATTACTGAAATGTTTAGAAACGTAACGATTCCAGTGAGGAAGAGTAGGAAAGTATATTAATTGGCGCTGGATCCAATAAACGGTAACAATCACTAATCATAAACGTTGACTTGTAATTAAGTAAACTTAACTTGAGATCTGTATATCCATGAAACATATGTGATAAAGCACGCTTGGGAAGGAAACGTTTCGTCAGGATAAAAAGGATAACGTGTAAAAGTCGCACTACAAAATGCGCTAATGCATGCAAATGTTAACAAAACGTTTCATTTGACTGAATGTCGTGCATAAACTTGAAATGTCAATTCCATGACCTTACCTCTCTCATACTTGTGTAATGCTAATGAAATGAAAGCATTTCATGCGAAGGTCACAACGGAATGAGATATTACGTTAACGTCGAATTTCCAAACGTTCGGAAACGCAGCAGAATTTGCATAACCATCGCGCTTCTAATTACACTCGCTACATCCTTGAGAAGTCACGTCTGGTTTGATGTGTCGCATTTTAAACCAGGTGAGAAATGATGTTGAAATTTACGCAAAGCAACAAAAACTTATTAAAAAACTGCCACAAGAAAGCTTAACTAATTGCATTCAAGCATGCGTTGGGAAAGAAATGCTCCAGATTTCGTGACAGAAAGGCGCCGTCCGTTTGACAAAGGTCGGGTAAAATGTAAACAAAACACTTTCACTAATTATTAATTCAAGTGGCGCATAAGTTTCAAATAACTCTGCTACTTCGAGCTACTTTGCCCTTTGATGCTATAACTTATCCTTTTCGGAAATGCTAACAAAAAGAAACGATCAGCTTTTAAAGTCTCGTGTATGCAGTACCAAGAACCGCTAATCGGCTATTTACAATTTCTCAAGACTGGATCGGCAAGTACTCACATGGCCGTGACAAACCCGCCGCGTTCGTGATTCAACTTAGGGAATTATATCTTAAAAACTAAATAATGTCGCCGGAAGTCATGTCAGTGTGTAGTGAATTTAAGTTCGACTTTCTACAGGAGGCCATGAACAGGTAAGTTTCATTTCCATAATGTGAAACTTGTATTCAAGATGTCATTGACTTTGTGTTTACAAAATGAGTGTATTAATTTGCTTCCAACATGTTTACGTCTCGTCGCATGACTGCTCACACGTGAACGAAATAAAACGAAACAAGATAAATGAGTCATTCAGAGCAAGCGAAAAATCGCTTACTACAAACGACAACTCGCTCGAAATATCGCTAAGTGCCACGAAATTTCGCTGGCACAGCTGCCAAGTGCCATGAAATTTCGCTCAAAATATCGCAGCGTGCGGCGAAATATCATCGTCACGCAAACAATAGGTCTCTCGAAATATCGTCGAAATATCGCTCCAAACGAAAGTTCGCTTATTTTCGTCGAATATTCGCGTAATTCGTCGAATTTCGTTTGCATTACTTTTGCACAATACTGTAGCTATAGGCTACTAAATATGGGAGCTACAGGCCATTAAAAAATGTTGCTGCTTCCTTACTTGGGTTAGTCCCTCATGACAACTTCAGCACGATTTTTAAGTGTGTCATTTTTAAGTGGGTTATACCGGTGAACAAGGCTCTTCCTGTGGAAAACCTTATCAGCTTCATTTACAAATATGCTTGTTTCCTGGAGTACTGTATACTACTTTTAGGTCTAATCATGGAAACAAACAAAAAGTTGCCAAACTAGTTTTAACAACCTTCAATCTGCAAATTACAACTGGTCGAAGACAGACCTGTCCTAACAAGAATTGTAGAGTTCATTTTGAAAAAATCTGGCATCACCGAAGTTGTCCTATATAACCGTATTCTACAATGCTTCAATGGACAAATTAAGAAGTTAATGGAACCTGCCAGAGCTGCTAGCAACAATGGAAGTTCTTTGAAGCGGCTGATTAGTGCTTGGACAAATGGGCCTAAAAAACTCTTACAGATTTTCTGTGTATTACTGTATAATGAAGTTAGTGGAAAGAGAATGCAATAAATCACCGTTAACTCTTGACGTTTGGTTTTCCGTGGTTTCTTTGCTACCCTCGTGCAACGATCCGTAGAATAGTCCCATAAGAATCGATCTTGAGGATCTCATTTCTCGCGCCTAATTTAATGAAGCTGTCACAGGCGCAACAAGGGCATTGAAGTGAAACTGAGTGGCGACGCTGCATGTATTAGAAAAAGATTAAATGTAGTGAACTTTACATATACGATGCTCAACGAAGGAAACATTGGTATGACAGAATCTGGGAATTACGTATTAGCAATCATAAAAACGAAAGAAAACTTTGACTCCATAAGGGTGAGTCTCGGAGATTTGAAAGATGAAATAGAAAACCTTAAAAAAAATTACAGTCAATTACAGGCCACCTTCAAGGTTGATTGGAAATCCGTCAAGAAATGTTTGCAGAATCAATACTGACATCAACGATATTGTTTAGCTACAAACTTAAGGGAATATTTACCTCCCCAGAGCCTTCCATCCATCATTGACGTAACAGTGAACGTATTATAAAAAGAGTGTAAACACTCTCCCTATAAGTACATGTATAACCCTCCACATGACGTATTTTTGATAATGATTAGTTAGGACCAAAAGATAGCCACTGTGAGGTCAGTAATCCCTACATGTATAGTAAACACCTATTATCAGGAAACAAATTTGCATTGTAGCAGTTCACTTTTAGTCTTTTATGTTTGATCTCATTTTAAAAGGCTTTTTTGACATAGCAAATTCTAGCAGTATGTATGCCATCAAAGGCCTAATAAAAATACACTAACTCGGTGATTGGCGAGTGACCGATTGTAAATATAAGGTCATTGGTTTGACACCCATCAGGGAGTCAGATTTTGTCCTTGCCCATGCCCATGATATAATGAATATTTCATCTTTTCACGGTATTCAGTTATGAGGTCCTGCCAGGGTAACGACATGATCCAAAAAGTAGCGACAGCACAAAATAAAATAGCGACATGATGAACGATCAGCTTTCAATTACCAACAGTGCGATGAAGCACTGATAAAAGCCATTAAATACTGAAGAGGGCCATTTAGAAATTCAGACTTGTGGCACTGGTTCCACCCCTGTCAGGGCCTCATCGGAACCAGAGGCAGTACCTTTGTGGGAATTTCAAACTAAATTAGAAATTCCCACAAAAGTACTGCCCCTGGTTCTGATGACCCGGAACAATGCTGAAGACATGCGAGTCTTCTATTTCAGACCACATATTTTCCCTCAATATATTTATACTCCACTATTGAATTCCTTTGGGGCAACCAATATTTTGCAGTCCCTTTGATTACGTAAATAAAATGATCGTTTTGATTTAAAAATTGCTGGTTCCACTTTAACCCCAAAAGATCATTCAAGTAAGTTTGATTCATTCGATTCGATTTTATTTGCAGGATGTAAACAGAGCAGTTCGCGACTGTGTAATAAGTGAATGGTTAATTTGCAGAACTGTCTTCTTTTTCCTCCTCTGTGTCTGACATCATACGCGATACCTTTATGGGTAGAAATATTGGTTTTCTGTCCAGACCACCCTAAGAGAGACTAAAATCTTCAATTTATACCCCTGAACGGGGTCACATGGGAGTCGCCCCCAGGCCAATCTTAACTTTGCTCTTCTTTATTAGGGTCAAATACCAATGTTCCTGGGCTCTAGAGAAAGGAACATTCAAACAGTGCGCAATCTGCTTGTAAACTATACAAGCTCCACACTCGTCGACAGCATGGACATGACTCTGGAAGATATCTCCAAACTGAGACAGCATCACGATATTGTACAATTCTTCACGGAATGTTTGCTAAGATCTAACTCACCTAAAACTGTTTCTGCCCCTATGTGACACCCCCCATGGGGCAAAAGTCACCCCTAGCTGACATGGCATCTACCCCGGCTTTGTCTCCGCCGACCGTGGACATTCACAATGGCAGCGGGTCCGCGATCATGCAGCATATTGCCTGCATCTTCCAAATTTGGTCAAAGCTAGCTGGTTATGAGAATTAGCTGCGGGAATAAGGCCAATCAGAAATGGCAAAATATTTTGAGTGAATAATAATTAACAATTAGATTATGAGCTCGAGATTTCTATCGCCTTTCTCAGGCCGAAGGCCGAATCAACTATCACGCATAGAAATCGAGAGCGAATAATCTTATTGTTTTAGTATAAATCTACTAGACGTTCAAAACTTAACAGCAGACACTACATGTTTTTATTGAAAATTGATATAAATAGGTCACACCGCGTGGGGAAAACACTCTACTCACTGTCTACAACAGAATCGATAGTGAGTAGCGTAGCCAATCAGAGAACAGCATTAGTGATGGAACGCTAGTAGATTTATACTAATACTAAATACATTTAGTTTTATGGTTATGGTTTTGGATAAGAGGGCCCTTGGTCTTCAAACCCCCGATCATGTATGGGTCGATTATAGCAAGGGCCTTGAAAGACCATTTGTTAACCTTTAAACTCCCAGGAGTGCACAAAATCAAAATTCTTAAAATCCCAAATTTCAAAACATAGAGCAAAGAAAGATTATGAAAGGAGAGAGATTAAATTAAGAAATATTACAATATCAAGAATGTCTTTTTAATAAAACCTTTAAAACTATCTTTCGGAACTCCTCGGCTGCTTTAGAGTCTTTGGCTGGTATCTGCTTGCCCTCCTCCACCTCGGTCAACTGTCCATGGGAGCATTTGCCATTCTCCCACTCATGTTCACCCCAAACATGGTGGATTACTCCAATCCACATTTCCTACCAATTTAATCAACACTTTAAGATTTTGACTTACGCGTAGGTAGGCATCCACTGAAGCAGATTCCTATGACACGGTACTCATAGCTTACCACTCTTCTATTGTTCACTGCTAGATCACATTTCCCAGAGAAATCCATTTTTTATTTAACTGTTGTACACTCATGACTAACTAAAAATATGTACACACCTAGCTTCTTATTGTTTGTGATATCCATACCTTTAGTTTTGTGACATCACCATCACAGGTTTCAGTACAGTGCCAAAAAGTGGTTTCTTATTGGCTCAATCCACTGTGCCAAAGCTTCACATTTTTTTATTTTCGAGGCCTGGAGAAGAAACAGTTTATTTGGGGCAGGCCTGCAATTCAGAAACCTATTTTGATATCTGAATTAGAATCCTGATTGCGATTTAAGATATAAGGCACAATTTGCCACTCTAGAAAGATAGGTACACATATTAGTGTTGTACCAGTCTTGTCTCAAGGGCCTTCTCATTGTTCAAAATGGCTGCTCAGCCAAGGCTATCAAAATACTCCAAAAATTTCTTGAGGATATTGCACAAAACATAGGGAAATGTCTGTTTCGTTTGGTAAAAGGTTTCAGATTGAAAGAAAACAAAAAGGGCGACCAGACACTGAAAGTAACATCCGAAAATGGCATTTAAGGACACATGGAAGAGAAAAAATCGAATTTTTCTCGATTTTGACAAAAATTCATATGTACTAGAGGAAAAAAAGAGCGATCGAATGGTTGAGATCTTATTTAATTCAAGAGATATAAACGCAGAAAGTGTAAGAAAGTATAAGATTGATGACAGGTGAAGTCAAACAACTTTCGTCAGTTCATCAACGATTGCAACATGCCAAATGTTGCACACAATGTTTGTACTTTCTTGCAAACTTGCGAAATTGCAGAACCCCTCCACCAACTAAGCATCCTTCGAGTTGGTTTTTTCTAAAACTGTTTCGTTACTCAACTTTTAAATTTATTATGTCAAAAAATTTACTGGCACCTAAACACATTTGTGACATATTTTACAAGCAATTTAAGAATTATCATTTACGTAGTAATGATTTCTCTATACTAGATTTAACACTGTAAACTATGGTGAACATAGCATAAGATATTTAGGTCCCTATCTCTGGGGAAAAATGGACAAAGACCTTCGCAACAAAACAAGCCTTCATGAATTTAAAAAAGCAGTTCGGGCCATTAACCTAACAGATGTTTTGGACGGAAGATGCAGCTGCTATGCTTGCTCAACATAATTATAATACAGCTAATTTAGGTAATCTTGAACTTTTTTTTGACTAATTAGACCTATAAAACATATTTAAATTGTTAATTACCTATTTATATATCTATTTTATATAATATTAACATTTTATATTGTATATTTGTATTTGCTAGTGTCCCCAATTAGCTATCCATAGCTAAATACCCTGACACTTCAATAAAGTGTCTGTCTGTCTGTCTGTATGTATGTAAAATCTATCAGAAATCATTCAGGAAAAAAGAAAATGAAACGTTATGCAAATCATTGATCAAGTTTCAATCGGGACAAAGGTTCCTTCGACGATCAGTTTGCCCATAACAAATGGTAACAGAAGGAGCTACTTCAAGAAAAAAATACCAAAGAACAGCCACTGTCTTATTCATCCCAAAAATGTCTATTGCCGTTTGTAGCCTAAAATAAAGAAACGACTCGAAGGCATTTCCGCAGATTGAACTTAAACAAATTAACTTAAATACGCGCATCAAAATACTAATTCCGTTTTCTGAGACCATTCTTTCTCCCCCCTTTGTTTACCTTTTCTGTCTCTGCTACAACAATTTAGTCCACTAGTTCAAGCTCCCTCCATCGAGGTCAGTGATACAGAAAAAATAAAACTCAGTTTAGGAGCAAAAGAAGATGGACGATCAGTGAGTATTCTGAAGCACGTGTCTGCTTGTTGTACTTGACGCGCATATTCCCCTGACAATCAATGATAGGTCTAATTAGCTGGTTGCATGTGATTGGATGAAAGTCGCGAATCGGAAACGCCATTGTGTTAACAATCTCCAATCCCCAGAAATCTATAAATCACTTTTTCTCGAATTCAATTTTGAGCGCACAAGCGAACTTTGGAGAGTTTATTCTCGCTAAGTATGCGACCACTTTATGTGAAAATTGGCAGGGAGCTTTCAGATATGCTGAATTTAAAAACAGTGCCTCGGAAGTTTTGTGTTCGCTTTCGTTTTTGAGATATGGCCTTTTCATTTGAAAAGGTCGCAAAAACTACCATTCTGATCTTAGAAAATTTATTTAAAAAATACAAAGCGCTAAAGTCGAAATCTGAGACACCATTTTTTGGTCCAATATCTGTGTAGTAAAGCATCTGCAAATAAACTTTGCACGTAAGACGTCTTCTCTCAAAAAATAAGGCGTAACTTTATTTGGAAGAAGATTTAAGCAAAAGTGGCGCAAAATATGAGATATTTGCTTATTAAGGTTTAAGGAAATGAATAGTTTGTTTGAAATTGCGTGGATATTTGACACGGTAAGCATGTCTCTGTGGAGTTTACATCGACTTCTAACAAGCAAGCGTTTTTTTAATATTTGAAAAGAGTGACGACCTTGTACACGAGGTGGTTTGGTGTTATTCAACGGTTATCAATGGTAACGAAGCTCTCCGATTTACACCAGTTTTGTGGAAAATTGTGTTGGTTGCCACAGGTGAGATTTGCCCTTTCTGTTTAGTTGACTAATTGTTGTTTTCAAATATAACGAAACTGAGTTACTAGCGGCCCTTTGGGTCATGAACGGGTTCACTTCTAAATTGGCATTTGCAGGGTGAGATTACAATGGACTCGCAGTGGAAGCGAAGCCCACATGCTATAGAACTTGTTAGTTTCTTCTTTGTTTTTCCTTTTTATTTGTTTTCTCTTATGCCAATGTAAGCCTTAGCCAAAGTACTGAAGCGACTTCAAAGAATCTTTGCATGATGAAGAATTCCTGTTGGGATTCGATTCGATATTACAGCCAGGGCCATGAAATTCTCACCATTTTAAGAGGAACAACACCAGAAGAAATGCGCGGAAACTTTGCCGTTGCCGCACACTCTGTTTTGCATGATTGGTTAAGAAAATTCTGTTTATGCGCAGAAAGGATGCTGAAGCAAAGGTGATAATAAAAAGTCCTTTTTTTCTCATTTGTCTCCTCTCGAAAACTAAACGTTTTGGTAGTAGCTAATGTTTCATTTATCTGTACTCCGAAGAAATCCACGTTTTCGGCATCCTGCCAAGTTGCGAAAACCAAAAGGTGTGGTTTCTGTTGAAGAAGTGGAGAAAAGGTAACTTTAGTCTCCTTAAATTCGATATTTTGCTTTGTCTTTCAAGACAATGTCCTATCATTTGGAAAGAAAGCTTCAGTCATTTCAGTGTTTTCTTTCTTAAAATGTTTTATCTTAAAAGCCCAGAAGAAGAGAAAAAACAGGAGGAGGAGGAAATGAGAAGAAGAGCTGAATTGAAGGCAAAGCTGGAGGCAGAGAGGCTTAAGAAATTAACGAAGAAGAAAAAACTAATCCGTAAAAAGGAAAGTTGAATTTTGCCAAAATGAATTTAACTTTTTCATTTGTCGAGCTTGTTGACTTCTGTTTTCTAAACCTTGTTTCAGCCATGTTTTTGATCTAAATTTATAGTCTCCAAGACTAGAGCTATTTGGTAAAGAAGGAAATTTGTTTAAAAATTAGATTTAGAAACTTACACATGCAGTGATTCAAAAGTACAACCCCTTATCTGTTTAGGAATACCTCAGTTTTAGTCCATGAGCCAAGTCCCAAAAAATGGATTTTCGTAGCACCCCCCTTAATACCTAGTGAAACAGGTATCAAATTAAAGCTAAAGGACTGAATTTTCTACAACTACTTGTTACCAGGATGGTAACTGGTGCATAAGGGAGATAGGGCAAGGTTTTTTCGAGGGGGTGGTAGGGATGCTTTTTACCTTGTAAATACAAGTGATGAAAAAACGTTGATACAACTCACAAAATACTAGCCCAAAAATGATTAAATCTTTTACAAATATGCTTTAAATAAGTATTCTGTCATATCTCACACTTTTCATGATTTTAAAACCAGCCTTTTGTAGCCGTTGCCATGGAAACCATGTATATTTCTTATTGTTCTGTATCTCGTTAATTACAAATGCTGTTTATCATGATTACAACCCAGTTATCACGAAAAAATATTCTTTTGTTTTCTCCTTGTAATTTCATTTGTTTATTTGTACAACAACGAATGTCAAAAATCTTTGTTTCATCATGTACTAAGTAAGCAAAAACAATAGAATGCATGTAATAACAAATAAGGCTACACTCAAGCTAGAGAAGTCAAAATACGTTAAGCTGAGTCTCTAGATAACTGCGTGTTGCTCTGTTATTTAGCAATACATTTTCTCGATAACAATTCAGCACGACATCACTTAATGTTGAAGAAATAAAGAATATTACAACAAACAGATTGCAAATGTCAGTATTTTACAACAACAAGAAAACGACAACACCGATATTCGTCTGGAAACGGATTTAACTTCATGCAAAAGTCTGTTTTAGCCATAGCCCGAGTCCAGTGCTTAACTAATCATTTTCATCCTCGTCGTTGTCAACAACATCGTCATCTCCATCTTTAAGGTCTGTTGCACTGTTTGTGCAGTCTTCAGAGCACGTATAAGCTTCTGTGCAAGGCAAGCCATTACCGACACATGAGCACCGCCTCGTTTGGCAATTGCCGCTGCACCCACAGCAAACTAATTCCATCACAGCCTGTGGAGCTGGGGCCAGGTCTGTCCAAACGATCTCAAGGCGTCCTTCGTTCAGTTGCCATCCATGGTTTACCGGTTCTTGTTCAATTCTTGGCTGTAATGCTTTCTTCCACAGAAAAGCTTGGTAGTTAGCTCGCTTTAGGTGGTAGTGGAGAGCAGCGCTTGTTGGCGGGAGTTGATGAGATTGCACATTTTTTCCTTTGCAGAACATTTTGTAGCGTAGGTCATTGACCTGCTTGCATAGATTATCATTGTATAACCTGCAAACCACCTCTTCTAACCTGGTTATGCTGTGCGCGCTCAGGGGAAGGCTCTCTCCAAGGACTCCAACACTGTCTCTTATGACTTGGTTATCTCTTACCATTTCAAACGCCTTTTTCTTGCCCCTGCCGGCAAATGAACTCACAGCGTCACAACCTGTTAACGCATGCAAACTAGGGAGGACTCGGCATACCCCAGGACCCAGCTTCTCACACAGTCGGGGAACGCTTATTAAGCGTGATCTGTTTCTTGTTCCACTTATCAAAGTCAGTTCGGCAGGAATGGCTGATTGGTGGTGGCATGCCAACACTTCAACATCTGTATCCGAGGAGACTATGGCGACCCTTTGATGTCCATGTGAAGATGCGTGGGACGCATGGAGGAACATTCGTGTATCTGCTTCCTCTTGGTCCGTGTACAGTTCGGTTTCGTCAGTTGCTGTCATACGTCCATGTTTGACTACAAGCTTTTTGCAATGGTTGCCATGGGTAACATACATAACACGGCTGTCGATCCTTTCTACATATTCTTGCTTTGACCACTCCTGAGACAGGAACTCTAGAAGACGCACTTTGTTGCTACCACATGACAAGTACTTCTTCCACTGGCGTGGACAGAACTGCTGGGAGCTAGTAATGGAGACGGCTAGTTGACCGGTATTGCTCCTTCTTTCCCTCTCTGTGTTCTTGATGGAGATGACTGGGTACTGATCTCCCACAAAGTCAACTCTTCTTGCTTGCCCTGCCTGCATCAGCATTCTCTTGAAAATCATAACTGCCAAGTCGGAGAATCTCTCTGGTATCTTCTTCATCGTTTGAAGCATTGCCATTGCATCGATGATGACTGCAGTTGTTTGAGCTGGCATGCGATGAAGACACTCTACGCCATCCTCTAGAAGTTTAGGTAGAGCTGCTTTGTCGGTTTTCACCAGCGCGCCATCAAACAGCGCCAGCGACCGTGGAAGTGGGCCCAGCTCGTGGACTAGCAACTGTCGTAGATCCATTTGCCTGCTTTGGCCAATAACGAGTAATCGTGCAAAAAGATTTCTGTCTGTTCTTAGAATGACAGTCTTTCCTTCCTTTGACACAGTTGTCTTCTTTTGAAGGTCACGGAACGTTCCAAGCTTTAACTTGGAGAGTGGGTCAAAGAAACCCACAGAATCACTCAGCAGTCTGTCCTCAACAAACGCGGTGAGAGCTACTGTTCCTTTGTCTTTGGCGGCCAGCAAATCTAACTTGATGGTTTCTGTCACTACACAACCAGAACTAAGACTGGCAAGTTCCTCTGATGGTTCAAATGGATCCGTCCAATTGCTGACAACCTCCATTACTTTACTTACATCTTCTTCATCGCGTTTCATTCGAGACTTCCCAGCTTCCTTGTGAGGTCGATTATCTTCTTTCTTGCTTGTCATCATACGACACTTGTCAACAAAACGGGCACGAGAATGCGCAGTCAGGAGCCATCGCTGTACCGCATTCTTTTTGAGACTGAAGCCAACGATGCCACCGTTTGTTTTTGTACTTCTGTTTAACGTCTGCTCTATGGTCTGGTCAACGGGCAGTTGAGAAAATCCATGTTCACTGTTCCTCTGTACGCCAAAATCTCCATTTTCTAACATCATTTGAGCTTCAGGGTGGGTTTCTGGGAGCTGAATCATGTGCATCAGGTAAACAGGAAGGTAACGAGCATAATTCACATGGTCGTAGGCGAAATACCATGGCAGCATTTCCCTGATGCACTCAAGATGGAGGGGCCAATTGCCTTCTCTGGTTGCTCTAATAAATGTCAGCAGCAACGAGACCATTTCAAAGTACGATCTCCAGAACATTTTTAGGGGACCATTGTCTTCCTCGTCATATAACTTGAAAAGATCTAGAATCTTGATGAAGTCTGCCATCGCAAGAAGCCTATTAAATTTCTCAGCGGAAAAGTCCTTTCTGATATCTACTATAGCATTTGTGAGTTCTAAGTAGATGGTTGGGTGACCGTTGTCCTGAAGCCACGACTTGAATCCTTTCCACTGTAGCCGCTGCAGTGCTTCAAATACAATCTAAAATGATAAACAGACAATATCAAATTTACTTGAGTGCCTTATTACATGCTGCAGAATATTTTTAAAATGTCTCACAAACACCAGGATACAGCGAACAAAATTTGCTCTCTTATTTTTTCGTCTGATGTTCCGCAGCTACCGAACGCCATACAACTCGTGAGTTGATTAGTCATTAACTATTTGTTACAATGAAGCCCCGATATTAAGAAATATTTATGGTCGATGTTTTGTGACAAACGTGAAATTGTCGGTAAAACGTAAAAATATATATATAAAAGCTGCAATGTTGCGAGTGGCCATTTTTTAGTGGCGGAACAACAAGCTTTTGTCGGTTATGGGGCCATATCTCTTTCGAGTCTTGTGCTAGAAAAAGTGAAATAAGATTTGCTAAGTAGCGCACGTCACCTTTTGAATAATATTGAACTTCTTAACAACTTACCTTATGCATACGTATTGCGCGATTGTGGTGGCGGCCCTCTAGCACCGCCGAGACAGATCCTGATCCAACAATTCCACTTTCCGTCAGGATGTCTCCAAGACCTGCATCTCCAAATCGCTTGCCGATCGCCGCCAAGAAAGAGCAAATTGTGTGAAAAGAGCCCATCCTAACAACGATGCGCTGAAATGTTTCTTGGTTTTGCCAGATGACTTCAAGAGCTTTAGCGTAAATAGCCTGATCAAGGACAATGATAACATTTTGCTGGCCAAGCTGATCAGCAATTTGCAATGATCTCTGAAGAAGATTGTACACTGTTGGCATCTCAGTAGGGCTTGCATCAATAACTTGGCAGTAGCCTATAGAACTTTCACGAGGAACATCTTTCTGCTTGAGTTTAATGTTGAAAGCTGTCCATGCTGGGATCACTTGGCTTCGATCATTTGCCAATGTGAAGATACTATTATCAATGGGTTGTTGGCACAGCATCCATCCAAAGTCGATTGATCTTGCATATGCACGAGTATCGGGATTAGTCATGATCACATCTTGCACACCAATGTGAAATTGACTGGGGCCTTGTCGGGGACCGGAGTGGAAGGGCAGTACGTCTGTAGGGATGTATGTCAAGGTGCGGTTCCGTTTAGGACGAGACTCTTTGGCAGCCATTTCAGTGGGTGGCGCGCAAGTAAGGGACTTTCTCTGGATCACTATTCCATTCGTGCAATGGGTAGTCCCCTTCCCTAAAGAAAGAGTCCATGATTTAATAACAAACAAAGACACAGATAGTATAGTTATGTGTACTGTAGAAAGGTATCTGTAAGATAGAGGTATGCTAGCAAAATAAGTTAACTGTACGTTGAGAGAAACAATTTCCTCTGAAAATAAAACAAGTGCAGAACGTTAAAGCGTACCCGACAATGTCTCTTCTAGCAGGTCATTGTTATCCCAACAAAACACCGCTGGCACTCCCATACTGCACGAACCAGGTACTACGATCCCATCCTGTTCCTTTTCTATCTCCTTTTCAGCCAGTGCAGTCTCAAGTTCCTCGATTTGAGAGTAGGAAAGGGCATGGCCAAACCTGTTCAGTATTGTTACAAGTTCAGCATTACCCGTTAGGCTTTTGACAGTTAAAGGTAAAGTAACATGCTTAGGCGTCTTGATACGACCGCGACTTACACAATGAATCAGATCTTGTGCAAGCGAAAGGACTATTCGGTGAACGTCGGGTGAGACTCCACACACTCTCTTGTTACAATATTCAACATCGGAAGAGGAAATCCAGGCTAACATATTGTACAACATGTCTGGTACTATACTATCACTGCAGTCTAGATCATCTTCAGTGGGTGGCCATGACATAACTGGTTTCATTTCCGTCAGCAAACTCCGAATCATCTTAGCTGCATGATAGACGTGAAAATACTTTTCATTTGCTTTGGCTTCTGGAGGAACTTCCTCTGTCCCGTCCTCATCTTTCCATTGCTCGCCACTAGTACTTGCAATGGTTTCTACGACTTCTCCGGTTGTCACGCGGGAACTGTAAATTATCTCTGATTGGGATCGATCCTGAGGCTGGTGGTACGAGAGTCTGTTCCCGAAAGACTTGATTAAACGATTTTTCAACTTTGAGGACCTGTAACTGGGTGCAGACACTCCTTCTTCGGATAACTTACTAACGAAACGTTCTAGTAACTCTGAAATCTTCACAGCCTTTTCCCCCTTGAGGACTGCATCTTTAACAAATTCTCTAATGCTGCTGAACGCTCTGTTATAGCTTTCGCTAGCTATGTCCTCGTCTTCGCAATTTTTCTCTTCCAATTTTGCAAGGGCTCCTGGTCGCACATATTGAACGTAACAGGATTTGTGATACTTTATTCCAATTGCTATTGTGTCTTTGCCTTGTAATTGTAATAAAAGGCGTCTGTCATCCCGAATCTCAGCGGCCTTAAGTAGTGATGCACTGCCAGTGGCTGTCTTGTTTAAACTTAACGGCTCTCTTGATCTTGCTCCTTTGTTCTTTGTAAGCTTTGTTTTGTGTTGTTGACAAATAGCACATTTGTTTATGTCAAACGCATCAACCTGGGACCTTAACATGCGTTTTGCTGGCGGAGGCTCGGTAATAGAATCATCATTATCTTCCACAGGGTCTTGGATGAGAATATTGCGTTGCTTCTCAACGGCCCTTGCGACTTTGACCTTATCAGTGTATACTTGATAACATCGTCTGTGGTATTTGCCCTTTGGCCCTTCCTCCCAGAAACCGTTCATTTTGGACCATATATCATCTCTCCGTCTCTTTGCGCACGTTTGAAATGTAAGCCAACTTTTTCCAGAAAAGTTAGTTAACGTTCCTGACTCATCTTCTACGTGACACAAACATTTATCCCAGTTTGGAGATTGACCTAGCTGACGTTTTCTTGGATGCGATGGTTGAACTGAGGAAGAAGGTTGTTTCTCTGCCATTGCCTGACCGTTACATCATCCATGGGAATAAAAAAACCTAAATGTATAAATCACACGAGGTAATTTTCTACTTTTGAAACAATTGCATTTAAATCTCTTAAACAAATACAAGTTCCATGCTCCTGTAACATTATTCGATTTTTCTATTTCAAATCTCATTATTAATTCAGATGGTACTGGTTAGTGATAAGTTCTTAAAATGTTGTTAAAATAACATGTTTATGTCAAATGGTCTATAAAATTCTTTAATCTACACTAAAAAACCGATTAAAAGATAATAGGAGACTTCTTTTGCGAAAAAAAAAAACAATTTCCTACCTTCTGCTGATTCAGCAAATTTCCAAGATGGCGGACCCAGCCATGTGGTTCCTAAGTGCATGATGGGACAAGGGCTCGAAATGCATTGTGGTAGCAACAAGCTAACGCGGTTTCAATGGGACTACCCATAACAATGGATTTTTTCATGACAATTGGGTTATTAACGTAAGAATACGACATTTGTAATTAAAGAAATATCCGAAATGGTGTTTATTTACCGTTTCCATGGCAACGGGAAAAAGGCTCATCCGAAAATCACGAAAAGTTTGAAATGTGACAAAATACTAATTTTAAGAATATTTCTAAAAAAAATTAGCAACTTAGGGCGTGTATTTCGCTCTTTTTAATATAGATTTGTCATGACTTGTTTTTACAAAGCAAAACCTCTCTCCATACTCCCCCCGTAAAAACATGCCATTTCTCTCTTATGCACCACTTATCGTCCTGGTAACAAGTGGATTGAGATAATTTAGACCTTTAGCTTTAATTTGATACCAATTTCACTAGGTATCAAGGGGGGTGCTACGAAAACCTATTTTTAGGCCCCTTTTGAAATTTGGCTCATGGACTATTTCTATGTCCTTATATTCTGATGAAGATGTTACAGATTTAGCCACATCATTTCACTGAGTTTTATTACTTTCATAAAGATAGTCATTAAAGCTTCAAATTTCAGAAAAATTCGCTTCACTACGTACAATCTGTCAAGTCGAAGAGGAAGGCAAGATTTGCAAACCTTTTATAATTTAACCTCCAAAGTAATTTATGTTTCTGCATTTTAAAAAAGGAACAAAAAGGAACAAAAAAAACAAATAGATTCTCAAGTAGCAGTTTTCTTATTATTTTACTGAGCACATTTTTCATAATTGTAAAAATCAGTGCATTTTACAGCTTCTCTTGACTCACAAGTCTTCTTTTAGGACTATGGAAACTAAATATTTATCTTTGAGTCTAATATCTATAAATGGAAAGAAAAAGTTCAAAAGAATACTGGTAGAAGGTGAAAAGTTCAAGTTACGAAAGCTGCCTTCATCGCTTTGTTTTCTTCACGGCGGAGAGCTTGCCTTGTTCTGAAACACAACTGAGTAAGTGAAGTTTTTAAAGGGTTTAAGGTGCATGATTTTGAGTATTACGGTCAAAGAAATTACATTTTGAAATGGAAATTTAATTTACGTTATTAGAAATGTGTCATTTACTTTTAACTTTAAAAGATTATTAGCAAACATGCTCAGATTTGTGACAGATGTAGTCTTGCATATTTTGCCATGCACGGCCGATTTCACTCTCGTGGACCGACTCACCGCCGTGCTGGAAGTGTAACGCAAATTGCATTTAAGTATAAACTTAAGGGTTTTCGAATAAACTTTTCAAAGATGATTTCTCTGTTTATTATTTTGTGTTTGTTTATTCTTAACAGTAGGTCAAAGCACAGTTGCAAGGCAACTGCACAAGCATCACTTACGGCGAATAATTGCTTTCAATTTTAACTGTCGGGTCGGTTTGTGCAATTGTCGATTTAAGTTTTCAATAGTAATAATCTTTTAAGTGAAGCAGTTGTCGGTTTAAAGCTTTTTTATCCGAAAGGCTTCCAAAAAAAAGTTTTTTGCGTTCCTCAAAGTGCCTAACTTTAAATAGGCTTACTTCGCATCCACAAAACTTATGCCATAATTTAAAGCATGTTTGGTGTTTGTTTGTTTTCAATCTTGATGGATAAATTTTTGACCAGACTAATATTGGCAGTTCATTTTATTTGTTGACTGAACATCTGAACGCAATGAAGATAACCCATTCACTTCAGAATAAGTTTTATTTTGTTGTTATAAATAAGCGCCGTTTCAAGTTCATTCAAGCAAACAGCCAATTTATTAACAACAACAACACTTGCGCTTTATTTGCATGACCATAAAACATTACAGTATTGCAAAAGCATAAGATAATATATAATAACAATAATTACAAGAAAAAGTCATTAAACAAAACTAATCAAATAATCACTGATCAAGAATTTGACAATAATTTGTCTCTCATTTCAAAACAGGACGATATAAACTGCACTAATTGCATATTAATATAATAGTCAGTGGAGTTCATTAATTGCACAATCAAGGTTGAAATTGATAGCTGCTTGGGATTCGAAATTACATGATCTATTTTACTGAAAAAGTTGTCTCTAAGTGATGAATATCTTGGACAATGAAATAGAAAATGGGTTTCATCTTCAACATTATGCCCACAAATAGTGCATAGTCTGTCACTTCTGGGGACATTGTTATATCTTCCTGTTTCAATCAGGAGTTTGTGATTACTTATTCTTAGTTTCACAAGCGTTTTTCGATTGGGATTTTTTCTAGTCAAATGTAAATAAGGCGAAGGTGTATAACTGTCTTTAATAGTATTATAAAATTCTAGTTTTTGAGAATTATAAAGAGAATGTTTCCAATAAGCGATATATTTCTTTTTCATTTGATCTACAAGGTACGTTATCTTAGTGTCATCTAAAGTGTTATGATTAAAGTTAAAGGGAATGTCATAATAATTGAGCATATTTATAACACTGGAATAGAAACTATTTTTACCATTACAGTGCAAATCTATTGACATTATCAGTGATTGCACGACGAAGGAGTTTTGATCTTTATTTTGAAGATAACTTATGTACTTAAGAATTCGTTTATTTATATCAAAGGTTAAAGGGAAGCGACCCATTTCAGCCCGGCATGCAATATTAGATGCCTTGTTATTAACTTGTAAGTAGCGTTTGCAAAATTGTAAGTGACTTTTTTCAGTTGGTGAAGTGTCCCAAGACTTGAAATCTGATTTAGCAAAGACACCCCAGGCTTCGCTATTATAAGTCAAAATGGGTGAAATCATCGTGTCGAAAATTTTGCAAGCAAGAGAGGGTTTTAAACGGCTTAAGTCAACGTGCCGTCTTAAAGCAAAGAGAGCATGAAGAGCCTTTTCTCTCAAGTGATCCAACGACAGTGTGAAATTTCCAGATGAAGAAATTCGCGTTCCTAGATAAGTATAATTCTGAACAGTGTCAATCTTTTCTTTGTCAATATAAAAGTTACATTCATATTTTTTCGCGCGTTTTTGAAAAACCATTATTTTAGTTTTCTTAGGATTAATCTGTAGCATCTACGATGTACAGTACTGGGCTAATGCATTGAGACAATTTTGCAGCCCTGTTTTTGATCGTGATAGTATAATCAAGTCATCTGCATACAAAAGAGAGTTTAATTTGGTTCCATTGGGTAAAACAAATGGATCAGATAGAATATTGTCGAAAGAGAAAGGTAAGTCATTAATGTATAGGTTAAACAGAAGTGGACTCAGAATGCAGCCTTGGCGTACACCTCTTGCATATTGAAAAGGTCGCGTTTGGTTATTGCCAATCCTTATAGAACCGGTAGAATTGTAGTAGAGGCTTTTCATTAGGTTATAAAAATTTCCTCCAACATTATTTTGCAGCAGTTTATAAAGGAGCCCATCGTGCCATACCGAGTCGAAAGCTTTCCTGAAATCGACAAAACAGGCGTATACCTTTTCATGGTGACAATTAACGTACTTATCTATCAATGTTCGCAAAGTAAGAACATGGTCTGCAGTTCGGTTATTCGGTAAAAAACCGATTTGAGATTTGTGAAGGATGTTCAACGAGTTGACATGTTCTAGAAGTCTTTGATTTAAAATCGAACAAAATAATTTTCCTAGACAGCTAGAAACGCAAATTCCTCGGTAATTTGAGGGGTCATTTCTTCCACCAGACTTGAATATTGGTGTAATGAGCCCACCACACCACATTTGAGGCATTGATCCCAAATCAAGAATATTGTTGAAAAGTTTCTGATAAACGAGTATCATTTCATTTAAACTAGTTTTAATCATTTCGTTTCGTATTTTGTCTGAATAGGGTGACTTGATATTCTTTAATTTTTTTACTGCTGTACGTATTTCGGCTTCTGTGATGAAGAAGTCCAATGGATGCGATTGCATTTTGTTGTCTTCTTGTTTTCGTAACTCATAGATAAGGTTTTGTTGATCGGAGTTAAGAGGGTCATTTGAATGAAGAGACTGGAAATGTTTCATCCAATTTTCTTCTGAAATCAGTGGAGTATGTTTTAATTTCACTGAGTCATCAATTGATTTCAGACAATTCCAAAAGTGTTTCTTGGCTGAATCGAGGGCGGTTTCCTCTAGCTCAGAAATCTTGTTATTGTAGTATTCATTTCTTTTATTATTTAGAAGGTTCTTATACTGTTTTAAGACAGTATGATATTCTTCACGGAGAATGACGTTTAAGGGATCTCTGTGTTTTTGATTTGCTAATTTTCTTAATTCATGTCTTTTCAAGCGACATTCTTTATCAAACCATTTTTTGTTTGAAGATAATTGGGCGCGTTTATGTTTTTTTATAGTTTTTATCTTTAAGCAGCGTTTTGCAGTTGCGATGAAAATGTTTTCTACTTTTTGAAGGGAGATGTTAACATTTGCGATTGATTCGTTGTCGTTTAGAAACTCTCGGATTAACGTTTGGGTACTTGGAGACCGTAGTGCCTCTTTGAATTTTTGTGTGGAGTCATGCTCCCGGCAGAACTGTTTCGGTAAACTCGTCAAAGTATCATTTGCAGGTATTGCATCCCGATTAGAAATATTCGTGTTAATATTCAGCCAAGTCACTATTGGGCTATGATCTGATAAACAGGATGGCTCTTTAACAATAAAATTTGCTACATGTTGAAATAAATCTTGATCACATATTGAATAATCGACGACACTTGTTCCGTTTCTACCATGAAACGTGGCTCTTCCTAATGAATCACCACTAACTCTGCCATTGAGTATTCGGAGGTCCGCGCTTCGGCAGAGTTCAAGAAGGCGCTTTCCGTGGTTATTAAGCTCATTGTCAAAACTATTCCTCTGAGTGGAACATATCGCAAATTCGGATTGGTCGTTGGTTATCTTTTTTTTTTTTTTTTTTTTTTTTTTTTTTTTTTTTTTTAGATAAAGCAGTTTATTGATTAACACTGACTTACAATACATTACAATACATAGCTTACTTACAATTACAATACACTACAATATATGGCTTACTTACAGAGAATAATTTACGTTACACAAAGGGCATGCAGAAACTAAAAAAAAAAGAATATATTACAGAGAACAGGAAACCTGGGTGTCTACTTTTGTTGTTATTATATCTATTATTTCTATATGTGTTTATTTTAATATATACTTATTTCTATAGTTATTGTTACGGATTACAACTGTATCTGTTTCTTAGATTTATGCATCTCTATCTGAATTTTACTTTCAAGAACGGCCATGAAAGCTTCCCAGTAGTACTCTTCTTCTTTTCTGGAGGCAGTGTAACTGTAATGTTTTGCGATAATCAAGCAGAGGTTTAAACCAAGTCGACGAGAGAAGTCATTGGCAACACCGTAAATGATCATGTTTTCATCAAGAGTTATTGACTCGGAGTTTTTGAGATTCCACCAATTAGTAAAATGAGACCAAAAACTCTTAACTTTTGAACAGGAAGCGAAAAGATGAGCTAGTGTTTGTCTTTCAGAGCATAGGTGACATATATAAAGTGAGGTTTCTAGGATACCATAAGTTGAGAAGGCTTTTCATTGAGTTCAGTTTTTGTTCGAAGTTTTTCTTATATGCAACTTCATCATCATGTGAAAAATGAATACCTAATGCGAGTATTGAGTTGGAAGGCCAAGCTATTCCAAGGGGCTCTGTTGTATTGTTTCTGTTCGCGCCCAACCACATACCTTCAGTTTTGCTTTTATTAATCTCTAGGCCTGAACATTCCTGGAAGGTCGTTGGTTATCATGTTATTTCCTTCTTGACAGACAGAGTCCGAATATTTTCCTGTTCTAGAGTTTAGGTCACCCATGAGTAGAATCGACCCTTGGGAAGAATAGATTTCAATGTCGTTTTCGAGATCTTCGAACAATTCGGGGTGAAAGTAATTGGAGCCGCATGGTGGAATGTAGATACCACATACAAAGATATCTTTGCAGTTTTCGTGTACTGTCTGCTAATTTTAAACCAGAGAAAATTTGGAGAAGCCTTTTCCACGGTAATCCAATCATGAAATTCATTCTTGTAAAGTAAAGCTAATCCACCTGAATTTCGGCCACTTTTCGTCGTTTTTGAGGTGCCTGTAACTACAGATCGATATCCTGCTACCTCAATATTGGTCTCATTCCAAGTCTCACAAAAGATTAGAAAATCAAAATCATTAATCATGTTCAAACAATCAACATTCTGTAATTTATCCCCTAACGATTTCGAAGAGAGGCCATTAATATTCCAGGCAAAGAAAGACAATTTGCTTGCGTTATTCAGGTGATCTGTCAATCCCATGTCGGTATCTATCTAGAAGACGAGATTAATCGTATCCTAGTAAATAAATTAATTAGCTCTAAACATAACTCTTAATTAATCTTAAAAGAGATATTAGTTCTCTAGGAATGTCAACAGCTGGGTCTTTACCGTGTTCTGGATTAGCGGGTAACTGCCACTTTGTAACGGGGGGAGCGCCGGATACTGACTGATGAACTTGAGATGGGAGATAATCTGGTGGCGGCGGTTGGTGCTGAGGCAGAGGTTGATGCATTCGTTGGGACGGTAAAGTACGATGGCCACTATTGCGAAAGTTCTTGACAACATCGCTGTAGGATGCGTAATTCTCAAATGGTGTTGATTGAGGCTGGGACGTTTGGCGGGGCAAATGATCATGACTGGACGGGGATCGTGGAGGTCTTGCTCTGCCACGGATCGCGTCTACCAGGTTAGCCGCGAACAATCCGATATGTCGCCTTTTTAGATGTTTATCATCATGTAAAGCTTCTAATCCCTTGAAGAAGACATTAGCATGGGTTACAAGATGGACATTTGGCAATTTGGAGCATCCATTGATAAGTTGATCATTAATGTTGGTAATGATGTGACTTGGTATATCAGCGCGTGGTAGTAGAGTAGAATAAATGATTTTACTTTTAGAGAACTTTGTTGATGCTTCCGTCACTAAAGCAGAGATGTTAGAGATGAAAGTATCTATCGGAGTTGTCGGCGTAAGGTTGTTTGTCCCTGTATGAATCACAATTAATTCAGGGTGTTCTTGAAGTGCATTTTGTAAAACATCTCTTGCATGGTCGACCTTAGGACATCTAAAGTATTTGTGTTCTTGCTGTGGCTTAAATAGTTTCCTCTTGTTAAGGAATTTTCCGTTCGAATCACAGAGAAAGACTGCTGTGTTTGATTTAACAGTGATTGGAGGCAACTGTCCGGGGGGGTCGTTGTTCCCCGAATGGCCGTTTTGCAAGGGAGCTTGCCCATTGGGGACGATGTTGTCTTCTGTTGGAGGTTTTGGTAAAGGATTTTCGTCGATGGGCTCTGAGGCTTCCAAGATCGCGTGACGATCTTTGGTGGTTGTTTCCGGACTTGTTCTTTGAGAAAATTAACTTCCGTTAAGAGTCCATCGTGTTGCTCTTTCAAGGCCAAATTGGATTCTACGGTTTTAGTGTGTTTCTTTTGAAGAGACTGGTTTTCTTCTTGTAGCTTTTTAATTTGAGTGGATTGCTGCGATAACATGTCCTGAAGTAATTTGACTTGTAATGAAAGGTCAGTTGAAATGTCATCAATTGCTTGTTTTTGAAGTTTCAGGAGATTATCCTGTCGTACCATTTTGTCCTTCATTTGCTGAAGGTCGCCGGAGCTTATTATTTGAAACTGAGTGAAGTCTGCTTCTAATTGGCCAAGTGTGTCTCTCAGTGACGAGATCGTTCTTAGACGGTTAGGTGTAATTGTTAAAGGCTCGGCAGTCGGTGTTGACAAGGCTGTGTTTGTTGTAATCGGTACCACTTTCTGCGCGAGACCATCGGTTGTGTTGGAAGAAGGGATTTCGTCTTCAGCAACGAAGTGAATAGAATTGGCAAAAAAATTGTGAAGCGACGACGCGAAGATAGATTTGTCTTGGACTGAAGAAATACCTGAGAAATTCTCAATTTTGCTTAGTTTGTTTACACTTTCACGAAGCACCGGAAACTCATGTGTACTCCAGTCCTCAATTTTCTTTCCTTGAACTTGAATTCTGCCAGTCGTGGTGAATACTGTGATCACCACTAATATATCCTCTGAAGTAGAAGTTTCTTCAACTAGATGGATGACGAGTTTGTCGCATTTCGAAGGAGAACTATAACCATCTTGTTCTCTCCAGATGACCTTGTATCCCGCTGATTGTCTGGTCAAAAGCTCATAATATCTTTGCGCGAATGCAGTGATCCAAAACAAGAGTCGATTCTCGGATGTGCAGAACGCTAAACATCTCGCAGAAGGCTTGTACAGCGACAGATCAATTGATTCAAAGGGTGCATGCTTAGATTTAGCCGACGGCGGATGAAACTTGTCCACGATGTATCTGTTGAGATCTAAACTTGGTTGCGTAATACGCACATGAGATGATTTTGGATCGCTTTTGGCATCGTCAGATGCAAATCCTTCCTCAGTGCGATCTCTTTCGTCGTCTTCTTCCATTAGAAGAGCTGAGAATTAATTCATTTACCAGGATACGAAAAAATATGCTAGAAAATAGCTATTTTCCTGATACCTGCAAAATCCAAGGAGATTTGACAAGCCTTGACAGTTAATGACAGGATATGGAAACATTGCAAAAACCAAGCATGACGGCTCCTGAGTAAAATATGTGTTCAGTTTGACGCCCGAAAAAAAGAATTAATCAAGCTGTGCTCAGCCTCTAGAATGACCTTTCGAGCTTGGATTTACAGAACAGGTCCTCAAAATATTGGAGGACAAAGCGAACGAGCCAAAAAAAGCCCCAAAATGTATTTCAGACCGAAAAGTTTCAGGACTATTTTTGAGAAACGAGCACCAGTTTATTCCTTGGCTATATATTATTGTTGTTTTTAATAATAATGTAATTACTACTTTGAACAATTGCAGAAAGACAGGAGCAAGATGGAAAAGGGTCAAAAGAGAACGTTTGATGGAAAGGTGAGCAAATACTTCTCCTTTGTACATTGTTCAAAATCCTTAACACTTAGATAGCCCGTCCTACAGGAAATAAAAAGGGGATTAAAAATTTGGCTTTATTGCCTGAGTACTGTCCTTTAAAATATTATTCAGGTTGTTAGATTCCTTGAAGGATTCTCTTACCCCTTCGGAGCAAGTACCGAGTGAAAGGCCAAGGAAAGAAGTTCTTTATAAGGTACATGTAAGTTATTAAAAGGTGCTTTAATCTTTAATTCCCTGAAAGATAGAATGAATTACTTTTTCAAATTTATCATGGTTTTGTAGATATTGAAAGTTATCAATGATGAAATGTTATGTTATTTCTGAGATGGCTTCATCATACAGAGACAATTGTGAACAAAATGTTTCATTTTCAATGCATGTATTACAAAAACCACTGAACAAGTCGAGCGGTTTAATACTACAATCACCTTCCGAGATTTTTCTTAAAATGATAAAGAAATTTGCGTAATTTCTGTAATTTTACCAAACGAAGCAAGACCTTCGAACTTCTGAATAAAATGATTGTTGCCTCTTGCAACTAAACTTAAAAAAAGATACATTAAAAGCAATTAAGTATTGAACCAATTCAGACATACTTCAAATTAGCGTAGGCTAAAAATGTAGTTGTATACCCACTGCCATAAATTGAAACAGGCGTTCATCTGGAATGAAAAAATTCCAGAAAGAAGTAAATGAAGGAAGAACAAAGAAACCCTATGAAACAACTGTCAATATGAATTGGAAAGTTAATTTCTCGTAGTATAAGTTAAAGAAAATAGAGGCAAATTAATTTAAACTGACTTGCAATGTTTTGCAAGAAAAGCCTGGCGACAATAGTCCAGATGGTGACTGGATGATACCCCCTGCATAAATTGAGGCAATGCAGTCTAACAAGTTTAGGATGCAGTGCCTTAATTTATGAAAGGATAATACCACGAAATGTGGGGGGGGGGGGGAACCAGGAAACCAATTCTTGCTAACAAAGCCAGCCTAATGCCAACGAGTTGGGGAAGAAGGAGCCACCTTACTATAACACGTGGCTGACACTGTCCATAATTCCGAGCAGAAAGGTGAGAATTTGAACTGTTACAGGATGTAAGTCCACTAAAGTCCTCATGTTCTAATGCACTCTTGTCATTTAGTGAAATTGACAAACAAATAAACAGTAAAATGCTTACACAAAATCGCTCTTTCTCAAGCATTTTGCATAAAAGCCAAATAAAAGTGTCTTGAATTTACATAAACTCTATCCTGTTCGAATTTTCATTCTTTCAGCTGGTTGGCAACAGTTACACAAAGTCCATGTGAAAAAGATTCATTTCGAGCATCTACTTTTCAGCCTTGGCAGTCCATGACTACACCAGGTTGCCCAAACGCACTGCGGGTTGTCCCCTGTACAGGCGGGTGTGTGTACGCTGACACCACAACCAAAATTTCTCGGATCAACAGGTTACGAAATTTGCTTAGCAATGGTGCTATGCTGGGAAGCTGCGCCTGCAGGCTTCGCTAAAAAAGACACAGCTGGGCCTTATTGTTTTTAACCCACTGACTAATTACAGCGTTTTCACTAAATTATAAAAGTATCGGGTGTCGAAAGCATTGAGAAATTGGCAGCAAATCTGGTATCATTTTACAGACGCTGTGAGTGGACCTGCTTATCAATCAATCAATCCTTTATTAACGTGGTCAGCACGCTTAGCTAAAAACCTAGTTTACAGGTGCGCCACGAAATAAAAATACAAAATAGAAAAATAAAAACTTCTTGGAAGTGTATAAATTACGTTAAGCTATAATTAGGAATGACTACGTGTTATAATATTTTGTCTAACTAAGAATAAAATATAAATGGACATGGGGAGGTCTGAAAAAGGTGATGACCGATTGAGAGTCCGAAATGGGATCAACAACTTTTAGAAACTTTCAAACAGTTATCCTTTGCAAAATCAAACGATCTAGTTTATGCATTGAAGCTCCCTAGCAGAAAGCGACAGACGCATGTGCAGGATTCTTTTAAGTAATACCCTTTGGTATATATGGTTCTTTGAGACCTTGTCACAGAATTTTCTTGAAATCAGATTTGTGCGAGAGGATATTGCATTTCCACACAATTTGTGAATGCAGTATTAAATAGGCTTTATTATTTGCAACAGTAGTCACAAGCCTCCAAGCATGTTTGTATTTGGATAAATTGATGTTTCTACTAAGTCTCATGCTAATAAATTGCTAACACTACTGTTATAGACATCATACTATGGAGTTCGTAATGATAACTAATGTCAAAATATTTACAAGACAGTGACACTGGTCAGTCTTTTTCATAAGGATTTGGTAGCAGACAAATGTAATATCCAGATGACACATCCACTCTGAGAAATTTTCTCATAATGTTCACCACAGGGACAGCCATGAGTCTAAAAGAGAGAACACAGAAAGTTATTAAATAAACATATGAAGCTAACTGTAATGCTCTGATAATCAAACAGAAAATCAGGTGCCCAATTGATGGCGTGCTTGCTATTAACACAAAATACATGGCTATCGTTACTTTTAGGGGACTTGCGCTACATAGGAAAAAAACCAGTGAAAAACTGTTTGAATGCACACGCAAAAATGACGAGTGACAAATTTGATGACGAGCGTTTATTAGCGAGAAAAACAAATGAAAACAAAATGAAAAACGGTTAAACACTCATCTACAGTATTTAGGGTAAAGCACTGACCGATAGTGATTAGGCCTAAGAACTCATCTACACTTCTGTTTAGGGTTAAGCACTGATTCTACGACGGTTAGCTTTGTTATTGTTGAGTTTAGTTATTGCTAAACTTTGTACAGTTAATTGAATTCGTCATTTTTGCGAGTGAATTAAATTCGTCATTTTTGCGCGTGGATTCAGACAATTTTTTCTCTATATAGCACGAGTCCCCTAAAAGTAACGAAAGCCAAATACATAGTCACTGCAAGTGGTGGTGATACATAAGAAAACATCTAATGCAAAAGAAGGTACCTGTTTGATGTCTTCACCCTTGTAATGTGGTAAACCACTGTCCTGTCCCTGTACTTGGGCAGTTGCTCATCGTCTCTCTCTGAAACTTCTACTACTGCAAAGTACTCACAGGGCACTGAGATCACAGCTGCAACATTTCTGATGACTACATACTAGTCATCAGTCATTTCGAATTCATGACCAATCTTCTGCATGCAGGATGCATCGTGGCCACCAGCTGTAGTCTGCGAACCATCGTTGAAAGATGATTGAGTTTGGTTTATTTCATTAGACAGACATTCGTCTAAAAGTTTTTGCTTCTTAAATGTTGAAGTGTTGTTTCCCAAGTCTACTAGGGATGAGTCTACGAACACCTCGGATGAAAACTCCCCACGAATGTCAACAACTTCGTCTTCACGTGTGGGGCTACTGGAATCAATTTTACGTCGCCATCTTGTTGTTTTGGGCGCTTCTACCGTTGAATCGTACAGCCGATTTACGCCGGTTTCGCTACGAGTCGAGTTCGCTACCCACGTGTCGAGTTCGCTACTTATTTAATTCGAGTTCGCTTCCAACCATAAAACCATGAACTACAACTGTAAAAAACAGAACTACAACTGGTACGATTAGCCACCAACCTGATAAAAAGATGAAACTGGCCTTGAAACCTAATTAAGCTTATATATTGTGAAATAAATTTACCTTTATACTTGAATGTACTCGTGGTAAAGACTTCATCCAATTGTTGCCTGGTGATTGATACACTGGAGAACACAATAGATCCTTTCCCGTTTTAGTTGCCCAGAAAACTGTGGTTTAACGCGACTTGTGTAGACATCTTATAATTAACCGCCATATTGAACTCGCATTTTGAGCCCAGGCCTCTGGAACGGATGTTCGTTCCTCCCGAACGTGCGGTTCAGCGCGGTCAGGGTAATATCGCTTAAAGCTCTTAGTTCATTTTATTTCCTTCAACAACTCTAAATTACATAAAACCAAATGTTCCAATGTTTGCGAGCTATGGACGGTTGGACAAAATAAAGTTTACCTCTCGGGAAACACGTGCACGTGCTACTTTAATGCGTTATAAGGCAAATAATTAGCATCAGTTATCAGCTATTTGGTGAATGACATGATTCGTAAACAAGTCCTGTCTAACAGGAATCAACTCTTTTCGTTATTGAATACACGCGTGGGTCTCTTGTGCTTTATAATCGAGAAACTAACAAGTTGCGGCCCATGTTTAAGTAAAAAAAGTGACAAGTCTTATTTTAGTTAGTCTTTGTTTGCAGAAGGTGAGAAAATGCATCTTATTAAAGTTAAGCAATTAAAAAAGTCACAAGTCGACAGTGCTATTGTATAAATGCAAATTTCATTACAATAAAACCAAGCTAAAACTGTAGTAGCGCGGGTTTTTATTGTTACGAGAGAGCCAATAAAATTGAGTTAATTTAGGTATTTCGATCCTGTGCTGTGTATAAAAAGGGCAATGGCATTTCGAATTCTCACAATCACTTTAACGCAAAACGAGAAACTCGAAATTTCAACAAAGAGAGATAAACTTCACGAAGATGGATCTATGTATTTCCTGCAAGTTACCAGTTCGGGCCCGCCAAGAAGCTTTGCAATGCGACGGTTGCAACTGATGGCAACATCGAACCTGTCAAACTGGCGTTTCCCAGGTCGAGTACCGCGCTGCTGTTCGATCGGGGCAGCCGATAGATTGGATCTGCGACCCGTGCTATGAAAAACCCGTTGCAGAAAGCACCAGGTTGGAGGATGATTTGAATTCCACCATTTATCCACCTTTGGTAAGTCCTAGAAAAGTCACCCAGTTATTTTTTTATCAAATGAAACTTTGATGCAAACTGCTAAGAACGCGAAGCTTTAAATTGTTGACTTATTTATTGTTTCCCTTTTTACTGCTGTTTTTAGGATTCTACAAGCATCCCGTCCCAAGCAGAATCCCTGGCGGATTTAAGCTTTGATCAAGTAAGCATGGTATGTATGAGCTTTTCATAAGTACTTGTTACAGTACCCTACAGTATTTATTTTAAATTAGTGTTCAGGTTAAAAACAACCCACGAATAGTCTCACCAAGTATTATAGGAGTGTCAGTTATTACAAATACAGGCTGATTTACGTTTTGTTGCGTTCTTAGGGTCCTGCGTGCGTTCCTTCTCCAGCGGCTTCCCCGGCAGACTTACGCTTCTCCCAGGACAGTATGGTACGTGTAACTTTTACCTGACAGTATTTATTTGTAACACAGACGTTTCGGGTCAGAAAATCAATTTCCTTCAATCGTTACCCACGAAACTATCTTAGTCTAAAAGTAAACATAAACATATCTTTTTTTGTAAACGTTACAAAATAATTTTTTTCTAAGCCAAAATCGCCCGCACCGTGAGGTGGCGATTTTTGGCGGTGATGTGACCCAAAAATAGGGAGTTTTGATGGTCTCGCCGCTTCAAAATGTAGCGATTTCTGGCAAGCTATATATTTTTCTGTATTAGACTATTCCTTGAATCGTACATTGATGTTAATTTTAGCGCGATTAATCGAAGTTTACTGCATTAAATAATTTTTTTTCAAAGGCTCTCTCGCCATTAACGCCAATGAAGAAAAGATGCAAACTTTCAATTCGTCATTACGCAAAAGTCCAACTCCTTGAACACAATTTTGCTATGCAGACCAACTAACCTTACATCAAATAGCATGTAAATATAAAATATAAAAAGTATCATAGGAGTGTCAGTTATTACGAATACAGGCTGATTTATGTTTTGCTGCGTTCTTAGGGTCCTGCGTGCATTCCTTCTCCAGCGGCTTCCCTGGCAGACTTACGCTTCTCCCAGGACAGTATGGTATGTGTAACTTTTACCTTACAGTATTTATTTTTAACACAGACGTTTCGGGTCAGAAAATCAATTTCCTTCAATCTTTACCCACGAAACTATCTTAGTCTAAAAGTAAACATAAACATATCTTTTTTTGTAAACGTTACAAAATAATTTTTTTCTAAGCCAAAATCGCCCGCACCGTGAGGTGGCGATTTTTGGCGATGTGACCCAAAAATAGGGAGTTTTGACGGTCTCGCCGCTTCAAAATGTAGCGATTTCTGGCAAGCTATATATTTTTCTGTATTAGACTATTCCTTGAATAGTACATTGATGTTAATTTTAGCGCGATTAATCGAAGTTTACTGCATTAAATAATTTTTTTCGAAGGCTCTCGCCATTAACGCCAATGAAGAAAAGATGCAAACTTTCAATTCATCATTACGCAAAAGTCCAACTCCTTGAACACAATTTTGCTATGCAGACCAACTAACCTTACATCAAATAGCATGTAAATATTCTTTTAGTTTATTAGTTTATTCATTTATTTATTTTATTTATCTACTTACTAATTATTTGTTTCTTCATTTACTTATTTTCTTGATTATTTATTTATTTATATTTTTTAAATTCTATCTACTCAGTATTATAAATTGTAAATAGTTACGTGTATATATATATATGTATTTTTAATATTATATAGTTTTAGTACAGAGGGCCACAAGTTTATTAGTATGTATATACTATTATGTGTTTTACCCTCTTTAAATAAAGGCTTTATCTTATCTTATCTTATCTTATCTTATATAAAAAGTATCATAGGAGTGTCAGTTATTACGAATACAGGTTGATTTATGTTTTGTTGCGTCCTTAGGGTCCTGCGAGCGTCCCTTCTCCACGTACCGCTGATGATGCCATTGAGGATGAGTCTTTGATTTTGGAGCCTCCAGCTCAAGAGCTCGACAAATCCTTCAAACTCGAGTTCGAGATTGTTCGTGATTCAAGAAAAAGAGGGCGCCCCAAACTAGTAGATAACCGTGGTTACACCTACAATATCCAGAGACGTCGAGGAGAAAATACGGACTGGCAATGTACTGTCCGGCCTAAGGTAGATAATTCTATTTTATGTTAAAGTGTCATTGTAGGGAACTGATTGGTTTATGTACTATTTTACTAGTTTTACTAGTTTGTGATATTTATTATAACACTTGATTCATTAATCGTTTTTACCGTTTTTCGTTTAGGTCAACCCTTGCAGAGCCACAGTTATACAGAGAGCTGACAGAGAATTGGTCTTAGGGCGACACGAACACAACCACCCTGGTCAAGTTGGGACTGGGCTGGCTGCAAAAATAACGGCCAGGACAAAGAAGCAAGCACTGAACGATTTATTCAAGCCTGCCATGGTAATTGTTAACGAAGTACTAATGGAAGAGATGACGGCTGCGCCCTGCCCAAGCCCATAAATCTAGCAAAAGCGGCCAACTATCTGCGTCAAAGACTGCGCCCATCAGACCCAACGGACTTGGACTTCGAAATAGACGCCAACCATATACCGGATGGATTCATGCAAGGAGATATCAAGGTAACATAAAAAAACTTAGCTTACATTATGGTATCCTGATTGAGAAAACCAACAAAAAACCCTTGATTCCACATTCTAACGGAGAAAACGGAACTTATTTTAATTTGCATTAGTTAATTGAAAATTCGAAGGTATATGTATTTAACTTTTCTTTTTCTTTCAGCTGCGTGATCGTCGCCATCTGATATTTGCCACCGACAAACAGCTACATACCCTTGCACGAGCTAAAAATTGGTACGTTGACGGTACCTTTAAACTTTGCAAGGCCCCATTCACACAGTTGCTGACAATCAACGCCTTCGTCCGGAGTGAGGATCACGCCAAACAAGTACCTTTGGTATTTGTCTTAATGTCCGGGAAGCGGAAGAAGGACTACAGGGTTGTCATCCGCGAGATACTGAAGCTCCTGCCCAGTCAACCTTCCGTCCGCAAAATAACCGTAGACTTCGAGAGCGCCATTTGGTCGACGTTTCGGAAGTTGCTTCCCGAGGTGCGGATCATGGGGTGTGCATTTCACTGGACTCAGGCCCTATGGAGGAAAGTGAGTATCAAAAAGTGTCAAATACGAAAAAAAAAAAGCTACTAAGTGACCAAGTTTAGTTAACGTCTAAGATGTACCAATTTCAACCATTCCATACAAACCGCATTTTATTAGATATTCCGTAGTTCGTATTTCTGATCGTGCCTTTATTCTTTTCTAACTTCAAATAACAGGTTCAGGAACTCGGACTGCAGCAAGCGTACATAAATGACCGCGGAATGCATCGACGTATCAGAAAACTCCTAGCCCTCCCCTTTCTGCCTGCCGATGAAATTCCCAATGCTTTCCATCGCCTGGAGACAAAAGCTGTCACACCGCCTTTACAAGCTTTTGTGCAGTACATTTCCAGCATGTGGATTACCAGCACCATGTGGCATCCCTCATACTGGAGCATGTTTCAGCAGTCTGTCCGGACCAACAATGACACTGAAGGATGGCACCACAGCCTAAACCGTCGCGCCCAAGGAAAATCGCAGATTCCTTTCTACTTGTTGATAGAACTGCTGAACAAAGAAGCCAAACTAGCGTCCCTTCAAATCCGGCTAGTGTCTGACAGGAAGCTGAAAAGGATTCAGCCAAGGCAGTATTTAGATGTTCAAGCACGTCTCTTCGATGCCTGGGACAAGTTCCAGAGCGGCGAAATATCGGCAAACCGCCTCCTGAAGACAGCTTCACGTGTCATCGCTTCGCGAGTAGCCTAAGTTCAAACATTACTTTAAGGAAGGATTATAGGATTTTGCACGATGTCTTTTTATCCTAGTTAAGTAGTATGCTATAATAGTGTGTATAGAACCTAGGTTCAAACATTACTTTAAGCTAAGGTTATACGGTTTTTACGATCTCTTTCCACTCTAGTCTTTTCTCTCTAGTTAAGTATATTCTAGCCGGCATATATATCGTGTATAGTGTGTAGTTAAGTATATTCTAGCGCGTATGGGTACATTGTACCGTAGCCTAAGTTCAAACATTACATTAAGCGTAAGGTTATAGGATTATTCTTCTATTTTTCGTGTATATATCGTAGCCTAAGTTCAAACATCACGTTAAGCTAAGGTTTTAAAAGGATTTTTTTTCTTTTCATTAAACTGAAGTTGTAGGATTGCTAAGATTTTATCTTTTCATTCTATTAGCAATGCGGATTTTAAACCGTTCAAATGTGTGTTTAGGTTACATTCTTAGAGTCATAAACTATGTAAACACTTTGATATTAGTATTATATTAAAAAAGAATTGACAAAATACTACCGACTTTTCTTGACTTTCTTATCTTTTGCCTGGCCTTCTCAAAACATCCCTGCAAAACATCAAAAGCTACGATCTCATGTAAAAATACCGCTGTTCCATTGCACAGGCACCATGACAGGCAAACAAAACATGGTGGACAACATGGCGCGGCGCGGTCGGCGACGTTTTGTGTCATAAACAAGATGTTGGTCACTAGAACTCGGTAAAAACTTTTAGTATGTTAGTATGGAAACAAATTCAACTTTGGTAGCGAACTCGGTTAGGTGACGTAGCGAACTCGGCATGTGGGTAGCGAACATGTAGCGAACTCGAACGTAGCGAACTCGACAAGTAGCGAAACTGGCTGTTACCATACAGTTAACGTCTACTCCATCTTGGCGTGGACATTTTACTTTAACTTTTGGGATTTGTGCACTACGATGTGCACTACACTTCAGTCAATTTGAACGCCACATTGGCCGCCATCTTTTGTTTCACAAGTGCCTGGTTACAAATGCAAACTTTGCTTGGTTACCTAGCACTAAGCAGCAACTTTGGCGGCTTTCGCAAAATGACAGTGCGGTAAAAATCAAACAAGATTTCTTAGGTGTGATATTTTGCTGTCCAATGGAAATCGCGCCTCCTCAAATGAAAATACAATGCGATCGATGTGTGATATTTCACAGCGTCTCTTCGAGTTCAAGCGTCGCTTCACTATCTTGCTTGTTTGCGGTGGAAACTTCACTTTATCTTCTTTTAAAGTACGTTCCAGTGGATCCTTTCATTAGCCTTTCATTCATTCATTCATTCATTCATCTTTGACACTTTTAAAAGGTAAGAAAGTGAATTTTGCTTATTATAAGCTTAAGCTTAGTTAAGATTTATTTGAAGATTGTTTTTAATTGAAAGTTCAAACCGAAGAAAAACTTGAAACTACAACAGGTTTTCATGTGTGTTTGAACCAAAGGATCCTCGATTTGACAGGCTCCTCTTATTTAGATGTATGCATTGATTTCTTGGAGTACAAAGAATGGTGTAGCGCTAGGAAGAGAAGAACTTGAAGTGAGATCAACTTCAAAGCTAACAATTATGAATGGAGAAAAGATGGAACCGGGAGCAACTAAGCAACCATGTTCTCATTATCTTATCTTGGATGCTTCTCAAAGAAAAAAATGGCAAAAAGAACACTCGGAGTTGTATAATTTAACATCACACATTAAAATAAACCCATCAATATTAAAAAAATAAATATATATTACTGTTTTCTTTATAGGGAGAGAAGAAAGCCGAAGAGACAACCCCTGAAAATTGAAAGTTTCTGCAGTAACGGTTTTTTCCCTTCTGATTTTTGTATCAGGTGTTGTTGCTTCGTATTTATACTTTTTTTGCCTCATATATGGATTATTTCAAGTATTGAGCACTGTAAGAGGAAAAGTTTATTATTAAAAACATTTTAAAGTAATCTGTTGTTCTTGTTTTGATAAGTAAACTGGTTAATTCTGTTTGGATGGATCAGTCAACACCATGTTTCTTCTATGTAAATTCTATGCAATGGGATATGCTATCAATATTTCAAAGCTATTTAAATGCTATTTATACCATATATTTTTTCTATTTCAATGCTATGTAAAATCTATCTAAACCCTATTTAAAAACTATTTTTGTCACATGCTTTCTCTATTTGAAAGTTATTGATTATCTATCTCATTCCTATTTAAAGGCTATTTATATTGTATGTTATCACTATGTCAATGCTATCCGATCACTGCCAAGCTGCATTTTGGCTTTGCAAAGCTTTATCTAAAAGCTATGTTAAAACTATTTCAAACATATGCAGATACTATTTAAAAGCTATGTCATTTGTTTGACATTGATCTCTTTACAACTACATGTACATAATTTTGAAATAGACTATGTGAAGGTTCCATTTGACTAGCAAAAACATAGTATTTCTTATCAAAAAAATAGAAGGGGCATATAAATTACACAGAGTTTAAATAATACCATTGTATGGCACTGAGCATAGTTTTTAAATACTTATGACATACCCTCTACATAAGTTGTACATAGTGTCTGATTCTACAAGGGTTCTTCAACTCTAGGAAGGTCATTGTTTGCATAAAAGATTTGTGTATCGTCGGCGTAAGTAGACAGCGTACTCTCTTTAATAACATATGAAAGGTCATTCATAAAAATGTTGAATAATAAGGGGCCGAGAAGAGATCCTTGAGGGACACCCTTAGATATTGATCGCCAGTTTGAAAGTGTGTCACCCAGTCTCACTCTTTGGAATCGATTTGATAAGTAATCCCTTATCAAGGCCGTGATGTAAGACTAACAGAACAGTTACTGGCATTGCACCATGTGCCACAAAGACTGTTCATTCTGAGTCCGAAAGTATGACCAGATGTAAATGCTCAATTTTTTGAGTTGGAAACAATAAAAAGCAAGAAATAGTAGTTGAATGATGTAATAAATAATAACAAAGGGAATAAAAAAACAATGCTGCCTGTGGGACCAGCGTCTTCCCTCAAAGCACACAAAAACGAACCAAAACGAGCATGGGCTTACCAAATATATTGCTTCAGGAATCTTTCGGTCATTTCCAGTTGGAACAATTTGGAATAGAAAAACAAGGAATATATCTGAGGATATCCTTCCCAGCTTTTTATGTCTCTTAACCATGTTGTTCTTATAGGCGAACAGTCTGTATTTTATTGTCGTCGTAGTTGCAAAAGATTGAAGAATTTTGAGCTAAACAAAATCAAAATGAGTTTGCACCTTGAAAAATGGATACTCTTAGTAGATGTGTTACCCTAAAGCTTGTTGATTTTGTAATTGTATTAATTTACCTCTTCTGTTCTCTTCTTTTCCCTCCTATTTGTACCTTTTTTGGGTTTTCTACATGTATTTCTTACTAACGAATGAAGATTTGCCAAAACAGTACTGACTCCTGACTGGATTAAGCTTACCAGTACTTACATAACGCTCCCTCATTCTTCTAACTCATTCTTCTAAAAGAGTACTTTTTACACAGTACCACATATTGTAACCCTCAAAATCTTTATTTTTCAGACCAATCATTTGGAAAACAAGGCAAAAGGTAACAAACTGATTATCAATGAAGGTGCCTGTATGCGTGTACCAATAGTGCTCAACGCCCATTTTTCTGCGTAGTTTCTCGTCACATCTGTGACTGTACTTGACTTGACCAGAAGTGATTTTTCCGTGAACATGTGCTTTATCAACATGGTTCTGTTGTTCTCATGACAGACCATTTTGTTTTTCTTTCACAGCCAAATGTGACGGAAATAGAAAACAGAACATACCACGTAGAATATCTGGTCTTCCCATGAGTTACATTTACCGCTAGTGTATCTTTAACAATGCTGTAGCTGGATACCTTTTTGACAGTTGTGTAGCTGGATTAACTTTGATGGCTCCAGCAGTCATGAATCCAAAGAGTCTTGTTTTGTGGATCTTGAGAACATTCCTGATGGACTGGATTGTGGTGATGACCTTGCAAAGCCTGGAATTGATTTTGACAACAGATTGTTCCCGAAATCCATAAAGCTTCCCAGTAACGAGAACTGTCCCCTGAAATGGTGTCATTAGAGTGAATTCGTATAACCCGTTCCTTATATGCTAATGAGGCACATAATATTCTAATTACTGGTTTGGGTACGGCACGAGCGATTCACGATTGAAATGCGTACCTATGTTCAGTATACGCCGAAGAAAATAATCATTTTAATAATACTTGGTACACTAGGTTTCAAGTTGTCGATCATTTCAAAAAGGACGCTCCAAACTCCACAAGGCAACTCGCTTTACGTGTACCTGTATCACACGAATCTCGACATTTTGAACATGCAGCAGTGAACTAAATTTCAGTTCAATGCTTCTCTCACGTAACCCACATGCAGCCCTGCACTAAATTAAAAGGCTAACTTTGTGTTCAAAGCCTGTGGAACACTCGTGCCGGTACTTTCTCATGCTGGTATGCAAACAGTGGAAGAAAAGAATAGCTCATTTTAAGGCTTGTTATTTTCAAATGTTCACAATTAGGAATTTGAAGCAATGGTTTCAGTTGTGCGTGCTCAGTTTTTTTTTGTTCTTCTCATTAGCATTTTAGTGATTCTCATTAGCATATAAAAACGGATTATGCGACTTCACTCTATTGATTCATTAATGTGATCAAATCCTAAAATCAAAATCGCGAGGTCTTCTGAATTTTTATCTACACCAGGTTGAAGATGACCTAGAAATAAATCCTTCTACAAGTTTCCAGTCTCCTAGCATCTTCCATTTTGAAAATACAGCATTTTGAATTTCCGTAATCGTTGTTCAACTACAATGTGAAGCAAAATGCAAATGAGAAAAATATAATGAGAAAGTAAAATTGTACAAAAACTTCTCATTTCTTTAAAAGGATGCAGTATTTAACTACGGAAAGTGTTCATTTTTTCATAACTCTGCACTTAATAGTACTTTGAATAATTGCATTGTAAAATGTTGCTTGTTTAAGTCCCAGTAATGACCGGTATCCAATTTTTAATTACCACTACTTGATCAAAGTAACAGGTCATGAGAATTGAAAACATAATGATCTATCATCTTATTAGGGTCGACATACAGGAAAAGTCTCCCAGACAGTGCAGAGAATATATTCAGTCCAGTAACGAGAATGTGATTGGCACTACCGAGGATGGTAGGATTCCTACAGAGACATCATTCGTCTACAAGCAAAATTGCATGGCTGCTAAGCTGGTGCCATTTGCAGCTTGGGCTTCTGTTTGTTGGCAACATTAAAACAAGCCAAAATTAAAGACGTTTAACTAAAGAAGCAGATTCTGCCAGCTTTCAGATTTCTGAAAGTTGTTGGGGTGAGGAAAATATAAGCCAGTAGTTACAAAGCTTCTTGCTCACGAATTTGTTAATGGGACCGGCACTAAGCCACAACTAAGTAAGATCAAGTTTGACCATATCAAAGTCGGTCATGTAGATTTATCAGTGGAGACTGCTGCTGTACGTAATTTAGGAGCCTGGTTTGACCGTAACTTAAGTATGTCAACTCATATCAACAAGATCTGCCAGTCTGTATACTACCATCTGCACAATATCAGACAAATTCGCAAGTACCTTACGCAGGATAGCGCTAAGCTTCTTGTGCAAGCAGTAATCATGGCACGAATTGACTACTGTAACGGTTTACTGTATAATGTGCCTGCTGTACATCTGTCCAAGCTACAACGTCTCCAGAATACTGCAGCGCGCTTAATTACTCTCACGCCTAAATTCGATCACATATCGCCGGTTTTGTTCAAGCTGCATTGGCTCCCAGTTAAATATAGGCTTCAGTATAAAATAGGGTTGTTAACTTTCAAGGCAATTCATTTTAAAACACCGCAGTATTTAAGTAACCTACTATCTATCAAGGGAAACAATAGATTTTCTCTACGGTCAGCGTCCAATGGACTGATCCTTGATGATCCGACTTGTCGGTACAAAGTCACATTAGGTGATAGATTGTTCAGGGCATCTGCCCCCAAAACCTGGAATGCACTGCCAAAAGGGATAAGAGACCAGACTAATATAATTACTTTCAAGACCATGCTAAAAACGCATTTATTCAGAATTGCTTATTCCAATTTTCTTTAACTGTCCTATGCAATATAATGTAAATAGTTTAGTTAGTCATTTAGTTTTTAGACAATTTGTTTAAATCATGTAATTTATTATTAGATAGGATTTTTGAAGTTTGTAAAGCGCTTTTGATCATATGTAAATGTAAAAAGCGCTATAGAAGTATTAAACAGTATTATTATTATTATTGGGACCGCCAATTGCAACTTGGCCAATTTGGCATTAGGTAACATGACTGTTTCTCCCGATGAAGACATTGGATCAGATGTAAGAGATCAATCGTTTATTACGTTCCGGGGGGGGGGGGGGGGGGGGCGGAGGGGGTGATGGTTCCACAAAAGTTAAGTGTAACAAAATTGCACCCCCAAAAATAGTTCCAAAAAAATTATACACTCCTCCGCAGTAATAATACCCGCAACTTGTCCACTGTATTCAATTATTAAAATGGTGAGCAAATGTGGAATAAGGTTCTCGATACAAGGCTTGGTCACATAGCATTCAATGTGGCGGCTGACAAATCGAGGAAAGATGTATATGAGGTGGAGGTGTCTCTAAATTGGCAGAAGAAATGTTTATTAGTTCGAGAAAAGTCAAACAAGGGAAAGTACATAATCACTCCAATCTCTTCATAATGACGATGTTTTGTTACTGCTGGAGTATGTTCTTCAGATGACAAAAGAAGGGGCAAGCTCGAATGATGAGCATGTGATACAGGCATCATCGGTTTCCAGCCAAAAAACACAGACCACTTCACGCTTGGGGACAACATGTTGCAAGCCACATGTCACATAGATATGAGACGATTTTTAAGTGATAGATAAAACAACCAAAACCAAACTTTGTCACTCCACCCTTGTAAATATTGAGAGAAAAATGTCCACCCTCACCTTCAAGCACCCTGAATTATTATATGACCTCAACTATTTATTTTTGTTTCACACTGTCACCAGTTAGAAAGTAATATTTTCATATTGTCTCTTACAGGTTTGCCCAGATGTACACCTTACAGAAGTGGACAAGGAATGTCCAGTGTGCATTTACTTTCTGAAAGCAAAAGCACCGTTTCATCGTTTTGAAATTTCTTCTTTTTATGAAACTTTAAGAAACTGTGATTGTTTATTTTCTCATAGTGCTTGTGAGAGGTGTCAAAAAGTATTTAAAACATTAACAAAGTATCGTATTTCACCCAACGAAGAAGATATGGATATGGATATGCCAGAATTAATTTAGTTTTTTTTTTTTCAACAACTTATTAGTATCATTATAATTTTGTGTCATGGGGTTTTTCCATGGTTTTATAAATATAGTAAGTGTTGAGGTTTTCATGGGTTTTTTCTCATAGGTTTTTCCATCTTCAGTTTTATTCATATTTTTATATCATAGGGTGTTTCAGTTCATAGTTTTATAAATATTGTAAACATTATGTAATTCATAGGTTTTCCATAGCTTTTTCTATTGTTTTTATATTGTAATAAAGATTCTACAGTGTCAAAGGTGGAGTTGTCTCTGGTAATTGAACTTCAGGGTCAGCATATTTTCTTGAAACATCGCGGCATAAATGGATACAATTTCCAATCCTCTATAAAGGTTTGTTGTAGAGTAGCTTTCATCCAGTTTTCAGATTGTATCTTTGACTTCAATAGACAGTTCAAAACTTCTTTTCGTTGAGCAAGTAAAATGTTTGCACTTTCAGTTCTCCCGCTGTAAATTCTATTCCTTCATGTTCACATGTAAATTCCACCACTCCTCGGGGTGTGGTCTCATCAAAGACTTGATTTCAAAGTTCGTTGAAACAGGTGTCAGATTGTTTCCGGACAGTCAAATTGTTTCCGGACACCAAATTACACGTCTATTATACAAGATACCTGCTTTTTGCATTTAATAAACAGGTTTGGCATGGCAAACTTGTTTATTATGCTAAAAAGATGGTCTTTTTCATTTATTAAACGAAAAGGATGCAAGTTTAGTTTATTAGACAAGCGACTTTTGCTTATTAGACAGAAAATTTCTGTCTAATAAACAAATGATGGTGCGCTTTTTCTTTATTAACTGAAAGTGTCACCAAAGTTGAAAACACAAACTTTTTGGTCTTCAGCCACCATTACTGAAAAAATATCGAGGGCATAAACAGCACAATAAACTAATCGTCCGACAAAAAAAACTGCATAGCAGAAATGATAGTAGATAAATCTTTCCATTCAGCCAAAGTGCGACATCAATTTTCGTCTAGCAAGAGATATTTTCCAAAAATTTGACATCGCGGTGCGATCGACGGGGCGTCATAGCGAGCGAGCTGCTCGTTCGATGTTCACGATTCTAAACAAAAGTGAGCTCTTTTCATTCGAATCACACCATGAAAAGAGAATATTCCAAACCTTCTAAATTTCACAAAACGGGAGATAAACAATGTAGCCTGTTTCTAATTACTGTCCAGTCCGAAGTCCCGAAATTTATTTCTGCAGACACGACCAAATGAAATGAACAACAGCGCGGCCATGGTTAATTAATTGGTTCTACCCGTAAAACGTGCAGTCCATTTGCAGCTTTTTCGCGTAATTTTTGGAAAAATAAGCTTCCTTATAGAAAGTTAGAACAGCTGACCTTTTGTAGAGGCTCCTTCTTTAGCAGTGGAAGGTATTTTATTGAAGAGTTTTGCATTGTTATTTGATGTAACAATCGAAAACGGTGCATGCAAATACAGGTCGCCCCACAGGTAACCAAAGCGTAACATGAGAGTTTGTATGGAGCTGAAATTCGATCGAAAATAATCAGAAAATAATCGGAAAATACATTAACATCGAAATAAAGTTTAAAAAACCTAACCTGTTGTGTGTTTGCTGTGTTTTTACCGTTTTTCCGAGGTTCTGGAGGCCGTTTAGGCGATTTTCTGCTTAAACGGTCGATGCGACGGCATGTCACGTACTAAAGACAGCTTAGCTCTCTTTAGTACGTGACATGCCGTCGCATCAACCGTTAAGCAGAAAATCGCCCAAAACGGACACGGGAAGCTCTGAAAAGCGATAAAAACATAGCAAACACACGACAGGTAAGGTTTTTTAAACTTTATTTCGAGTTTAATGTATTTTCAGCGGAAAACCGCCGATTATTTTCGATCGAATTTCAGCTCCATACGATCTGTCATATTACGCTTTGGTTACCTGTGGTCGCCCAGATCAAGATAAAAGACAGCGACAACGTTTCATTTCATTAAAATCTAACGGCAACAAATTGAGAAAAAGAACTCGGTTTCCTTCACGAATTCATTATATTTAATCTGTAAGCATATAAACTACTAAATCGTTTTCAGTAAGCAAACTTGTGAAATTGTCAACACGAGATGCACGAAGAGTCAACACACAATTTTCACTTATTAAACAGGAAATGACAACATGCTGCAACTTCCAACTACTAAACAAGAAATCCCTGCGTAATAAACGAAAAAAGGTTGGTGTTTCGATTATTAACTGAAAATGCCACCAAAGGTTATGAAACAAGCCGTGAAGTTCCACCCGGTTCACCCGCCTCACCGTGAGTAAAATATCCTGGCAGCGAAAACCGCTCGATTTTTAACTCCCGAAAAAACATAAATAAATAAACTGGTGGAGCGTTCTGAAAACAAACTTGAACCTTCCAGAACTACATAGAGAACGCCGGCATGGAAGTTCTTTGAATGATGTTCTTTGGGAAAACCAGATTCCCAACAGAACAGCATAAAAGCATGATTCTCGATCTCTTAAAAGGCTTCATCCCTAGGAATGCAGAGGTTTTCATTGAGGAGTTCTTGTATCATTTCGGGATTTCATCGACCAGACGACGCAAGCTGATGCAATGTGCGATTTAAATATATGTTGGGGTAGAAAAAATGGGACTGACATAATACCGATGAGCCAACAATTTCTATTTATTTTTTGCGGACAAAAATGTCAACAGAAACCGTTTTCTTTCATAAATGCACTTTCAGCCTCAAAAGCTCGGCCAATATCAACAGCCAGGTGCCTGGCGAGTCTACGCCCTTTCAGCTTATTGACAAAAAAGACAACAAATGACTAGAACCGAATGAAAGCGCGATGAGATGTTTTGTTTATTAACCGAAACTTGCACCGACGAATTTTCCACCTTCAGCCGCCATCACGTGAAAAATATCGATAGCCAAAAGTGATCAATGCAATCGTGGATATTATCGAAAACAAAGCAAAACAAATTAAAACAGAATCTGCCTACAAGATTCAGTACTGAAAGGAAAGAGATAGACCAACTTTTTCAATTTTCAACAATCAGCGAGTGTTGACGCCTCAGAAGAAAGTGAACTCTTGTCAACTCATTTCCGAAAGTATTAAAAGGCAAGTAGCGTGCTCTTTGCTGCCTTCACAACCGAAATGAACACCGTAGTAAAAATTCAGGAAATCGATTTCGCGGTCAAAATATGTGCAGCGGTTACGCATTATTTCTGGAAAATACGATTTTTAATGGAAAAGAAGAACAGTTCTGCGTTGTTTTGAAGTGGGAAGTTTCGCACTGAAAGAGATTTGCGGCATCGACTGAAAATTTTTTATACAGGATTTGTCCGTCCCATTCAAACACAAAACCACACACGCAGGAGTTCTTGTTCAGCCTTCATGCAAACGGCAGTTCTTGTTCGACGCAATGTGTTCTCTTATCCACTAAGCAGTGAGTTTTTCGTAGCCTTTCTAATGGAAAGCTTTCCTATTTCAACCTTTCCGGATTCATGGATGAAATGTGGCGCCAAGACTATCTTTGCGTGGGAAAAATGATAATTATTCGAGGTGCCAATTTAGTGGTCTTTGTAGCCTTGATGGCTAGCAGAAGTGAAAATGTTGTTGAACTACAAACAGTAAAACGCCACCATCAATGTTATCTTGTTTATAAGCAAGGTCTATTTCAACAGTAAAGAGCTCACCTTGGAAAATTCGACAACATTTTCTGGCGTTGCGCGCTACAACACATCCTTGAGGTTGTCCATTTCACACAAATTTCTGAGAGTTCCCAAATCTCTTTTAGTGTCAGATCTTGCATGTATTTTGATCTTTAACAGCCACTGATGATTTGATTTGCATTAATCAGTTCTTGTTTTGTTGTAAGTTTCTTGCATAAGATATCTGTAGCTGATGTTGTGCTTGCTGGATTCTTCGGCGTCCACGTGCAAAGTCCCACACTCTTCCGTTCTATGCCGTAGACCACAAATATTTTTTGATGTTATTGCAGAAAAAAAGTTCTTGATCGAATTCAAAGTAGCTTTCGCAGAAAACGATTCTTTGAATCCTTTAGCGCATCCGGACTCTACAGCACCGAAGGTGATAATCGTAGACGTGGTTCAGAGTGTACAACATAGCCTGAGAAATGGCCTTTTCTTGGCTCTAATCAAAATCACTTCCGGTTGTGCAACTGTCAATCTGTCATGTCCAAGTCAAGAAGCATGCGTTGCAATCATTTGGTGGGGAAATTTGGCAAATAAACTTCTCACAGTTGCGAAATGTGTTGGAGGCGAAAATTTTTGCACAAAATACAAGTCTCATTTCTGCAGTGACGCAGTTCTGTGAGACTATTGATAAACAGGGTATTAAAAATAAAACGACACACTACATTAAACGATTTGTATCAACTCTAATGCAAAATCAGTCAAATAACAGGTAAAGAGTGAAAAGAGATGACAGACCTAAATGCAGGTGAAAAAACACTCGCTTTCTTCGCAAAACAAAGGGCAATTTAATATCAATCGAACAGGTCGACTTGGAGCAAGTCTACTAGTTTGCTAAAAACGCAAATCCAGTTTTGACATCTTTGCTTGTATTTTCGGATTAATGAAGTGCTACTTATTTTGCCAAACTGATGGGGTCGATATTAGACCTCCAAAAAGAATAATTCTCGCAGTTGCGTTTATTAAACTAAAGTCACCAAGTAAAGATACTGAGGCGTACTTTCAAGGATACTGAGGCACAGTTGCGTTTATTAAACCAAAATCTTCAAGTAAAGCTACTGAGGCGTACTTACAAAGACACTGAGGTGCAGTTGCATTTATTAAACTAACATTGCCAAGTAGAGATACTGTGGCGCAGTTCTGTTTAATATATAGATTTAGCCAAGCCTAAAAGCGGAACTCCAATTTTTATTTATTTATTTATTTATTAGTATTTATTTTATTTATGATTATTTTATTTATTATTATTATTATTATTATTATTATTATTATTATTATTATTATTATTATTATTATTATTATTATCTCAAGTGGTACCTGACAGCAATATTATAGTTTAGGTAATTATTAGTAAATACACCTCATCAAATTAGAATCTGCATACCTGGCAACCTTATAAAATCAGAAATAGGGACCACCCCCCCCATGCTCACCCCAGACCTGGGGTAGTGCCCTGCCCCCCCCCCCCCCCCCCCCCCACTGCCCCCCAACACTGAGCAGGGTCTAGGATGCTCTAGGGTTTTTGCATTAATTTTTAAAAATATTGCCTGTACTGTACTGTCTTAGCATTAGAATTCTCAGGTGTTGTTTAATGGTCTCAAGCACCACATGTATTGCACAAAACAAAAGAAAAGTCAAAAAAAGACCAATTGAAGGCCAATCTTTAATAATCCAGTTCCAACTTGTCTTTTTTTTCCTGGAAAATCGGAATGTCCCGATTTTTTTAGGTTTTGAAACTCCAAAATTGGGACAATTCCCATTAAATGGGGATGGATGGCAGGTATGAACCTGTTTTACAAAATTCTAAATAAGCCCCAGTTTTAGGTTGTAAACTTAAATATTGGGCACAATAATTATTTTTGTTCACCTTACCTCGGCCTTTTCTCTGCCACAAGTCTACGGTTTAATTTATTTACATTTTTGCAGAGTTGTCAAATTGCATAGACAAGGTACTAATTGAAGGGGTGTGTGGAATAAGGCCCTAAGTGACTCCTGATCTAATGTCCAATTCTCCCTTTGATTTACAAACACACACAAGGAAAACTGGAAGGAGAATTTAGCAGTTCATCAGAAGTCACTTGGGGCTTTATTCCAGGCACCCCTTCAATTGAAAAATACCTCCACCTTATTCAGTGGTTTGACAGATAAGTTGTGTGGAATAGGGCGAGGAAAAATGCGAGCAATGAGTACCGGTAAAATGTCCTTGACCATTATCTGTAATACCACTGAATGATATTTATTATTCCACTACAATATTTGCCTATCATTTTAAATGATTTATTCAATGAGTGATTTGAAACCGGGACACTACAGTGCAATACACTCATACCCTCATGTATGTGTTTCCCCCTTATATGATAAACTGATGCTATAGTGGAATAACAATGTACCTTGTTTACTCTTATTGATGCCCAGGGACTATTATATTAAAATCAATCTCTTTAAGTACCCATCAGTCATGAATCAACCACTCAACCACTTAGTTGATAAATCGGTCAATCAGTCAATTAAAAATTTGTGACTAACAGTGTTGCCAACGTGAATAACAAATGGTCCAGTAACCACTAGTGACTTTATTTGATGCACAGATTATGACTCACTATGTTACTACCCCTGACTGTGATGGTAGTAAATCTAGTGGTTGAATTTGTTTTTGGTTTGATCATTAGCCTTTACACTGCATCTAATCTCACCAATGAGCAATGTTACTGATTGTCATAATCTGGTAGCAAAGAGAAACCAAAAGAAAAGCCTCTTCATAAACCATTTCAGGATAGTCAGAAACCTGTCATGTAATGAACTGACAAGAGGGGATCAGACTATGGTGAATCCATCATTTGAAATAGTTTTCCCTGTCAAGTGAATTCAAGTAAATAAGTCTGAATCATTATTCCTGGGAAGTTAGTTGTGTGTGTGCTTGTGTGTGTGTGTGTGGGGGGGGGGGGGGGGTAGGGTTACTCCCAAATAACTGAAATGCTACTGGTGTATGGATGTGTTACTGAGGGAACATGAAGTGTATGTGGATACAGTCAAACTAATCACCAACATCAAAATTTACCAAAAAAAAAAAAACAAAAATATAAAACCTTATTTCAAAACTGCTCTTAAAATTTTTTATTTCAATTGATAATGTCTGCCTGGGAACATACATGTAGCTAAGAGTACAAATTTATTAACCAAAGCCTTACAATAAACTGCCATATTTTTTCTGACATCAGGTTAATGGAATAAAAACCTGTATGGGAAACAAAGCAGAGTTTAATTACCTCAGTTGCCAAAAGTAAGCCCGTGGCTTTAGGGAGGTTCTAAGGATATTTGCGCAATTTTTTTCTGCGCATCCATACTGCGCACACAATTCACAAAATTGGCATTATGTCATGCCGTGTCATGCACTGAGCATGCACGCTCGCATGAAAAACTACCCCAAATGTTTTAAGACACTGTAAACTGCCGCTTATAAGCCCTAGGCTGATACAACTTTGTAAGGGGTTTTGGGTGGGCTTATAAATGGAGGGGCTTATATCCGGGGGGGCTTATAAGCGGGATAAGAAAAACGTTACAAAATGAGCCACAGCAGTGTTGATCGAAATACGTTTTTAATGTACCAGTTTGTAATTAACCTTTGAAATGTCACAATAAATCGAATTCACTTCAATTTTAACAACAAAATCAAAACTGCAACAACGCGAACGTAACCGGAACATAACAAAACAGAAGCTCAGAGTTAATCTTTGCAGTTTTCTGTGAGAGTGCTTAATATTAAGGAAACAGGGAAAACTAGAGGAGGGCTTATATCTGGGTGGGGGGGGGGGGGTGGCATATTACCGGATGTATTTTTTGTTTACAGGTGGATGGGCCTATAGCCGGGGGGGGGGGCTTGTAAGTAGGTGGGCTTATAAGCGGCAGTTTACGGTATTTGTTTTCAGTTTTGAGCATGTGCATTTAAATAAGTGGCATTGAAGCAATCCAAGTGGATGTAAGGTAAACTGTATTTTTCAAGATGGTTGGTCTCATGTAAATACTTATGCCAGTCTGAATTTCAGACTGGTCTCATGTAAACAAAATTGCACCAGTCTGAGTTTACACTGTTTTAATGAAATCAGGGTTTTACTGCCCCTGGGTATCTGAGGATGTTGTTAAACATTCTTGAGAGCTGCTCAACTTTAGTCTGAGGGGGTGTTTGCATGACACCAGTTCATTGTATGCTTTTCATTCTGCTACAAGTTCACCCCAGTTCCCTCTTGCTTCTCTGTATTTGTTATATGATTACAACACAAAATCTCGTAACAGTGCAAGCCATACCTGGGTGAGTTCATACCGGTATCACGTAAACATGGTGTAACTATTTGATTCATTCTGCATTAAGTTACCCCCCTGTAATTAACCATATTGCCATCCAGATAAATCTCACATCACCGTGAAAAAAGGATTTTGTAACTTGAGGAGGGGAGATTCTTAACTACAAATCTCGCATTGTTGCTAAGGGATTTTTGTGGATGGTATTCTGTCATACGCTGTTTTCAGCGTTTCCTGCTACTATATTGGTGAAGTAATGAAGAAGAACATATGAATTCCACAACTGAACATTGTGCACGCATAGCTACTGCCAGTCCCATACAACTGCACATTAAAAAGAAAATCAGTAAAACTAAGAGGAAACTAGTAAAGTTCCGACTTTTTTGCGAATCGCCCCACCCTTCTTTACAATCTGAAGCATGCAATTACTGTTTTTACAAAGAATAGAAGAACTACAGCACAAAAATGTATAAAGATATGTGCTTGTGCCATCACAACTTTTATATTCATAATAAAGCAAATTTCTAGAAACTGTTGCTTAAAATTTTGCATCCTGATAATCTTTAAATGTTCGCAATGTTTACAATAGCGAGAACTGTATGCTGTTTGAGTTTTAGCATTTTTTCTGTTCAGGTCAAATGACATGCTGAATATGGTTGTGACTTGAAAATCTTGAAAACCTTTCCCATAAAACAAACGTGGCCAAGCAGCTTATCTGTGGAAGTAATAGGGTTTCCAAGATATGATGGTTCTGAGGAACTTCCCACAGCAACAATATGGTGATTAAGAGTCTCCTCCCTTAAGTCCAGATGTAAAGGCTCTCATTGCCACCCAAATGGAAGTCTTGATGGCACACTCATGTAAATGTTGTGGTTCAATTTTATCCTTGGTTCAATTTTTATTTTCCATTGTGAATAATAGGATTGCCAAATAAAAATTGGAGCTCCACTTTTAGGCTTGGCTAAATCTATATACTTGAATGATTTTAAAACTGTTTAATTATGTTTGACTGGGTTCAGAAATTGAATGGAATCAAACACAGCTGTATATATATTGGCATATTTTTGGTCATCAATTGTGTTCAACTACCGAACCCAAATTAACCCAATCACTGCATTCAATCCAGTTCAATTTACTGAACAATTAGATACGTAAGCTGGGCTAATTATATATTAACTGATATCTTCCACGTACCTTAACTTCACTGTAAGAAAATGCTGCATCACTGATCACTGCTGGCATATATGCCTAGAACAGAAAAAAAGGATCAGTGAAAAAAAAAAACATTCAGGGCTAAAAAATGGCAGTCGCCCAGTCGCCAGTGGCGATTTAAAACTGACCAGGGCCACTAAAAGTCGAGGCTTAAATGCCTGATAGAGGACTGCAAATAAAAGGTACACTGTAGTTACAATTCAAATAAATTAGACTTTCATTGGAGCATCTTTGTTTTCTTTCCCCTCCTCAACTCTAAGTTCATCAATTGAAGAAAATTTTCAGTTCTTGGAGTGCAAAATTCATGAGAACGAGCGCCTGTCAAATTACTTTCATCCTTAAAATAATATTAACTTCATTGTTTTTCTTTTGACAACATCAAATAACTAATATTGTATGTAACATACATTATTAAAGCATTCACAACGCAATTTTTGACCAATGTGACATTAATGAACAGAAAGAATGGGTGAACAGAATAGTAATTATACTCAATGTCAATTAGTAAGGGAGTCGTCATTCACTTTGCTAGCATTGTCACTTCCCGCTTTGAAATGTTGTTGCCGAAGCTATACTTTGCTTTACTTTTGTGATCCACCTGATTCATGAGACGTACAAGACCCATTGTTGGAAATTTTTGCATCCACCCGTGAAAGTGTTCTTCTTTCCAGCTTTTGTGGAATCCTAACAAATAATTAATAATTCATCGCCTGAACCCCTCATTTGCAGCTATCCAAACTCTTTTAGCCATTTGTCTAAAAAGTGGTTACATGTAATTGTCTTCCCCCCTTTGCACGGTTCATTGGGTAATACAGGTAAGGTAAAGCACTTGAATATCAATCAATCGAATGAGCAACAAAATGGCAGGACCTCATTTAAGTTTACTGGATGTTCAATCATCTCCAGTCTCCTTTGCTTAACTCAGTAAAGAGCCAATTGCAATTAATCAAACATGTTCTAACTAATCCCAGCAGACAATTGTCAGTTAAACAAGCCAGATTGCCTTTAGGAAGCAAAAACACATCAGTACAAATATGTCAATTGCATAAAAAAATCCTTTGCTTACATCTGGATTCCCCCCCCCCCCCTTGGGAATACAATGATTTTTGAGAAAACCAAAAAATGCATGCAGTAATTATTTAAACTTTCTAAAACATGAACATTCCATTATGAGTGACAAATAGTAAGAAGCACTTTCCACAATGCAGTGCTTTTATTTCATACATGTAGGTTAACTGAGATCGAAAAAAAATGGCAAATTGCAGTCGCCTTCTGAACTAATGCAAGGTTCAATTTTACCTGTTACCATCCCCCCACCAGGCAACCCCGGGGACAAGTCCAGCCCTTCGAGCCTGGGGGTGGGGAATTGTTTGAAGTGGTCTTGTCCCGGGGAGTCGGGGAGGGGGGCAAATCGAAAATAACTTCTTGTTGTTCTTGTAAAGTACGTCACTTCTCAGTTGATATGATGGCCCCGGACCGCGTGGAGCCTATTTCCAGTGAAAATCTCTAGTATTTGTAGCAGACTGTTTAGAGAAGAGTAATCTCTCAAAATTAAAATCTGTATTCAACGGTACGTTTATTATAAATTGTTGAAAGAATGTGCGTTTGATGCATACTCGAATGAATGGTGGTCGTCACAAACAAAGAAATCTTTCTTCGGTGTGTTTATATTTATAATAAGACCACTTAAATAGACTCTATATCAAAACGGATGCACAGTTTTATGTTAAACAGAGATTTCAGTCCAGTGTTCTTATGAAACAAGGTAAGAAAAACTCCTTTAAATGTTGCCATCAATTTGTTCATGGGCCTCTTGTGCGTATGCGCTATATTTAGAATAAAACATGTGGCGAAGAAAATTTCTTTACTTGCCAGCCGTACGCCAGTGCAGGTAGAGTTTTTTCTTCAGTTTTCTGTTCATGTTTTTATTATATTATGCATGTAGTGTCCTTCTTTCAATACACTCTAGAAAAGCATTTAAGTTCTTGTCAAAACGTCTGATTTTGCTATTGTACGGAAATCAATATCGTCATTTAGGTTTTGTACACAAAACAACGTATTTGTGGTCGATGAGGAGTCCCGGAGGTGGGGAATCGTCTCTTTCTGTGTGCCCGGGGGTGGGGAATAGACTGCCAAGTGAGAAAAAAATTGCAAATCCCGGGGGGTAGGCCCGGGGAGGGGGAGGATGGTAACAGGTAGAATTGAACCATGCATAATATTGAGTGATAAACAAAAAAAATTCACACATACACATGTAAGCTTAACTTGAGCTTAAGTGAAGCAGAATAAAATTATTGAAATTCAAGCAAACAATTCATAAGTGATAAACAAAATTAATTCACACATAAGCTTAAGTCTTGAGCTTAAGTGAAGCCCAATAAAATTATTGAAATTCAAGCGAACAATTCATAAGTGATAAACAAAATTAATTCACACATAAGCTTAAGTCTTGAGCTTAAGTGAAGCCAAATAAAATTATTGAAATTCAAGAAAACAATTCATAAGTGATAAACAAAATTAATTCACACATAAGCTTAAGTCTTGAGCTTAAGTGAAGCCAAATAAAATTATTGAAATTCAAGCAAACAATTCAGAAATCAGAAGAAGGGTTAAAAAATATTTAAGACCTACTTCAGTAGATACATAAATGAGGATGTGCTTTTTCGTCGATTCGTTACTTGCATGGATTTTGGTAGGGGTTTTGCCGAGGATATTGTAAACAATGACTGGATTCAGAGTTTAAAAGAACGAGGCATATATCAATTATGTCCTGTTTTGTTATTCTTTTGTTAGTCAATGAGTTAACATCTTGACGATTCGCGTTGGTACTTGTTTTCGCCTTTTACTTCATTGCATGCTTTCATAAGCTGTTTCCTCCTTTGCCTGGCTACACTTTGCTCCGTGAAAACAAAAGACACTGGTATTCTTCAAAGTTGAGAAAAGCGGGTTATCGTCGTAAAAGTAAATAACTGGAAATATTATATTTATGACCAAAGCCAAGACAAATTTCTCTTTGTTCGAGATAAAGGGGAATTGGAGATAAGCGAGTTGAGATAGTGGGATCCTTCTAAATAAAAGCGAATTCCCCATACCGTAATATTCTGTGAAATGATTGAAAAATTCCGAGAAACTCACCCGGGAAACTCAGCAATCAGATCTTCACGCTGGTTCAATTAAAGCATCGGGCCAAAGCAATCCATATTTCTCCTCAATAAAGACATTCATATTCCACTTAACAGGCATTCGGGACCGGCAGACGAGTTTCTTTAGCCTATCTTTTCATTTCCAACGCTGAAAAGGTATTGTGTTCTCGTTCTCACTCAGTCACGCGCGCGGCCATATTGTGAAATCTTGTAATATGATACCATCACCTTTGCACTACCCCCTCAAATTGTGTTCCCTTTTTTCGTTTTGTTTTGTTTTGTTTCTTTTCCTCTTTTTTTCACTTTCTACGAGTAGTATTAAATGACATACCGTAAAAGGTGCGGTTTAAGTTTTGACGAAAAGTTCCCTTTTGTAACAGTACATTTTTTTGTTAAACAAACTTTGCTAAAGCACGGAAATTGATTTTACCTTTTTGAACACCTTGTAACTTCATGCTGTCCTTGGCGTAAATTTCTTCTCCGTTCTCTCTCTATTACGACTTCTTTCCCCTTGATGATCTGTAGAATAAAAAACAAAAACGTAGACGTAAATTATTCGGTGGTACAAAATTATTTCCAATCACAAATAGATAAAAATCAAGAAAACTGTACCCGACATGTTGACAGTTCTCTGTCGGCGTCTCAGTTTTCCTCTGGCGTTGTTCTTCAGTACCGTTCCGTCTTATTTCTAGTTGCCTTTATCTCTCTGCTGTACTGTTCCTTCGTCTTTCTCGTTTTCGTTTCCGATCTGCTTGACCGGGTGCTTGACGCTGTTCTTCAGTGGCGTTTCTCATCCTTTCCCGTTGTTGATCTCTATCTCCTTCTCTTTTCCTTCGTCTCTGCTCTTCCAGGGAAAATTGCCTCATGTAAGAATGTCATGAAATGCGATGTACGTATGTATGGCGCACGCGTCCGCGAGCCATTCCGCTTGCCATGACCATAAAAAATCACCAGCATACCTCTTAGTATGGGTATGGGGCTCCACTTTTGCGGCCTTCGGCCGCAAAGGAGTTCCGCTATTAAACTAAAAATCACCAAGCAAAGATACTGAGGCGTACTTACAAAGATAGTGAGGTGCAGTTGTGCGTAAAAAAGAAATTGCCTCTCTCCAAGGCAGACTGGAAGAGATACTGCAAACTACAGTCATCAGTCAAGAAATCCTAATGAGTTTTCTTTTTTTCCTGGAGATTTACTCTGAGTAGGAGAATGATGGGGGAATTTCGTTATCTGTTGAGTGATGTTTTGTGCTTCGAACAAGGCTTCGGCTTGGCTGGCTTGGGCAAACCAAAGCTTTGGACGGCCACAAATCCGATAATTTGAGAGCTACTGCGTTAGCAGTGACGCCTGGTTCATCGGGCATCCTATCGTGTTGCACCAATTTGGCGGTCGATAAACACACCAACTGTTCTTCTTAACTCAACATCCACATTTAATAGCGCAGCGTTTCTTGTGTATACAACTTTCTCTCTGAAGTAAATAGCATACCACCTTTTGTTACAATTTAACGTACCCCCCTCTTGGGAGGGGCACAAAACAATATAACTATCACGCATTCACAGTTCAGTTTGCCAAATACGCCTCATTAATCAGTACCTTAGATCGTGATTTTAGTTTAATAAACGCAACTGAGCCTCAGTATCTTTGATTGTTGATTTTAGTTTAATAAACAGAACTACACCTCGCTATCTTTGTAATTCTGTGTCAGTATCTTTCATTGCTGATTTTCCTTTAATAAACGGAACTGCACCTCAGTATCTTTGTAAGTACCTCACATTACCTTTACTTTACTGTGATTTTAGTTTAATAAACAAAATTAAATTGCGTTACAGTATCTCTACTTGGTGATTTTGGTTTACTAAACGGAAGTGCATGTCAGTATCTTTGCCAGTACGCCTCAGTATCTTTACTTTGTGATATTAGTTTAATAAACAGAATTGCGCCTCAGTATCTTTGTAAGTACGCCTCAGTAGCTTTACTTGCGAGTTAGTGATTTTTAGTTTAATAAACGCAACTGCGCCTCAGTATCTTTGATTGCTGATTTTAGTTTAATAAACAGAACTGCACCTCGCTATCTTTGCAATTCCGCCTCAGTATCTTTACTTGGTGATTTTGATTTACTAAACGGAACCGCACCTCAGTCATCGTTGTAAGTACGCTTCAGTATCTTTACTTGGGGATTTTAGTTTAATAAACAGAACTGCGCGTCAGTATCTCTACTTGGTGTTTTTAGTTTAATAAACAGTATCTTTGTAAGTACGCGTCAGTATCTTAAATTGCCGATTTTAGTTTTATAAACAGAACTGCGCCTCAGTATCTTTACTTGGTGTTTTTAGTTTAATAAACAGAACTGCGCCTCAGCGTCTTTGTAAGTACGCCTCAGTATCTTTACTTGGTGATTTTGGTTTAATAAATGCAACTGCGCCTCAGTATCCTTGTAAGTACGCCTCAGTTTCGAATATCGACACCATCAGTTTGGCAAAATAAGAAGCACTTCTTTAATCCGAAAATACAAGCGAAGATGTCAAAACTGGATTTGCGTTTTTAGCAAACTAGTAGACTTGCTCCAAGTCGACCTGTTCGATTGATATTAATTTGCCCTTTGTTTTGCGAAGAAAGCGAGTGTTTTTTCACCCGCATTTAGGTCTCTCATCTCTTTTTCACTCTTTATCTGTTATTTGATTTTGCATTAGAGATGATACAAATCGTTTAGTGTAGTGTGTCGTTTTATTTTTAATACCCTGTTTATTATTAGTCTCACAGAACAGCGGCACTGCAGAAATGACAGACTCGTATTTTGTGCAAAAATTTTCGCCTCCAACACATTTCGCAACTGTGAGAAGTTTATTTGCCGAATTTCCCCGCGGACTGATCGCATGCTTCTTGACTTGGACATGACAGATTGACAGATTGACAGTTGCATAACCGTGAGTGATTTTGATTAGAGCCAAGAAAAGGCCATTTCTCAGGCTATGTTGTACACTCTGAACCACGTCTACGATTATCACCTTCGGTGCTGTAGAGTCCGGATGCGCTAAAGGTTCAAAGAATCGCTTTCTGCAAAAGCTACTTTGAATTCAATCAAGAACTTTTTTCTGCAATAACATCAAAAAATATTTGTGGTCTACGGCATAGAACGGAAGAGTGTTGGACTTTGCACGTGGATGCCGAAGAATCCAGCAAGCACAACATCAGCTACAGATATCTTATGCAAGAAACTTATAACAAAACAAGAACTGATTAATGCAAATCAAATCATCAGTGGCTGTTAAAGATCAAAATACATGCAAGATCTGACACTAAAAGAGATTTGGGAACTCTCAGAAATTTGTGTGAAATGGACAACCTCAAGGATGTGTTGTAGCGCGCAACGCCAGAAAATGTTGTCGAATTTTCCAAGGTGAGCTCTTTTCTGTTGAAATAGACCTTGCTAATAAACAAGATAACATTGATGGTGGCGTTTTACTGTTTGTAGTTCAACAACATTTTCACTTCTGCTAGCCATCAAGGCTACAAAGACCACTAAATTGGCACCTCGAATAATTATCATTTTTCCCGCGCAAAGATAGTCTTGGCGCCACATTTCATCCATGAATCTGGAAAGGTTGAAATAGGAAAGCTTTCCATTAGAAAGGCTACGAAAAACTCACTGCTTAGTGGATAAGAGAACACATTGCATCGAACAAGAACTGCCGTTTGCATGAAGGCCAAACAAGAACTCCTGCGTGTGTGGTTTTGTGTTTGAATGGGACGAAGAAATCCTGTATAAAAAATTTTCAGTCGATGCCGCAAATCTCTTTCAGTGCGAAACTTCCCACTTCAAAACAACGCAGAACTGTTCTTCTTTTCCATTAAAAATCATATTTTCCAGAAATAATGCATAACCGCTGCACATATTTTGACCGCGAAATCGATTTCCTGAATTTGTACCATGTTGTTCATTTCGGTTTGTGAAGGCAGCAAAGAGCACGCTACTTGCCTTTTAATACTTTCGATAATGAGTTGACAAGAGTTCACTTTCTTCTGAGGCATCAACACTCGCTGATTGTTGAAAATTGAAAAAGTTGGTTTATCGCTTTCCTTTCAGTACTGAATCTTGTAGGCAGATTCTGTTTTAATTTGTTTTGCTTTGTTTTCGATCATATTCACGATTGCATTGATCACTTTTAGTTATGATATTTTTCACGTGAAAGCGGCTGAAGGCGGAAAATTCGTCCGTGCAAGTTTCGGTTAATAAACAAAACATCTCATCACTTCTCTCTTATACTCCAAACAATAACACAAATACCATTATTCTCCTTCGAAAATCCCTGTCCTGTACCAACATGGTATGCATCTCATTATAACCCCACATTTACCAAGATAGCGTGCATCTCATTATCTCTCAAGGCTATCTCATTAACTCAGGCTCCCTGAATCATGAATAATTTAGTCTAGTCATCCCCGCCATACTACTGTCATGCACTTTTTAAGACCTCAATGACCTGTCGGATTCAGCCCCACAAACCTCAAAATCCATTTCTTACTAAAAATATGTGACCCCCCTTGCAGTACCTCGCAAAGCTCGGTGAAGGGTGCACCATAAAATTGAGCAATGGGGGTCGGGAAGGGATAGAATTTCTGGTTTAACTGAACATCAAGTAGAAACAAGCTTTCTGTGGGAGGAGGTTCGGATGAGTGGCAACACTGGTTTCTCTGTCTTATGCCCAGGTGCTGGTTTAGAGCAGCCAAACAGGGAGTGTGGCGCATCATGGGAAGGATGCAACACGCGGAGTGCCTCTACCGGCTGCAGTGCACCTATCTCACAATGCCACATGCACCACCATTTAATAAGGAGGGATGCCTGGGGACGGGGCACATGGTCCCTAATTGGAAGTTCAGACATTCTTGTTCTCAGTCCCTTCTATGTAACTTGCATCCAATCCCCTGTCATCCTAAAATCAAATGCATGGGAACTGGGTACAAGTTTCCGGGTTTTTTGAGCTAACTACTATATGCAACTGAATACAAAAATACCTTCAAACCCCCCCCCCCCCTGCCCCCTCTTCATTGTGACATAAGGAAAGTTGGTCTCTAGAGGAGTTATATAGTGTTGTATTGTCCTGTTGTCCAGGACAATATGTAGTGGCGTTTCTGTTTATTCTGGTTGGGTAAGAGTAGGTTTAACAGAAATGCAGTAGAAATTCCAACTTGGAACCTCACGCATGTTGTCTCCAAAATTAACGCGGATGTTTCCTTAAGATGCTGTTGTACATTTTTTGTTCTATTCACTATTTTCCTTGAATGGTTGAGATAGCATCAGTCTACTACTGCTGAAGAGTGATGCTGTGCAGAGACTAACAACTCGATGTTGGTACAGTTGTTTTTCCCCCAAAATTTCAATGAGACTAATACAGAATAATGGCATTCAAAGCAAAGAGTTTCATGTTTAGGTCACCAGAATTAAGGAATTGATCACCAAACATGAATGTCACTAGAAAGAAGCTGTCTGCACTAATACTACAAGAAAATGTATAAAGACCAGCAAGGAGAATTTGTAGGTTTAGATTGGGGCTTAAAGGGTCAATTGGTATGGAGAGTAAGGTGGGGGCCAAGGAAAAGGGTAAATGTAGACTATAGCATGTGAAACCTTCAGAGGTGAGTTAACTTTCACATAGATAACTCATGTTGAAGGTGATCAGGATCTCAATTTCCATGATCTCGTTGCTTGCTTGTGCATTGTGAGCAGAGCTGTGATGCTGGTCACTGTATGTAGCAGGAAATTATTATCAATAATTAATGTGAAGGAGTAATTGTGTTGTTTCACATCAAATACATACATGTATTTACCTACACCTGCTACACTTTTAGTCTGGCAGCAAATGTCATGAAATAAAGTCCCGTGGAATTTCGTGAAGAAAGCAAACGCAGTCTAAATGTGTTAAGGGGACCCTTAATAACATGAAAAGTTTTGGTGGCAACTTTGCAACTTGCTCAGACGGGATTTATATGGGGTCAAAAATGTGACGTGTATTTCCCAGCATGGAAACGAGGCTCAAACATAAAATTATCAATAGCTTTCCATTATTTGCGTAGAATTGTACCTAAATCACCACAATTGTGCAAATCAATGTTTCAAATATGAAAATACGATTTTAAGAGGTTGTTGGGGTCACGTGACCAAGCTAGCACGAAAACGAGGCTCACAAAAGCTGCACTGGAAAGCCCTTAAACATCTCCTGATTAAGGCAGAGATTGACGAAAGTATTGCAGGGAGATATCATCTGTGGAGTCAAACATGTTTATATGGTAACAGTCATCATGTGACCATGCTTGCGTGAAAACGAGGCTGACACAAAAGCTGCACTGGAGAGCATGGAACATTGCAAAAGGATGAGGTATTAAGTATTGTTGGTAGAACAAAACTGAACGCATGGCTGGCTCTACGGCAAAGAGTTGATTTATTTTACAGCCAATATTTCAGCTAACAAAATTAGCCTTCCTCAGGGCCAGAGCTATACTGAAGGATCACACCTGTGCATTCAAACATGTTTATAAGGTGAGGGCTTTCAGATGAATAGCCTAGCATGAATATGAAGTTCTTAGATCTTAAGTTTGTTTTTCCTCTGTCATCCCGAGAACCTCCAGGCCTTCTCATCTAAAGTTGAAACCCTTCAAAAGGAAATTGCCACAAACAGCATGGAACATGCTTTAGATACTGTGCGACAGCTGGCTAACTGACCTCGTCCTTTGGTCGACAATCATACACTGTTGGCAGCTTTGGAACAGCTTTCAGATGTAGCTAGGGAGTCGGGGCATGCGAAAAAAAAAAGTACAATGCCATTTTCCACCAGTGCGAGCCGCTTGTAAGGGATCCGTGCCTCGCTTCGGTGGTGACGTGTTTATTGGGTGACCCAGAAGAGAAGCAAGTGGCTACCCAGATACAAAAGCTGCTGAAGTCAGAAACAGCCCAAGCCTCTTCCTCCCGGTTTGCAACCTACTCTTCTTATGAACCACGTGCAGGTAGATATCTCCGCCCGCTTTTGGAGTCTCCAAGGGATAGAGGGCTGTCTGGTCAAAGGAGCAACTTTCAGCGCGACCGCTGTTTCATTTGTGGCAGAGTGGGGCATTTCGCCCGAAACTGCCCAGAACGTTTTTCTTAGAATTCTGTTGTATCAATTTCTTTGTACTCTGAATTACAGTTTTGCTTATGCTGGATAATAAAGGTTGTTTGGATATTCCTTAGACGCGTTTTTCTCTTTTCGTGTCATGTGTTCCCATAGTCCGCTTCACCCGTTGCTAAGCTTCCCCGATGGGGTTCTCTAAAACCCTTTATTGCTCTGTCTCTGGACGGGGTATTTCGGGGCTGCTTCGCTTGGGCGTTCACCTTTCCGTTTAGTATTTCCTTTTGTTTTTTCTTTCAAACTGGTTTCCATTTCCTGCTGTTATCGTATCTTTTCAGCCCCCCAACAAGAGTATAAAGACTTCTCATTTTGCTCCAGAAAAAGTAGTCCCCAGAACCAATTGTCCCCATTGGGTCAACTAGAAAGGTGAACGCCCAAGTGTTGCGGCCCCACTACCCTCGCCCGAGATGGTGTCTCAGCTAACGGTTCAAGTGTCCGCGCGTGACCTGATATTTAGAGATCCATACGATTTAACAGCAGGAGAAATTCATAACCACCTCCCGCGCTGGGAGGAAATTCTTCAAGGTCAGTCCAAACGGGACGAGATTTTGTCCTATCTTAAGTTCGGAGTGGACGTCTGTGAATTCTTCCTCCCTTTCAAAGGTGATTTCCAGGGAACATATTATGACTCGCCATTGCCCCCTAGCGCCAGATTCCCGAACAACAAATCATGTTCAGGCTTCGAGGATTTCATTAGTGACACCATTTTAAAATGCCTAGCAAACGGCTCTTTATCGATCTGGGGAAAAGTTGGCCTTGTTTTCCCCCGCACCTGGTTATGCCTCTAACTGTTGAACCTTCAAAGCCTAGACTTTCCCACGACAAGCGATTTTTAAACTTCTGGATTAGGGATCTCCCCCTCACTCTTGATTACATCTCCAATCTCCCCCGCTGTGTAGAACAGAACCACTACCAATCAACCATGCATGACAAGAGCAGGTACGACCATGTGAAATTAAGTTCAACTAGTAGGACCTATTTTGGCCTGGAATGGAAAGGGTGGTATTTCGTATTTAATACGATTCCTTTCGGTTGGAAAGCAAGCACGTATCTTTACCATACTATTGGTATGGCTGCCACCAGCTATGTCTGGTCGTTAGGTGTCCCCTGTAGTCAATATATAGACGACAGGCATGTTGGGCAGCTTGCTTCACGTCCCCAATCGAATAAAACGGTCACAAGCGGGTCTGACTACAAGTATGCTGATGCTGCAACTTTTATCTGTGCTTCCGTTCTGGTATCCCTCGGTTATTCTATCGGGTTGTCCAAATCGTGCCTGGTTCCACAACAGTTAATAACGTTTCTGGGATTGATCATGGACTCGACTCTTTGTGCTTTCCTTATCCCGGAAGTCAAGAAGAAGAAATTCGCAGATCTGCATGAATCCATTTCATCAAGTCGTTCGGTTTCCATTAAAACGCTCCAACGTTTCGCTGGAAAGGTTACGTCCTTCTCCATTGCCGTACCCTCAGCTCAGCTATATGCCTGGGAAATTTACTGCACAATCATCAATCATTCTGTTTGATTAAGATCACCGGCGCACTCAGAAAGGAATTAGATCACTGGCGTTTTCTAGACGCTTGGAAGGATTGCCTCTCTTGGTCTCGCGAAAACCACTTAATCGTCAAAATCATAGTTACTCAAGGGACTGGTTATGAAACTTTGCAAGTTTCAAAGGCCTTAACAAAGGTGCTGCAATTCATGTTGAAAGTACCACTACAGTGCACAATCTTTTGTTTTACGTTCACACACTATGGCTGAATAACAGTGACACTCTTATTGGTTAGTTGCTCACGCAAAATTCAAAACCTATTGTTGTTTGTGCACCATCAAGGCTAAAAACGGGAACAAAAACATAAAACAAAGGACTTAGCTGAGCTTGATAACCAGATTCTTTTATGAACTATGTCAAAATTTTCAGCGAGGTGTCTGATTTTGCATGGGGTGGAGTTCTCCAAATGCCAGACAAGTCCCCGTTCTTAATCCGCGATTACTGGTCAGATGGCTGTCGTCACTACCCAATAGTTGTCAGAGAAGCTTGCGCCCTGCTTTTGACCCTCCAAGCCTGTAAATCGTGCATCACTAATAGCCGCCTCAATGTTCACACAGATAACATGGCTTTCATGCAATCATGGCTAAAGCAAGGGGGAAAGAATTCCCAGCTTAATGACGTTCTCAAAGACCTCAGCTCTACACTTCTGGAGTCCAACGCCACCATATCATTCCAATTCAGCCCCTCCTCTGGTAATCCAGCCGACTTCCCATAGCGTACGCTTTCTGATAAGGACTGTATGCTATCCAAGTCCGCTTGGTTAAAGGTAGACAGCTTTTTTGGTCCCCACACTTTAGACATGATGGCCCTCGATTCCAATGCCCAGAAAGAAGCATCTGGAAATCTGCTGAAGCATTTTACACCTCACCCGACTCCGCTTTCCGCCGGTGTAAACGTGTTTGCTCAGGTTAACCCGCAGGATGAAAATGCCTACGTTTTTCCTCCTTTTGTATTGATGGGCCCCCTGCTCACGTTCTTGGAAACCTCTCACGTCAGCTTCACCATCATAGTCCCACAACTCTGTCTGCTTCCTTTTTGGTGGCCAGTTCTCCGCTCCCGTGCTAGTTCGTGCATACTGGTGGGAAGCAGAGGAGATTTTGACGTGCTTCTTTTTCCTTCTCCAAACAACCTGTTCGTCCCGCGCCCCCTACAGTGGGATTTGTTTGCGTTTAGAGTCAATTGCAATGTGTCGTGATTTGCCCGCTCTACGTTCACTGAGAGTGTGTCCTTTTCCTTTTCGTAGATCCAACGCCCTCGCATTTGGAGACCTGCAACACCTTGTCCGGACTGTGCATATTTGAATGACGAGACCTATAACTGAACATTAATATATGAAATTGATATATTTGAACTGCGGATAAAGATAGAATTATATGTAAATCATCGCAGTGAAAGTGTTTCTTTTCAACCGCTTAGGTTGAAACACTTTCACTGCGATGATCTACATATAATTCGAGACCTATAACTTTTGTCAAAGATGCGGCTTCAGGAAAGTATCCGCTCAGCCTGTGGATCCCTCTGCTATTGATCTGAATAGCATCAATAGCCGGCTCTCGGAGCTGGCAAAGAACAAATCTAGTAAGCCCTATGAGAAACAAAAGTCTGCCCTTCACCACGAACTTTTATCCGTATTAGCATCTTTGCCTACACCCAAGACCTTACAGTCAGCCACCCCTGGAGATATTTTAAAATTCCTTGTCTGGAAGGACAGAGCAGGGAGAACTAAGGTCCACCAGATGCACTGCTCAAGAAGTAACAGCGATAAGACACCTTCTTGCCCTTGCCCTACACGGTTAGCCGCTGGCACTGAGGAAAGTATGATCAGAAAGCTTCGGGCAATCTTCATAAATGCAGGGCTCGGTGGCGAATGGGACGATAGGCTTGGGATTGGGAACCCAGTTTCCCACCCATTCATTAAACAATACCTCAAATCTATCAAGGAGGAACAAGCTAAGGCTAGATCTCGCCCTAAGAAAGCCATCCCGATATTCCTCAATAAGTTAGAAAAACTAGCTGTGTATATCTGTGCAACTTAGTATTCCACGTATCCTGCCTATGAACCTTTACACCTTTAGTAGAGATTGTGTTTTTCACTTTGGATTTTTTCTCAGGGGATCAATCATCGGATTTTGGAAGGATAATGCTTAAAGAGGTTCTCTTTTTTCCCAACAAATCAGGGATTTTATTTAGGCAAGGCTTTGGGAAAACCCTAAGGGGGGATGCTCAGAATGTCTTTGCAGTCCGTCGCTATGAAAGCAACGCCCTGTGTCCTGTCAAGAATTTTGAGCAATATTTGTCACTGTGCCGCTTACCGTATTTACCCGTGTATAATGCGCACTTTTTTCCGTGAAGTTGACCTTCAAATTTGCAGTGCGTATTATACACGGATCCCATTGTTTGGTCACGTTCTCATTAGCATACGATAAACGAGAAAACAAAACAAAAGGTTTGAAGTTAATTGGTTTTTAATAAACGCAGTGAAATTAACTACCAATGAAAAGTTTTCCATTTCGATCCGTGAATAAATTAAACCGAGTATTCAAAGCAACAGCTGTTCAAGCAAAACAACATTTGAGATTAGCACTCGAGCGATCACAACTTCGATATGGCAACGAAACTTACCACGACGAAACGTCAGTTACACTGTGTCCGACAAGTTAAGAATAATCCAGTTCGCAGAGCAGAACGGCAATCGTGCTGCAGAGCGTCAGTTCGGTGTTTCCGAGAGTAACGTCAGGCTATGGCGGAAAAGTAAAGAAAACCTCGAGAAGATGCCTCGACTGAAGCGGGCAAACCGTGGAAAGAAGGCTGCGTGGCCAGAGTTGGAGGTCGATCTGCTGGCGTGGATTACTGAGAAAAGGAACAACGGTCTTTCCATTCTGCCATCCCTAGTGCGACTGAGGAGGAAAACTATTCCGAAGATCAACAACAAACATGGAGTTGTGGTGTCAGCCCAGGAGAAAGGATGGATGGATTCAGAGCAGATGAAAGTTTGGATCGAAAAAGCATGGCGTTCACGGCTCGGTGGTCTGGGCAGGAGAAAAAGCCTGCTTGTTTTTGACGCTTTTGAAGCCCACGTGACAGATCCTGTGAAAGCGTCGTTCAAACGTGAGAACACTGATCTTGCTGTTATTCCGGGCGGTTTAACTTCACTTCTCCAACCACTCGATGTATCTTTAAACAAACCGTTTAAAGATGGAGTGAGAAAAAAATGGATGCAGTGGATGGCTGATGGGATTCATGAATTTACCGCAACTGGACGACAAAAGAAGCCTTCAGAGGAACTGATCTGTTCGTGGATTTCGCAGGCGTGGAATGAAATTCCAGCAGAAATGATCACTGCCTCTTTCCTGAACTGTGGGATCACAAATAATTTGGACGGATCACAAGATGAACTGATGAACTTGATGATTCTTTCATCGAAAACCTATTTGCATCGGACTCGGAGTCGGATTTTGAAGGTTTTATCGTTTAAAGACACTGAACATTTTGAATGCAAACACTCTGGCATGAAAGCTACTGGTAGTGCTGTGAGTAGAAATATCTAGGTTAAAACATTTTACATGTTTATCAATTGCTGTTACGGTAATTTAAATTAAGTAATATCAGTTGTAAATTTAAGTATAAGGACATTTGTAAAACGTTTTATTGAGAAGAAAAGCTTGTAAGTACGTAGGTCTTAAATTAAGTACGCTTGGTATGTACGGTACCAGCAGTAAAGCAGCATATGGTTAGAAATTGTTGTAAATGTCTCAGTGAGTTTCCAGTTCTAGTTAATTAAACATAAAATTGAAGGTTTACCAGTAATCTTTGGTCTTGGTCGTGAAACCTTTTTTTTTTTAGAAAAAGTGGTCAAAAATTAAAGTGCGTATTATACACGGGCGCGCATTATACACGGGTAAATACGGTAATGGGATTAGATTTGCAATCGGGCTTCTTATTCCATACTACTCGTGGCCATTCTGTAGCTGAACAACCTTTTGTCGAATCTGCCATCTATAATAGATTAAAATTCTACCTGCAGAAGATTAATGCAGATGATGGGGAAACCCCGCACAGTTCTCGAGCAGGGTGTTCTATTACTCTCACTTTGTTCGGAGTTCGAAAGGAAGACATTTCCAGACACGTGGGTTGGGCTAGCACTCGCATGGTCGATTTCTACAATGACCTGACCGAAACCCTTAAGCCTAGCTCCCCAGCAGCGGCTCTCACCACTTGTGTCTCTAAGGGTACGGCTGGAGAGGTAATACATAATTATAAGGCCCATATTGACATTTCAGCTTTCAAACCCGTTGTTCTGTAGAGAGGGTGTACCAAAGAACATTATCTTTCTTTACGCCTGTATCTCCGCGGTTCCTTTGTTTTTCAGCTTAGGTCAGATTATGTACTTTATACATTAAACTTAGTTATGAATAAGTTTCCTGGTTCTTGGTGATTTATTTCGCTTGAACTTTTCCTGATGGGTGTTTATCATTACCTGTGCTGCCACGCTTGAGTTCTGAGTTTTGGGAGGAGGTTACCCCACCCCCCCCTTAGGTAGGTTCCCATGAATCATGGTTATATGGGGAGTAGGTGCCGAGGGCCGATTCTCCCATATCTTAGTGCATCTAGGTCCGTTTGGCTTTGTGTGTGGTGTTACCTGGTGAGAATATATTACTATTCTCACAGGGGAAAACACGCACAAAAGCCAAAATAAACCGCCATGCACTACCTTAAATTCCCGGCATGGCCCAGGGGATTACACTACATTCCCACAGACCTCATCCCTGCATTTAAGAGCAGCCTGCTTGTTAATTCAGCCAGTTCCAGTAAAGTTTAGGTCTCGCCCTTGCTACGAGATTTCGCCCCACCCTCCTCCCCGCAGCGATGAACATAGCTTCTCATGGTCTACCTACTCGCAAAGCCTCGGGCCGATTCTCCCATATCTTAGTGCATCTAGGTCTGTTTGGCTTTTTGTGGCGTTACCTGGTGAGAATATATTACCATGGCAGCAAACGTTATAAAATTTTGAATATGGTTCATCGCCTGTAAAAAGGGCTCCTTGTTGGATAGGGGCCCAAACTTGTTAGCTAAGGGTGATTTTTGCCCCTCGGGAGGTGACGTAGGAGTAGGAACTGTTTCCCAGCGACCAGTCCGTGAACAATTGTACTACATCGTCATGCTGCCTCAGACTGGCGATATCTTCTGGAGTCGTGCCCATGCTGTCGGCGAGTTTGTGGTTTGCCAAGTTCACAAGGAGACAGCACACTGTTTGAGTGTTCCCTTCCCTAGAGCACAGGAACAGCGGCATTTGACCCTAATAAAGAATAGCAAAATTAAGATCGGCCCGGGGGGGGGGGGGGGGGGACTCCCATGTGAAAATGATGGGGATGCTCGTTGTTTCGTTTAGGGGTATAAATTGAAGATTTTAGTCTCTCTTAGGTGATCTGGATAGAAAGCCAATATTTTTACCTATAAAGGTATCGCTTAGGGTTGTGCGTAAAAAAAAATCCCTTCCCTTTTCTCTTCCGTGTGGTTTCGAGGCTGGTCGGAGTCGTCAAACCTCGGTTTTGGTGTCGTTCCGGTTAAAACGAGCAAATCTCCAGGAGCCACCTTTTCAAAAATCTAGGTAGATGTTGCAAGGAAACACTGGTGAAAAATGGCTGAACTTCTGCTGATGAGGAGCCTTTACAGCATCTGTTGGCCATTTTAGGCCATTTCATGCCAACATCTACCCGGATTTTTGAAAGCAGTACCGCACGGTCGAGGTGTCTGAGCCGGTGTGTCGCGAGCACTTTTTTGTCCAAAGTAGCCAATATAAAGATAATGAGTGCCAGGAGTCCTTTTTCTTCTCCCCTCTCTCCCCTCCCTTCTCTTTTCCCTTCCGTGTGGTTTCGAGGCTGTTCGGAGTCGTCAAACCTCGGTCTTGGTGTCGTTTCGGTTAAAACGGGCAAATCTTCAGGAGTCACCTTTTCAAAAATCCAGGTAGATATATTTGTATCTACATGTATATATATATATATACATCTAATTGCAATAACGTTGTCTTACAAAAATGAAAAAAGAATAAAGAAAAAAACCAATTAGGAATTAATTAGCCATGCAAATTACATTGTCAGATTTTAATAAGTCTCAAAGCATTTATGTACTACAGCGTAATACTTTAATTTTCTATCAACTAAGTTGATACAAGCTAAATTGGTCACCGAAAAGACCTTTCCAGCTTTAGCCGTTCGTCAGAGCAGTTCCATGGATGTAGTTAGCCATCCTAATTTATTCCTATTTGGCTTTTTTCTTTTTCCATTTTTATATGACAACGATATTGCAATTAGGTGTATATATATGCCATCATATTGTATTGGAGTATGGTCTCTTTTAAGGGTTAAATAAAGCCTAAGCCACGCCCAGAGTGGTCTCGAGCATCCCGTCTCTTTCATATGGGAGTCCCTCCGGGGAAGATTGGTCTTTGTGGTGAACACCTTGCATACTGACATTAAATTTTAAGGGAACACCCTAACGAACTAGCAGTAGATCAATTCATTGCTTTCTCTGAGCAAATCATTCCTCTGGTTGGCACATTTGTTCTCAAAATTGCTTCAACGAACTTGCCAGTGATATTTGGTTCTACAAAGCACAAACTCAAACTCTGACTTACTTTTCCGTACAGAGCATCTTTTTTTGCATCGTTTCTTAGTAGCTCTTTCGTCACCTCCAAGCTATTGACCCAGGCTGCCAAATGGAGTGCTGTTTTACCTGTTAGCAATCAAAGGAACAACAGTTGAGTTTGCTTAAGCAGGGAACACGGATTTGAATTACGAAAAACGTAAAAGACATAGTTGAAAGGTGGGTCATAAAAGAGGTATATGTAATCATCCAAACCTACCTTGATTATCGGCACTGTTTACTTTGACTCCCGCCTGATGAGATCACGCACCAAGTCCAGTAGATCGTGTCGTGCGGCAAGTATCAATAGTGTTGTTCCGTCGTCCATTCTGGCCTCTAGGTCCGTCGCACGGTTCATGAGCAATCTCTTAATGTAGAAGATTAAAACACTGATTTAACACCGATCTGAATTTAAATTGTATGTATTAAGTTGGCACAGCAGGGCTTCAAAGGTCTTTAAAGGTTGTACTGGACATGTTACTCGCATGTTCAAAAGCTGCAGTGTGTGCACGCCTCAAAGTGTGTGTTTGTGCATGTCACGCAAAGGGATCATTAAACAACAACACACCAAAATTGAAGTCTGTGAATGAACATATGACCAGCCAAACGAACACCTTCCGAAAGTACTGCTAAGGAGGTTTAATTGACATTTTTTGTAACATTTTACATTTTACATAAAATTTTGACGCAAGGTACTGTTGGGAGAGACAGGGTTCACTCTTTTACGATAAATGAGGGAGGAGACCACTTACTGCTGCCTTACAACTGTAAAATATCGCTGTTATTTACCTGGAATACACCCTGTGCATCAGCGCCAATGGCAAGGTGCAGAGGTGTGCGGTTGAGACGGTCCCTCGCATTAGCAACAGCCCCGGAGTCAAGTAGATGCTTGACTACATCAGCTCTGGAGAACCGTGCAGCAAGATGCAATGCCGTCTCTCCCAGATCAGTCTTCAAATTATAGCTCGCTCCAAGAGACAGCAAGTCCGACACCATAGCGCCTCCGCTATCGTCACTGTCATCATCAAGACTACTTCCATCACCATAAGTTCCGCGGCATGCCGCCAAATGTAATGCGGTCATTCCACCAGGGCCTCTGGCATTAACATATTTGGCCGTAGCTTCCCTCTCTCTGTTGCCTTGCTGAGGAGGGGCTAGAGCCAGTGTGCAGTTTCTAATGGTTACGTCTGTCTCCTGGTGGTGCAGGGAGGTCCACTTGGACGAATCTTCTTCGTGTTTTTCGTCCAGTTTGACTCGTTTGGCTTCACTGGGAATTTCTGGGAAATACGGTGATGTTCGATACGGAGGGCGAGGAGATTCTGCTGGAAGCTCAAAGCTTTCAAAAATGTCGAAAGTCGGAACCGTTGTACTGTATCCCTGGTCGTTTTCCAGTGCGAACGTTTTGCGCAAGACTTCGAGTTGATCAGCCATTGCAACAATGTGTGCAACAAAAAGCCGGTTTCTTTTCAGACTGGACATTGTTTTCCTTAGGATTATCATTATCAAGAACTATTATTGAATTACGATTTGTTAATTGACAGGGGTGGAGAAGGCTTATTTGTTATTTGTTTTTTTGCGAGGCGGGCGGGGTGGAAAAGGCTTTTGTTTTGCAGTTCCGATCAAAGTCTCGTACTGCTTCAATTATAACACGTGTACTCAGCTTATAAGGGTTTGTAAAGGGATCAGATAAAGCGTGATGAAGACCATCCAAAAACAGCAACTTATGAATGCTAATTAACCCCCCACACCTTTTGTTTCGATTAGTCAGCTCGAAGTCATGCTTAGTGTGTGCAAACACACTCAAGAATACGCCAGAATTATGGCAGAAAAACACTACAAGCTCATTATCGGTATCTACATAAATGTGAAACTTAAGCAAAGGAAAAGAAGCTCTGATGTTTGCTTATTACTCGGGAATATGACTATCTCAATTAGTTTCATACTGTTGTTTTAAAATGTGACCGCGTCGGAAAAGATGGCAGGAAATACCATAAGGCTAGCGTCAGTGTCTTTGGCGCGAAAACGCCATAGCTTATTATAAAAAAGAGAAACTAAATGGGTAAATATTTGGATACAAGAGCATCTCACTAAACTTATTATTGCATCATTGTGTGGAGTTCTTCTTAACAATACATAGACTTTCTATTATCACAGCTTCATTCTCTGTTCCACTCTGTCATTTATTGTTTTCAACAAAAAAGACTGAGACTGTTTACATTAAAGTGTTTGACTGGATTTTAAGTTTTATACGTGGTAAGCATATTTCAGAAGACTCAACATGAAGCTGGCCTTCCCAGACTTGCATCACGCATCTCAACTTTTTAAAATCTTCAGTACAACCAAGCTCTTGGATCGAGGCGAGTCTCCCCTTACCAAATGCTAGCGAGGTACAGGCTTTCGCTTATTCACAGTCGGTGCAATAGGTCACAATTTATGTTTAAATGAATATTTGGTTGATTAAAACGACCAGTGTTCACATATATGCAAGATGTCATGATATACACACATTAAAAAGGCCACGCAGTTCGCAAAAACTAACATCTTGGTAGTGTAAAATTAGAGAAGCAGCAGAGAAATGGTTTGAATCCAACCAAATTTTGAATAGTTTAAACAGTTTTTTTTCTGCTAAACTGAACGATTATCGGCTGCCATCTTGAAGCCGCGGTATAGCGTAAGAAAACGGGGAGCGATGGGCATCTTAGTTGCCCTGTTAAGTCTCTCAGAGAAAACCCGCAATTTAATCCGGACAGATACACTCGCTGCGCGTGAA